>OY992889.1:24102431-24132431 GCA_963921405.1 Cepaea hortensis | reverse complement strand
CAGTCTGTCTGTCCGTCCGTCTGTCTGTCCGCCCGCCCGTCCGTCCGTCCGTGCGTCCTTGCGTCCGTCCGTCTGTCTGTCCGTCCGTCTGTCTGTCCGTCCGTCTGTCTGTCCGTCCGTCCGTCCGTCCGTCTGTCCGTCTGTATGTCTGTCCA
The DNA here is from genome assembly GCA_963921405.1 of Cepaea hortensis. Lineage (NCBI taxonomy): Eukaryota > Metazoa > Mollusca > Gastropoda > Stylommatophora > Helicidae > Cepaea > Cepaea hortensis. The sequence continues at coordinate 24,132,276 of OY992889.1, read as the reverse complement.
TCTGTCTGCAGCGGTATCGGCAAATATCGCGCGTGCCCAGAGTTCGTGATGATATTTCTACACGACAGTTTATTCTATGGTCATGTCACGTGGTAACTATTGACTCCACCCACGATCTGTCAAGAAATGATATATTCCAATGTGGACCTATCTCAACGCTGTTTAAACATACATTAACTGGCCAAACCGCTCCATTTCTAAAGGTTCTCGAATATTGTGTTTTATCGGTGTGTGTGTCCTTGTCCATTATCTGTATGTTTTCAACGTGTCGCTTGCATATACTATGGCATGAGACAAATAATCGACCTGACCAATTCTGACTATTCTCTGGTTTTTAAAGGTCGCTTTTTGTTCACATCATCGTTTTCCTAATGCGGGTTATGCTTTAACTATGCATACTTTTCACCATGAACAGACAGAAAAACCAATGAGCATGTCTTACAAGAAACAAATGATAACTGTAAACTAATTAGAGAAATTAGTCATGGACAGTCAAGATATTTTGGTCACGTTACTGTCATTTAAAACCTGCCATTTACTGTCAATATAGTACCTTGAGGTGTATGGCAGAGGGATCTTTGAGTCTGAGGAATTAAGGCCGCCTGGCTAGTGCAGTCGCCGCGAACTGTGCAGGTTAGGATTTTCTTTTTGCCCCCGACAGCAAAAAAATCCCACACCTTACCGAGGGATCGAACCCGGGTCTCCCGAAGGAGAGTCCGGCGTTCTAGCCACTCAGTCACGTTATGAGAAGAAATAAACTAAATAACTTGGTGACAACTAGCAGTATTGAAGGAAACAGAACACGGGGAAGGCAGAGAAGTGAATATCTGGATTGGCTGGTCACATTAAATGGTCGAGACTAGAACACAAAATGGATCCATGTGTCTGGTAATCGTGTGAGATGGCGAAACATGAGCAGCCCACGCTTATCGGCATGGCACATGGTGATGATGATAATATTTGCAAGGTGACCATCGAATGATGTAGGCGTCGCTTTGGCGCAATTCTTTAGGTCTATCTACTACTTTAGGTCTTCTAGGTACTACTTTAGGTCTTCTAGGTACTACTTTAGGTCTTCTAGGTACTTCTTTATGTCTTCTAAGTACTACTTTAGGTCTTCTAGGTACTACTTTAGGTCTTCTAGGTACTACTTTAGGTCTTCTAGGTACTTCTTTATGTCTTCTAAGTACTACTTTAGGTCTTCTAGGTACTACTGTAGGTCTTCTATGTACTACTGTAGGTCTTCTAGGTACTGCTTTAGGTCTTCTAGGTACTACTTTAGGTCTTCTAGGTACTTCTTTAGGACTTCTATGTACTACTTTAGGTCTTCTAGGTACTACTGTAGGTCTTCTAGGTACTTCTTTAGGTCTTCTAGGTACTTCTTTAGGTCTTCTATGTACTTCTTTATGTCTTCTAAGTACTACTTTAGGTCTTCTAGGGACTACTGTAGGTCTTCTATGTACTACTGTAGGTCTTCTAGGTACTGCTTTAGGTCTTCTAGGTACTACTTTAGGTCTTCTAGGTACTTCTTTAGGACTTCTATGTACTACTTTAGGTCTTCTAGGTACTACTGTAGGTCTTCTAGATACTACTTTATGTCTTCTAGGTACTTCTTTAGGTCTTCTGTGTACTACTTTAGGTCTTCTAGGTACTACTGTAGGTCTTCTAGGTACTACTTTAGGTCTTCTACGTACTACTTTAGGTCTTCTAGTTACTTCTTAAGGTCTTCTGGGTAATACTTTAGGTCTTCTAGATACTTCTTCTTCTGCTGCGTTCATCCGGAGTTTTGTTTTGTCGGACGTGATTGCGTTGTGCCTGTTTGCAGCAGAGCTGCGTTCTTGCGCCGTTAGGCCGACACATCCGACTTCTGCGGGCATTTGTTGACCGGGCTAACCTTCCCGGGGGTCTTCTAGATACTATTTTAAGTCTTCTAGGTACTACATTAGTTCTTCTGTGTACTACTTTATTTCTTCTATATGCAATATTAGGTCTTCAATTCTGCTTAGGCACCAATTAATGAAAGTTTGTAGTTTATCAGTCATTGTTTCTGATCGATACATCACTGCTGGCTTAATACTAGAAATGAATATTGTAAGTTTGACACAAAGAAACAGCTTGTGACTGTCTTCATATTTCCTGGCCCTAGGACAAGCGCACTCACCTTTGTGAAATCTCCCCCGATGAAAGCTTGCTCCACTCCACTGTAGATGGTCATTGGAATCAGCATCATCTGGATGGGCGATGAGAACAGGTGGCGGAAGGTGGAGATCAACAAAGAGGGGCTGAGTTTCCTGTCTTCGGTGCTGCTTTCTTTGTCCAAGACGATCTTGTCCAGAAACACGGACACGATGATGGCGGCAATGACGGCTGACCCTAGGTAGATGCCACATACTGTGTATACCTGGAAGGTATAAATGGGTATATATGTCTTAACAACATCAAAACTAATCACATCACATTTTATAGGCCTGTATCCTTGGAGGAACTTCACATTTTATTGACCTGTATGAATGGAGGTATCATTTTGCTTGATATAATCATTGTTGTTGTATTCTTGTGGTGGCACCATGTTGTTTGATATAACCATTGTTGCTGTATTCCTGTGGTGGTATCACATTGTTTGATATAACCATTGTTGTTGTATTTTTGTGGTGGTATGGTATCATGCTGTTTGAATATCAATCTCGTAACGTCTCCGCATTTAATGTTACCTTCGCTGGACTTCGAAAACAGTCACCTATCGCCTCCTGCATTTGAATATAACATAGTATAAAGACTGTGTCAATCATACAGGTCTATAAAATGTGAAGGTCCTCCAAGCATACAGGCCTATACAATGTGAAGGTCCTCCAATCATACAGGCCTATACAATGTGATGTTCCTCCAATCATACAGGCCTATACAATGTGATGTTCCTCCAATCATACAGGCCTATACAATGTGATGTTCCTCCAATCATACAGGCCTATACAATGTGATGTTCCTCCATTCATACAGACCTATACAATGTGAAGTTAACCCAAGCATACAGGTCTATACAATGTGATGTTCCTCCAAGCATACAGGCCTATACAATTGTATTTGTAACATGTTATGATTAAACTGAATTCTGCTCACTAACCAATGTGTATCCGGCGCTGTGGCTTACATAACTTTGAAACGCAGTTTCACTATGCCCTAAGTCACAATCCCTTAAGCCACAATCTCTTAAGTCACAATCGCTTTAGCTACAGTCCCTTTAGCCACAGTTCCTTAAGCGTTAATCCCTTACGCCATAATCCCCTAAGCCACAGTTCCTTAAACCACAATCCCTTAAGCCACAATTCCTTTAGCCACAGTTCCTTCAGCCACTAAGCACTAAGCCACAATCCCCCACGCCACTATGTCCTAAGCCACAATCCCCTAAGCCACGATCCCCTAAGCTACAATCCCCTAAGCCACAATCCCTTAAGCCACCATCCCCTAAGCCACAATTCCATAAACCACAATCCCCTAAGCCACTATGCCCTAAACCACAATCCCCTAAGCCACTATGCCCTAATCCACAATCCCCTAAGCCACAATCCCCTAAGCCACTATCCCCTAAGCCAATATGCCCTAAACCGCAATCCCCTAAGCCACAATCCCCTAAGCCACTATGCCCTAAACCACAATCCCCTAAGCCACTATGCCCTAAACCACAATCCCCTAAACCACAATCCACTAAGCCATAATCCCCTAAGCCACTATGCCCTAAACCACAATCCCCTAAGCCACTATGCCCTAAACCACAATCCCCTAAGCCACAATGCCCTAAACCACAATCCCCTAAGCCACAATCCCCTAAGCCACTATGCCCTAAACCACAATCCCCTAAGCCACAATCCCCTAAGCCACAATCACCTAAGCCACAATCCCCTAAGCCAATATGCCCTAAACCACAATCCCCTAAGCCACAATCCCCTAAACCACAATCCCCTAAGCCACTATGCCCTAAACCACAATCCCCTAAACCACAATCCACTAAGCCATAATCCCCTAAGCCACTATGCCCTAAACCACAATCCCCTAAGCCACAATGCCCTAAACCACAATCCCCTAAGCCACAATCCCTTAAGCCACTATGCCCTAAACCACAATCCCCTAAGCCACAATCCCCTAAGCCACAATCACCTAAGCCACAATCCCCTAAGCCAATATGCCCTAAACCACAATCCCCTAAGCCACAATCCCCTAAACCACAATCCCCTAAGCCACTATGCCCTAAACCACAATCCCCTAAACCACAATCCCCAAAACCACAATCCCCTAAACCACAATCCCCTAAGCCACAATCCCCTAAGCCACTATGCCCTAAACTACAATCCCCTAAGCCACTATGCCCTAAACCACAATCCCCTAAGCCACAATCCCCTAAGCCACAATCCCCTAAGTCACAATCCCCTAAGCCACAATCCCCTAAACCACAATCCCCTAAGTCACAATCCCCTAAGCCACTATGCCCTAAACCACAATCCCCTAAGCCAATATGCCCTAAACCACAATCCCCTAAGCCACAATCCCCTAAGCCACTATGCCCTAAACCACAATCCCCTAAGCCACTATGCCCTAAACACAATCCCCTAAACCACAATCCCCTAAGCCACAATCCCCTAAGTCACAATCCCCTAAGCCACAATCCCCTAAGCCACAATCCCCTAAACCACAATCCCCTAAGCGACTATGCCCTAAGCCACAATCCCCTAAGCCACTATGCCCTAAACCACAATCCCCTAAACCACAATCCCCTAAACCACAATCCCCTAAGTCACTATGCCATAAACCACAATCCCCTAAGCCAATATGCCCTAAACCACAATCTCCTAAGCCACAATCCCCTAAGCCACAATCCCCTAAGCCACAATCCCCTAAGCCACTATGCCCTAAACCACAATCCCCTAAGCCACTATGCCCTAAACCACAATCCCCTAAGCCAATATGCCCTAAACCACAATCCCCTAAGCCACAATCCCCTAAGCCAATATCCCCTAAACCACAATCCCCTAAGCCAATATGCCCTAAGCCACAATCCCCTAAGCCACAATCCCCTAAGCCACAATCCCCTAAGCCACTATGCCCTAAACCACAATCCCCTAAGCCAATATGCCCTAAACCACAATCCCCTAAGCCACATTCCCCTAAGCCACAATCCCCTAAGCCACAATCCCCTAAGCCACAATCCCCTAAACCACAATCCCCTAAGCCACTATGCCCTAAGCCACAATCCCCTAAGCCGCTATGCCCTAAACCACAATCCCCTAAGCCACTATGCCCCAAACCACAATCCCCTAAGCCAATATGCCCTAAACCACAATCCCCTAAGCCACAATCCCCTAAGCCACAATCCCCTAAGCCACAATCCCCTAAACCACAATCCCCTAAGCCACTATGCCCTAAGCCACAATCCCCTAAGCCACTATGCCCTAAGCCACAATCCCCTAAGCCAATATGCCCTAAACCACAATCCCCTAAGCCACAATCCCTTAAGCCACAATCCCCTAAGCCGCAATCCCCTAAGCCACTATGCCCTAAACCACAATCCCCTAAGCCACTATGCCCTATACCACAATCCCCTAAACCACAATCCCCTATGCCACTATGCCCTAAACCACAATCCCCTAAGCCACTATGCCCTAAACCACTATGCCCTAAACCACAATCCCCTAAGCCACTATGCCCTAAACCACAATCCCCTTAGTCACAATCCCCTATGCCACTATGCCCTAAACCACAATCCCCTAAGCCACTATGCCCTAAACCACAATCCCCTAAGCCACAATCCCTAAGCCACAATCCCCTAAACCACAATCCCCTAAACCACAATCCCCTAAACCACAATCCCCTAAGCCACAATCCCCTAAACCACAATCCCCTAAACCACAATCCCCTAAACCACAATCCCCTAAACCACAATCCCCTAAACCACAATCCCCTAAACCACAATCCCCTAAACCACAATCCCCTAAACCACAATCCCCTAAACCACAATCCCCTAAACCACAATCTCCTAAACCACAATCCCCTAAGCCACAATCCCCTAAGTCACAATCCCCTAAACCACAATCCCCTAAACCACAATCCCCTAAACCACAATCCCCTAAACCACAATCCCCTAAACCACAATCCCCTAAGCCACAATCCCCTAAGCCAATATGCCCTAAGCCACAATCCCCTAAGTCACAATCCCCTAAACCACAATCCCCTAAACCACAATCCCCTAAGCCACAATCCCCTAAGCCACAATCCCCTAAGCCACAATCCCCTAAGCCACAATCCCCTAAACCACTATGCCCTAAACCACAATCCCCTAAGCCACAATCCCCTAAGCCACAATCCCCTAAACCACAATCCCCTAAGCCACAATCCCCTAAACCACAATCCCCTAAGCCACAATCCCCTAAGCCACAATCCCCTAAGCCACTATGCCCTAAACCACAATCCCCTAAGCCACAATCCCCTAAACCACAATCCCCTAAGCCACAATCCCCTAAACCACTATGCCCTAAGCCACAATCCCCTAAACCACAATCCCCTAAGCCACAATCCCCTAAACCACAATCCCCTAAGCCACTATGCCCTAAACCACAATCCCCTAAGCCACTATGCCCTAAACCACAATCCCCTAAGCCACAATCTCCTAAACCACAATCTCCTAAACCACAATCCCCTAAGCCACAATCCCCTAAACCACAATCTCCTAAACCACAATCCCCTAAACCACAATTACCTAAACCACAATCCCCTAAACCACAATCCCCTAAACCACAATCCCCTAAGCCACAATCCTTTAAGTCACAATCCCCTAAACCACAATCCCCTAAACCACAATCCCCTAAACCACAATCCCCTAAGCCACTATGCCCTAAACCACAATCCCCTAAGCCACAATCTCCTTAACCACAATCTCCTAAACCACAATCCCCTAAACCACAATCCCCTAAACCACAATCCCCTAAACCACAATCCCCTAAACCACAATCCCCTAAGCCACAATCCCCTAAGCCACAATCCCCTAAGCTACAATCTCCTAAACCACAATCTCCTAAACCACAATCTCCTAAACCACAATCTCCTAAACCACAATCCCCTAAACCATAATCTCCTAATCCACAATCCCCTAAACCACAATCCCCTAAACCACAATCTCCTAAACCACAATCAACTAAACCACAATCCCCTAAACCACAATCCCCTAAACCACAATCCCCTAAACCACAATCCCCTAAGCCACAATCCCCTAAGTCACAATCCCCTAAACCACAATCCCCTAAACCACAATCCCCTAAACCACAATCTCCTAAACCACAATCCCCTAAACCACAATCCCCTAAACCACAATCCCCTAAACCACAATCCCCTAAGCCACAATCCCCTAAACCACAATCCCCTAAGCCACAATCCCCTAAACCACAATCCCCTAAACCACTATGCCCTAAGCCACAATCCCCTAAACCACAATCCCCTAAGCCACAATCCCCTAAACCACAATCCCCTAAGCCACTATGCCCTAAACCACAATCCCCTAAGCCACTATGCCCTAAACCACAATCCCCTAAGCCACAATCTCCTAAACCACAATCTCCTAAACCACAATCCCCTAAGCCACAATCCCCTAAACCACAATCTCCTAAACCACAATCCCCTAAACCACAATTACCTAAACCACAATCCCCTAAACCACAATCCCCTAAACCACAATCCCCTAAGCCACAATCCTTTAAGTCACAATCCCCTAAACCACAATCCCCTAAACCACAATCCCCTAAACCACAATCCCCTAAGCCACTATGCCCTAAACCACAATCCCCTAAGCCACAATCTCCTTAACCACAATCCCCTAAACCACAATCCCCTAAACCACAATCCCCTAAACCACAATCCCCTAAACCACAATCCCCTAAGCCACAATCCCCTAAGCCACAATCCCCTAAGCTACAATCTCCTAAACCACAATCTCCTAAACCACAATCTCCTAAACCACAATCTCCTAAACCACAATCCCCTAAACCACAATCTCCTAATCCACAATCCCCTAAACCACAATCCCCTAAACCACAATCTCCTAAACCACAATCCCCTAAACCACAATCCCCTAAACCACAATCCCCTAAACCACAATCCCCTAAACCACAATCCCCTAAGCCACAATCCCCTAAGTCACAATCCCCTAAACCACAATCCCCTAAACCACAATCCCCTAAACCACAATCTCCTAAACCACAATCCCCTAAACCACAATCCCCTAAACCACAATCCCCTAAACCACAATCCCCTAAGCCACAATCCCCTAAACCACAATCCCCTAAGCCACAATCCCCTAAACCACAATCCCCTAAACCACAATCCCCTAAACCACAATCCCCTAAACCACAATCCCCTAAACCACAATCCCCGGAGCCACTATGCCCTAAGCCACAATCCCCTAAGCCACTATGCCCTAAACCACAATCCCCTAAGCCACAATCTCCAAAGCCACTATGCCCTAAACCACAACACCGTTTATACAATGGTAAGTAAGGGAATTTACCGACATAATATTCTAAAGCCGATCTCCGTGGCAAAGAGCTTTCGGACGCGATTCTTAAGCCCGCTTATCCGCGTTAGAAATACAGTTGCGACCGATTTGGCAGCAGATCGCGTTGCGCTGGATTTTAATGAGTTGGTATAGGAGCAGTAAAATGCTGGTGTTGGCAGCGATGTCCTGTAAAAGGGATATGGAAAAAAAAAAATTCTAAGATGCTGGGAATTTTCATGCGTTTCGCAATTCCCGATATAACGAGTGGAGACTGTTTTGCGTTGATTTTGATGGCATGAGGTGTCTGGCGTTCAAAAAGCAATGCCAAACTACTGAAACAATATTTCCTAGTAAATCATACACAGTCAATAAATGCTAGGGTGCATGCAACGTCCTGCAAAGAGCATACAGCTGACCTTAACCGTCGTGTGGCCTATGACCTTACCTTAAGTATGTGACCTATATTACCTTACCTTAATGTCTGTCTGGTCGAAGTTGGCTGTCTGGTTGCCAGTAACAGCGTCGCTGGGACAGAACTTTGCTCCACAAGTGGGGCTTGTTGAGTTGTCTTCTTTTTTGGAAAACACCAGAGAAGAGATCAGGTTACCCCAGATTTGAGCTGTAGTAGCGATCATAACCACATCATTGCCAGTCAGATACATGTGCGTATTTGTATTGATGTTTGAATGACATTTGTATTTTCCATTTGTCTGTCTGTCTGTCTTATTGCCTATCTGTTGCTAGATCGGTGTATGTGTCCCTCAGTCTGTCTATCCGTCTCTCAGTGTCTATTTGTCAATCCATCTTGCGGTCAATATGTCAGACTGTCTGTCTGTCTGTGTGTGCGCGCGCGCATGTGTGTGTGTGTGTGTGTGTGTGTGTGTGTGTGTGTGTGTGTGTTTGTATGTCGGACCGTTTGTATGCCTGCATGCATGTTGTCTGTTTGCTACTCTGTCGATTTATAAGTATCCCTATCTGTATATCTCTCTTGTTGTCTCACTGCCTGCCTGTCAGTCTATCAGACGGTTGTTCTTTCTGTATTAACCTGTCTGTCGTTCCGTCTGTCTGTTTTTCTATCGGGAATTCTGTCCACAGATCAGAAAATCGTGTGTACATATGTCTGTATGTGCGAAAGAAACAGGATACGAGAAATTATATTAATGTTTACTGCGAGCACTGATAGTTGCCTGTATAATATACCAACAACTAACATTTGTTGTGAACAAGATGAAGTAGATGTGGCTAGACTCTCGTTTGTCGACCCGGTAATGAAAGGTTTACAGCCGAACCAACCATCCATCATGTGTCATGCCGATAAGCGTGGACGATCATGTTCTGCCATCTCATTCGATCACCAGAGTCGTGGATCAGCTCCGTGTTCCTGTCTCGACCATGCCACGTGGTCAAGCCATCCAGGTATTTACTTCTTGGTCTTCCCATTTGTCTCTTCCCTTCGATCTTGCCAGTCGTCACCAAGTCCTCCAAGTCATTTCTTCTCGTAACATACCAAAATAATGTTGACTGTCTACGTCTAATGACTCTAATCAGTTTACGATCTTCATTTGTTTCTTAAGGACTGTACGATATATTCCGCATGGTTTGATTCCATATGGCCCGGTCTCTTTCACCAGGGCGGCTTGAAGAAAGCGTCGGATAAAGCACGAATCCGCAGCCCCAGCCACGATTCCGTCAGTCTCTGAGAAAACCACTAGAGAACCAGTGGCGAAGTCGTCAAAGGAACCTGCAACCTTCGGGGCGTTAGCGGCGGGATTAACCTCTTCGCCATGGAGAGACCATGGTTAGATTTTTAAAATTGACCTGGGCACCAAAGGTAGACCGAGTCGAAAATGAGTACAATAAAATGTGTGTGGATGTCAAGACGAGCAGGCGTAATGCTAATCACAGCATCCACCATTTGTCGATTGATCTATAATAATATGAGTCTAGTATCATATATCCAATGCGTCTTTCTTTAGTTTGTTTAGATCGCTGAAACAATAATACTCCCAGCCTACTGTCTTCACCCATGTGAAACCCCATATCAAAGGCACTACTTACAACTCTGGAAGAACAGGAAGAAGAAGCCAAAGAACAGGTTAATGATCCCATCCTGGTCCTTGGAGGTTAGTTTGGCGTACCAGACTCCGAGCTGAGTCAGATAAGTACATTTTGCAGACCACAGTGGGGCTGCACCGAGGCCGAGGATGATGGATGCGGTGATCATAGTTCCTGAAAGACAGCAATAAACATTTCTATAGTCGTGCTCCGTTTGACCAATTACAAAGAGTGTACTCAATTTGCAGAAAAACACGTGATAATATTCACAACAAATACTTACCTTCTTTCTATCTGTTAAGGACTAACGGCATTTGTTGAATAAAATAAGTCACCCATGCATCCAGTGGTCTGTTCTGTGTAGTACTACTCCCCCATAACCATTATCATGTAAGAGGACTTTTGGGGGACGTGGCTCTCTTCACGGCGTGACAACCAGATTCTCCATCTCTTGCCATTTCGCCCACCTCATACACCCCGCCTCATGCACTCCACCTCAAGCCTCCCGACTCATGCGCCCCACCTCAAGCACCCCGTCTCATGCAGTCCACCTCAAGCGCTCTGCCTCATCCACCCCGCCTCATGCACCCTTCCTCATGCACCCCGCCTTAAGCACCCTGCCTCATGCACCCTCACATAACAGTGTTCGATAGCCTGTGTCCATCCGTGTGCTAGTCAACCCTTATCCCTCTGCCAGGAGCCGTGCCCTGCACCATTGTATTTTCTAAGACACAATTCTGTTTATCACCCCTCATAAGTCCTTCGACAAATCTCTTTATCACAAGCCAGATGTCCTGTCTCTGTTGATGTATATCACGAGCCAGATGTCCTGTCTCTGTTGATGTCGTGTGTAAATGTCCCTTTATCACAAGCTAGATGTCCTGTCTCTGTTGCCGTCACGTGTAAACGACCCATCATATAATTATTGTATGAGTGTGCCTTTATAGAGAACACAGCTTTACGACAGAGGAGGGGGAGCAGAAGAAGAAGAAGAAGAAGAAGAAGAAGAAGAAGAAGAAGAAGAAGAAGAAGAAGAAGAAGAAGAAGAAGAAGAAGAAGAAGAAGAAGAAGAAGAAGAAGAAGAAGAAGAAGAAGAAGAAGAACAACAACAACAACAACAACAACAACAACAACAACAACAACAACAACAACAACAACAACGAATACCATAACTTTCGCAACGCCCTCTGGCATTTTGAATGCACACGTAATTTACCTTTGACAGCGTAAAAGTTGGCACACATGAAGAGAATATACCCAATCATTGAGAGTGGGATGGTCCATTTACAGCCCAATCTGGCAATGATGAAGTTTGGCAGGAACATGCAGGAAACAATCAGAGACACGTAGATGGTGGACATACTCCACGCCCCAACACCTGCACGAGGTCCAGTTGTCACGTCATTAGTTATATGTCCACTTATACTTACACATATTATGGCTTACGTATATATATATATATATTCCTATATACACATACACATGTTTCGTTTAATCGTACACACGCACGCGCGCGCGCACACACACACACACACACACACAAGGCAAGGCCGAGAGAGGGAACATGCTGCATGAGCAACACATGTTCTCTGAATCCATGTCCAGGCATTGTGCGATGGAATTTTGGCCAACTTCCAATCCACATACTTTCGTCTGTCAAGACGGCAAGGTGCCACTCATACGATAGTAACTGTATATTTAATAATCAGTGTATATGTAATTAGCAATGTATATATAATAGTCAGTTTATGTGTAATAGTAAATTGTATATAACAGTCAATACATAAGTAACAGTAAATGCATATGTAACAGTCAATATATGTAACAGTTAATTCATATGTAAAAGTCAATTTATGCGTAATTCAATATTGGTCTGATTATTCAGGCCCCTTATTCTCCCAACATGGCCTCTTGCGACTTTTGGCTGTTTCCCCAACCTGTAAGGGACCCGATGGAGTCAGGAGAAGATATTATGGGGAACTCGACGTCCTCGCTGTACTCTATTAGCAAAGAGTCGTTCCTGAAATGCTTCCATCAATGACAGTACCGCTGGGAAACGTATGTTCAACCCCAAGGACAGTACTTTGAAGGGGATTACGGTTTCAGACCGGCAGTTGAGTAGTAACTGTATTTTACCCGGGCAAAAGGTCCGATGTTTCATGAATTCACCTTCTAGACATACACCATAATAGGCAACATAATCATGTATCCAGATCTTTTTCACTGTACAGTGAAATTATTTTCAGAAGTTTGGAAAATTTGAAAGGAATAACCATTGGGGAGGGGAGGGGGTGGCCGTAACATCAATAACATTAGATGTATGGATGATACAGTATTGATTGCAGAGAATGAGCAGGATCTGCAACATTTAGTAGATGCAGTTTTTGCATACAGTGAACAACTAGGGCTGGAATTAAATTGTAAGAAGACAGATTATGGTCGTCACTAGGAAGAACCAAATACCACAATGTAATATACAAATAAATGGGAATGTTCTTAAACGGGTGAATCGGTTCGGTACAATTATCTCGGAACAGTCATAACATCAGATGGGAGATCCCTTGAAGAAATTAAAACAAGAATCGCCATGGTGAATGTAGCCTTTTGCAAGATGGAAAACATACTGACCAATAAAAAGGTGTCATTTGCAATGAGAAAAAGAGTGCTGAACTGCTACATAGAACCTCTACTTTTGTATGGATGTGAAGCGTGGACAATGAACAGACAAGTTGAAAAACATCTAATAGAAGTGTAAATGTGGTTTCTGAGGAAAATGCACAAGGCGGAGGAAGTGAAACAAATATCTGGATGGCTTGGCCACGTGGCATGGTAGAGACAAAAACACAGAGCTGATCTACGACTCTGTTGCTCGTGTGAGATGGCGAATAATGACCGGCCACGCGTATTGGCATAGCACATGATGATGATGAATCAAAGGTAAGATATGTATCTTCATAGTAAAGAAAGACACAAATACAGGCTCTGACCTTCCTCCTTGTTGAGACTGGTCTGTAGGTTGGCCATTGCGTTGAAGGCTGTAAACAGGAATGTGAAGCCCAGACTGACCACGAAGACGTTCTTCAGAATGGTCCTCTTGTCCATCTTGGGCTTGTTCTCTTCTGTAGATGGAAACAGGACATTTAGCAATGCCTCGCCGGTTCGCTCTAGAGTGGATATGTCTCTGCTGTGGCTTACTAACGACTTGTTATAACAGATTGTAATGTGGCTTCGACTGCAATAGTGTGTTTGTGTGTATATATGTGGCTTCGACTGCAATAGTGTGTTTGTGTGCATATGTGGGTGACGTGTGTGTGTGTGTGTGTGTGTTGTGCGGGTGGGCGAGTAAGTGTGGATGGGGCGAGTAAGTGTGGATGGTGCATGTGTGCGTGTGTGGGTATGTGTGTGTATGTAACAATGGGATTGGTTGTGTGTAGGAGTGGATTTATGAGTGTGTGCCTGTAATTGGGGTGCGAGTGTATGAGTGTATGTGCCTGTGGGTAGGTGGGTGGTTGAGTGTAGGTGACTGTGTGGATGTGTGTGGGTATGGATGTTTGGGTGGATAGGTGTGACTGTGGGGTGGTTGTGTATCGGTGTATCCGTTTCTCGTGTTAGTGTGAATGGGTGTGGATAGGTGGTGTGCGTGTGAGAGGTGGTGTGTACAGATGTAAGTGTGTGTGTGGATGTGTATGTGAGGGTCTGTGTATGAAAAGCATCGATGACTTTGGCAGAGTGGATGTGAAGTACATTGTCCTCCTGTAACTGGAACAGACTCGGCACCAGTCATGGTGTGGGTGCTGTGTATTTGTACACACATTGATTCAACAATAGTCAACCACCCCAGCCTTGGCGTATACCGGGTACAATGTACCAACCCCATTTTTTTGTAGAACAATCGGCAGTCTACTAGGTACAAGGTGCTAACCCCATATTCTTATAGAACAATAGGCAGTCTACTAGGTACAAGGTGCTAACCCCATATTCTTATAGAACAATAGGTAGTCTACTAGGTACAAGGTGCTAACTCCATAGAACAATCGGCAGTCTACTAGGTACAAGGTGCTAACCCCATATTCTTATAGAACAATAGGTAGTCTACTGGGTTCAAGGTGCTAACCCCATATTCTTATAGAACAATAGGCAGTCTACTAGGTACAAGGTGCTAACCCCATATTCTTATAGAACAATAGGCAGTCTACTAGGTACAAGGTGCTAACTCCATAGAACAATCGGCAGTCTACTAGGTACAAGGTGCTAACCCCATATTCTTATAGAACAATAGGTAGTCTACTAGGCACAAAGTGCTAATCCCATATTATTATAGAACAATAGGCAGTCTACTAGGTACAAGGTGCTAACTCCATAGAACAATCGGCAGTCTACTAGGTACAAGGTGCTAACCCCATATTATTATAGAACAATAGGTAGTCTACTAGGCACAAAGTGCTAATCCCATATTCTTATAGAACAATAGGCAGTCTACTAGGTACAAGGTGCTAACTCCATAGAACAATCGGCAGTCTACTAGGTACAAGGTGCTAACCCCATATTCTTATAGAACAATAGGCAGTCTACTAGGTACAAGGTGCTAACTCCATAGAACAATCGGCAGTCTACTAGGTACAAGGTGCTAACCCCATATTCTTATAGAACAATAGGCAGTCTACTAGGCACAAAGTGCTAATCCCATATTCTTATAGAACAATAGGCAGTCTACTAGGCACAAAGTGCTAATCCCATATTCTTATAGAACAATAGGCAGTCTACTAGGTACAAGGTGCTAACTCCATAGAACAATCGGCAGTCTACTAGGTACAAGGTGCTAACCCCATATTATTATAGAACAATAGGTAGTCTACTAGGCACAAAGTGCTAATCCCATATTCTTATAGAACAATAGGCAGTCTACTAGGTACAAGGTGCTAACTCCATAGAACAATCGGCAGTCTACTAGGTACAAGGTGCTAACCCCATATTCTTATAGAACAATAGGCAGTCTACTAGGTACAAGGTGCTAACTCCATAGAACAATCGGCAGTCTTCTTCGTTCATCCGGAGTTTTTTTCCGGATGTGATTGCGTTGTGCCTGTTTACAGCAGAGCTGCGTTCTTGCGCCGTTAGGCCGACACATCCGACTTCTGCGGGCATTTGTTGACCGGGTTAACCTTCCCGGAATCGGCAGTCTACTAGGTACAAGGTGCTAACCCCATATTCTTATAGAACAATAGGCAGTCTACTAGGCACAAAGTGCTAATCCCATATTCTTATAGAACAATAGGCAGTCTACTAGGCACAAAGTGCTAATCCCATATTCTTATAGAACAATAGGCAGTCTACTAGGTACAAGGTGCTAACTCCATAGAACAATCGGCAGTCTACTAGGTACAAGGTGCTAACCCCATATTCTTATAGAACAATAGGCAGTCTACTAGGCACAAAGTGCTAATCCCATATTCTTATAGAACAATAGGCAGTCTACTAGGTACAAGGTGCTAACCCCATATTCTTATAGAACAATAGGCAGTCTACTAGGCACAAAGTGCTAATCCCATATTCTTATAGAACAATAGGCAGTCTACTAGGTACAAGGTGCTAACTCCATAGAACAATCGGCAGTCTACTAGGTACAAGGTGCTAACCCCATATTCTTATAGAACAATAGGCAGTCTACCGGGTACAAAGTGCTAATCCCATATTATTATAGAACAATAGGCAGTCTACCGGGCACAAGGTGCTAACCCCATATTCTTATAGAACAATAGGCAGTCGATGGACGATGTAGATATTACCACGTCGGCCGCCTTTATCTCTCCTGATATTTTCTGGTACACATTTCAGGCTGTGTCGACCCGGGAACCTAGGTTGGTAATAATAATAATAAACATAAGTGTGTGTCCTGTATAACACGTCGCAATCAACCCCAGCAATGTTATTGGTTTTTTTGCGACGGTGTGGGCAATTTTACGTTCAGTGGAGTGTGATTGCTTGCTGAACTGTCGATGGTCATACATTGTGAACATCAACGCATTACGGTCTGCTAATAATAATAATAATAATAATAATAATAATAATAATAATAATAATAATAATAATAATAATATTTTTTCCGCGTTTCCATCCTGTTTCAGGATATTGCGGTCAACACCAGCATCTTCCAGCTGTATGTTGATTCCTAGGCTAGATTACGCTCATCAGCACGCCACGACTTTCTGAGCGGCGGCTCCTTACTCTCATAAATCACTGGCGCGACTCGAACCGCTTCCAATTCTTGTGCGCTCACGTCAAACACGAGAGTATTCGGGGTTACGGAGAAAGCTGCTGACTCCTCGGCCAGGGAGACGGTAGTAATAATAATAATAATAATAATAATAATAATAATAATAATAATAATAATAATAATAATAATAATAATAATAATAAATGTCAGTGAATCAAGAGAGGTTTGTCACAGAGATGGGTAATTTCTCAAATCCTTGCTTTCCTGTCTTCTGATATGAGAAATATAAAACACGTGAGAGAAATTACCATATGCGGCTGTAACATCAACAATATAAGATATGCAGATGAAACAATATTCATTGCAGTCAATAAACAGGATCTGCAGCATTTAACTGATGCTGGTGTTGTCCACACAGAGCAACTCGGTGAGAATTCACCTGTAGAAATAGAGACATTGCGGAATACGCAAAAGAAGAAATGCCACAGTGCAAAATTCATTAAATGTGCTGACATGTTGTGACCTTAAACTATTCCACCAAAATAGGTGTTCTAGAATTTCGTGAAGTTGAACTATTTCACCAAAATACAATGTGCCCGAATATCATGAATTTAAACTATTCTACCATATAAGTGTATCGAAATGTGGTGAACTTAACATATTCTACCAAATGAAATATGCCAGAATGTCGTGAACTTAAACTATTCCACCAAATGAAATGAATGTGCCGGAATGATGTGAACTTAAACTACAAATGAAATGTGCAAGAATGTGATGAACATAAACTATTCCCCAAATGAAATGTGTCGGAATATCGTGAACATAAACTATTCCACCAAAATAAATGTGCGGGAATGTCATGAGCTCAAAGTCAAACTATTCCACCAAAATAAGTGTCCTAGAATGTCGTGAACTTAAACTATTCCACCAACATAAGTGTGATGGAATCTCGTGAACTGCAAATATTCCACCAAATAAAATGTGCCGGAATTTCGTGAATTTAAACTATTCTCACAATTAAAATGTGCTGGAATGTCGTGAATTTAAACTATTCTCACAATTAAAATGTGCCGGAATGTCGTGAATTTAAACTATTCTCACACTTAAAATGTGCTGGAATGTCGTGAATTTAAACTATTCTCACAATTAAAATGTGCTGGAATGTCGTGAATTTAAACTATTCTCACAATTAAAATGTGCCGGAATGTCGTGAATTTAAACTATTCTCACACTTAAAATGTGCTGGAATGTCGTGAATTTAAACTATTCTCACAATTAAAATGTGCCGGAATGTCGTGACCTGAAACTATTCCACCAAATAAAATGTGCGGGAATGGCGTGAACTGAAACTACTGTTTTAATTCGAGACATTCACTCGGAGGTTTGAGTGTGACTGAGAATGAGACAGCAGAAGAAGAGGAAGAAACGACAAACGAAAACGAAACTACCAGTTGGCATTGCTCCTCTGAGTACTTACCATATCCACTGTCGACATAACCATTAAATTGTGGCTTCATGTCCAGCGAAACGTTCTTTTCCTTGGTCATTGTTGCGGCTTTGTCAGGCCTGTACATTAAAACAAGACATCAACGTTTAATAATGACACAGAGATAAATATGAGTACGAATAGGGTAGTTCCTTCTTCTTTTCTTCTTCTTCTTGGTCGACCTCGGAGCCCAAGTCAATCTGAAAGGCTGCCCGGATAGGGATTCGAAACCACAACCACAAACCGGCAAGCGAGCTTACAGCCCTCATGCTAGCTCGGCTCCAAATTGTTTTAACCTGTGTCTTTAATTCTATTCTGCGTGTGCCTTTAGGTCTCGCTCTGTTTTGTCTGCCCTGCAGGTTCAAGAGAAGGAATTTCCAGCGATACTATTATCATGGGTTTCTCAATGTGTCCTATCCAGACCCAGCGTCTTTTCCACCTCTTTATTCATTTTTTCCCCACTTCTTTATTCCATGGAATATGTCTGGTCATTTCTCTATATGCCGCATTAACGGATTCCTATCTCTTGTCCCGTGAAATACTTTAATGTTTAGCTTACACTGAGTGCTCTGCCTCTGGGCATTGGGGTTTGAAGATCTCATCTCATCTCATCTTGTTCCTCTTGTACCTTGCGATGTCGAGGTGCAGCATAAACATTGGGAGAGTGCTCGTTTATGTGCTTCATATATTGTGATTCGGGGTATGGTGTCCGCCTCGAGTGCTGAAGGTCCCGAGTTCAAGCCCCGGTGATGACCGGGATTTTTTCACGTGGACTTCTAGTAATAAAATGTCCCCTGGTCTCTGGGTAGTGAGATCGGACGTCCGTGTTGATCACGAAAAAGACTCCTTGGCAGTTGCAAATCGAAAAAGAGTAGCCTAACGGCACTGCCCGGGCAAAATATCGAGTTAAAAATCTACACAAAGTATTTCAGAATCCTCGCATGTGCTGCGGAGTTCGTGCACTGAGCTGAGTTGCTCCGGACTCAGCTTTCAGTAAGGAGTAGAACGGAGCACTTATGAGTTACACCCGTGTGCCGTGATGTTGATCCGTCGACTAAACTTATTCGTGATTGCCATGGATTCTGTTATCCTTTGTCTATCGTTTATGTGGTCGGCCTTTTCTTCTGGTTCTGTTTGGTCTGTACATCATTGCTTGTGGTGGTGTACTGTTAGTTGGTAGCTTAGTTATATGGCTGTGTTTTTTTTTTCTTTTGCTGATGAAATGTAGAGATGCTATAACCCCCACTTTAGTCCTGATTGTCACGGGTGACAAGCATCGCTTGGATATTTTCTCCGGGGCATGACGGTGTGCTGGGAAATGAACAGGCGGACAGATTGGCTGGCTCTGCAGAACCTGGTGGAGTATTATTGATACATGACAAGGCAGACGTGGTTGCGGCCTTGTGGGAGCACGTGTACACCTCGGAGGAGAAAATGGATCACCATGGTCTGGCAAGAATGAGACAGCGAGGAGTGACGAGGGAATCTGGCCGACGCTCAATGCTCAAAGGAAAGGCGAGACGGACATATAATCAGATTGCTACTGGTACTATTGGTGTTGGAACTCTTCGCTGGCTGCTGAGGATGGGGACCGAGCGCTTATGGGAATGCCCCGAATGCTGTGATGTTGATTCCTAAATCAATCAATCAATCTTAATTTCGGATTTTCACTCTTCTTGATACATAATACGAAGCATTGTGTTAGATTATGTTCACAGTGGAATATCTCAAACCCCTGGAGGAAACATTGGGTTACATTCTGCTCACAGTGGAATACCTCAAACCCCTGGAGGAAACATTGGGTTAGTCTCTGCTCACAGTGGAATACCTCAAACCCCTGGAGGGAACATTGGGTTAGTCTCTGCTTACAGTGGAATACCTCAAACCCCTGAAGGAAACACTGGTTTAGATTCTGCTCACAGTGGAATACCTCAAACCCCTGGAGGAAACATTGGATTAGATTATGTTCACAGTGAAATACCTCAAACCCCTGGAGGAAACATTGGATTAGATTATGTTCACAGTGGAATACCTCAAACCCCTGGAGGAAACATTGGATTAGATTATGTTCACAGTGGAATACCTCAAACCCCTGGAGGAAAAATTGGATTAGATTATGTTCACAGTGGAATACCTCAAACCTCTGGAGGAAACATTGGATTAGATTATGTTCACAGTGGAATACCTCAAACCCCAGGCGGAAACATTGGATTAGATTATGTTCACAGTGGAATACCTCAAACCCCAGAAGGAAACATTGGATTAGATAGACAGGTGTGTGCGCGCGTACACATCTACACTCGAGTGAGACCACAGTCTGCCCTAGCAAAGAAAGGTGCTGAAGACGGAGGCAACCAGCCAAGAGGCGCACCATAGAAATCAGGATGCCACGCAATCACGCAAAGCGAACGAAAGAAGAAGAAGATTGGATTAGATTATGTTCACAGGGAATACCTCAAACCCCTGGAGGAAACATTGGATTAGATTATGTTCACAGTGGAATACTTCACTCCCCAGAAGGAAACATTGGATTAGATTATGTTCACAGTGGAATACCTCAAACCCCTGGAGGAAACATTGGGTTAGTCTCTGCTTACAGTGGAATACCTCAAACCCCTGAAGGAAACACTGGTTTAGATTCTGCTCACAGTGGAATACCTCAAACCCCTGGAGGAAACATTGGATTAGATTATGTTCACAGTGGAATACCTCAAACCCCTGGAGGAATCATTGGATTAGATTATGTTCACATTGGAATACCTCAAACCCCTGGAGGAAACATTGGATTACATTATGTTCACAGTGGAATACCTCAAACCCCAGGAACAAACATGACCCACGGAGACCCAACCCCAGCCAGCCCGTGTGTGCTGTGCTGATTCACGATCAGGTGACATCCTAATGCGACTCTCTTGCACATCGCGCTGGTTGATGAAACTGGGAAGTAGACAGCGAGCTCTACAACAATCACCGTGGAGATGCTACTTTCTTACAGAGGGGTTTACATCAACCAGGCTTGCACATGCAAACCCTGTCTGGGGCTCACATGAACTGAACCGCAGTGCATCGTCTCTCTTTGCAAGGATTCACAACCAAGCAACAGAACTAGCTGCTGCTTCCATAGTTCAGATGAGTTGAGTTTAGTTTAGTAGGGTTGAGTTGAGTAGAGTTAAGTTGGGTTGATTCAAGAAGGGCCAGCCTTACTGCTGCCATAATTGTACCTCTGAGATTCATGATTGGGTTATGGGTTAATACGAGGCGAAGTCATGAGATAATTGGTTTTACGAATAACTTGTTTACTTTAGTGGGAACCAGAAATTGTGTGGGTGGGTGGGTGTGTGTGTGTGTGTGTGTGTGTGTGTGTGTGTGTGTGTGGGTGGGTGGGTGGGTGGGTGTGTGTGTGTTTTATTTCTCAGCATGGCCTGGCAATACACTTGGTCCACCTGTTAACTAGGTTGTAGGATGCCTTGTAGGAGATGAGAGCCGATATCATAGCATTCAGGACATACCTATACGTGCTCCGTTCTCTTTTTCAACAGTCAGCGCAAAACTACTGGTAGCAGTCTGACTATGTGTCCGCCTGGCCTGTCCTCGGTGTCCATATGTGGCTAACCCACCTGCCTCTCTCTCTCTCCGCCTGGCCTGTCCTCGGTGTCCATATGTGGCTAACCCACCTGCCTCTCTCTCTCCGCCTTGCCTGTCCTCGGTGTCCATATGTGGCTAACCCACCTGCCTCTCTCTCTCCGCCTGGCCTGTCCTCGGTGTCCATATGTGGCTAACCCACCTGCCTCTCTCTCTCTCCGCCTGGCCTGTCCTCGGTGTCCATATGTGGCTAACCCACCTGCCTCTCTCTCTCCGCCTGGCCTGTCCTCGGTGTCCATATGTGGCTAACCCACCTGCCTCTCTCTCTCCGCCTGGCCTGTCCTCGGTGTCCATATGTGGCTAACCCATCTGCCTCTCTCTCTCCGCCTGGCCTGTCCTCGGTGTCCATATGTGGCTAACCCACCTGCCTCTCTCTCTCCGCCTGGCCTGTCCTCGGTGTCCATATGTGGCTAACCCACCTGCCTCTCTCTCTCCGCCTGGCCTGTCCTCGGTGTCCACAAGTGACTAACCCATCTGCCTCGCGTTCCGCCTGGCCTGTCCTCGGTGTCCACAAGTGACTAACCCATCTGCCTCGCGTTCCGCCTGGCCTGTCCTCGGTGTCCATAAGTGACTAACCCACCTGTCTCGAGCTCCGCCTGGCCTGTCCTCGGTGTCCACAAGTGGCTAACCCACCTGTCTCGCGCTCCGAAGGTTTTAGGTGCGTTTTCCGTCTCCGTCAATCGGTTCACGGTAATTTTCTAGGAGACTCCTGGGGATCGTCGCTGCAGCTACAAAGATCGTGCCTTGTGAGACGATTTCGGCAGGCTGTATTGCGGACCCGTCTTATGGAGTAAAATATGTTGCTATGAAATCGACTCTCTCACCTTTAAACCTGTTTAAAGCGGAAGTAAGGCACACTCTTTCCCACGTTACTGTACAAGGCCCTCTTGGGCAATTCTCGGTACTCATTTAGGTCTCCCCCCCCCCCCACCCCTCAAGCAGGGGGAATATGAAACTATGGAAGGAGGTGACAGACTGAGCATGTGAATATCCAACAGGTAGTTGTTGGGTATGGTTTGAAGTACTTTATAGAGACAGTAGCTACTGTCTCCAACCAGTACAAACACTAGCGCAAAGGA
This sequence comes from Cepaea hortensis, assembly GCA_963921405.1. Lineage (NCBI taxonomy): Eukaryota > Metazoa > Mollusca > Gastropoda > Stylommatophora > Helicidae > Cepaea > Cepaea hortensis. Next base: position 24,109,267 of record OY992889.1, on the reverse strand, counting down.
AAGTACTGGCAGACTACACATTTTTTACAGACACGTGGACAACTTGTAAGAGAAGATTTGTGCTGATGAGAGAGATAGGGGGAGACTTCGAGAGCAAATTCTTGACAGTTGTGTGTCATGTCACTGAAAGGAGTAAACACACGAACTGATACTTGCCGTTAGAGATCGCAAGATGTGAAGAAGATGATCGCCCTAGTCGGCAATGCATTTGATGAGACAACTATGGCAGTCAAAGACATTATGGGAGGAAAAACAATTAAGCGGGTCAAGTTCTTCATAGGACAAGCCACTGGGTGAAGATCATGGCTCGAGAACAACAAACTATAATTAATTATTGGTTTTCGCCAGCTCCTTGACAAAGGGCTTACGAAAGCAATGCGTAATCCTGCATACCGCGTAGGAAACACAACTGCAGGCAATTTGGCAGCAACTCGTCTTTTGTTGGTTTTCATAAAATGGAATGGCTGCCGGCCGTTCAGACAGCAATGACAAAATACTGAACGTAAACGTGCCAAGAAATCACAAATAACTAAAATAAAAATAAAAACGCTGGAGTTGACTAAAACATTCTGTACAGCAGTGGTTCTCAACCGGTGGAGAAATTCCCCCCCCCCCCCGGAAATTCACCACCACCGGGGAAATTTTTAGAGTTTCCAAGGGTGAATTATGATTATTTCAAGATCGTGTTAAAACTAGAACCGATTACTTTATATTGTTTTTCCCTCCAAACTTTATGGTTCTGTACTTCTCGCCCTTCTGAAATTCGTTTTATAACGTAAGTAGACCCGCAAATCACGTTTTATGTAGACGTCTAAACTTGTTATTAAATTTAGCTTCAATTTTTACGTATACTCTTTATGGGCGAGGGTGAGGGATGTGGTGGGGGGGGGGGGGGATTTATAGTGAGGAAATACGAAAAATGGAATGACGTTCTGAACATATGGTGAAGGGGTTATGGACCAAAACAGGTTGAGAACCACTGCTGTAGACTATATGCAACTAACTAAACTTTCGCTGATAAGATCGCACAATCATCATCACAATGTATCTTGCAAAGTAGCGTTAGTGTTCATGTCACTCCACAAATCTCAGTTCGCGGTCTCAAAGTACAAGGAAAATAATTTATGTGTGACAGACGACGGTTACAAAGTCCTGATAGATATTGCAAGCTATATCTCCTCTATTTACGACAACTTGGCGAATAGACAGACAGACTGGTATGACCTAGAAGAGCTAATTGTCTTCGGAAACTTTTTGCTGGTACATTTGCCCACGCATGGTCTAGCACAGTGGTTCTCAACCTTTTTTGGCCCGTGCCCTCCTTCACCATATTTTCAGAACGTCATTCCCCCCTTCCTTTCAAAAATTTGGTCCGTGCCCCCCCCCCCTCATCGTATTTTCAGAACGTCATTCCCCCCCCCCCCTTTCATATTTCCTATCTAAAAACCCCCAACCCCCATACAGTATACGTAAAAATGTAAGGTAAATTTAATAACACATACTAAAACAAGTCTAGACATCCACATAAAACATGATTTGTGGGTCTACTGACTTTATAAAATGAATTTTAGAAGGATGAGACATACTTAACTGTAAAGTATGAAGGGAAAAACGATATCAAGTAATCGGTTCTTGTATTAACGCGACCTTGAAATGGTCTTCATTTCCCCCCCCCCCCTGGAAACCCTAAAATTCTCCCCTGTGGGGGGGGGGGATTCCCCACCGGTTGAGAATCACTGGTCTAGCAGGACTCGGTTTCGTCGCAAAGCTCCTGAGCTGAATGCTTGGAGCTATACTGTACGCTGTGAATGCTTGGAGCTATACTGTACGCTGTGAATTTGTTTCGGAATGCTCTGTGTCCATTATTGCTACGTTGTGAATTGTAGATTCAGGAAATGGCGGACGGCTAGTAGCTGTCACTCTTGGGCCTGCCGTATGTGAAAATGCGTGTGTGGGCTGCTTGTGTTTGTACGACTGCTGTCTTCTTCAACAATGAAATGCAATTTAAGTAAAGGACTGCTTGTTGTCGGTATCCTGGTCATCTGGTCTTATCGACTCTGCTGTTTTGTTCATGAGTTCACATGAGATTACCATGAACATTTCGTGTGGTTTTCGCTGGCACAGGAACGGAGCCACTACAGCGAGACCTGTAGCTATGAAGTTGGAACAGTACAATTATGATTACTACTACTTATCACGATGAGGTTAATCGCAGTGATCGCAAACGTGTTTGTTTCATTTTTCAAGACCCTAAATCACACAGTTAACACAAGATGTTGGTTAGGATCATTTCTTTCTTAAAAGAGGTCAGTGTGGCAAAGTGAATCAGATCTCTCGCTCTTACACTTCCGGTGGGCTGGCGACGGGGTAGTGGGATCATTTCCTACACCGATCAATTGGACTAACACGTTGACGTCTCGTTCAGAGAGCATTGGCACACTACTGAACGTTAAAAATGTTCTAGAAAATCGATCTCGGGTAGAGGTTGAGAGCAACGACTTGCAAAACAACATGTAACTATAATCAACTGAATCAGTCATACATAGACAAGTGTCCAGAATGTTTGTGATCATCAAATCTGTCCTGAGCCTGGTCTATGGAGCATCAATACCATTTCCCCTTAGATCCGTAAGTGTCTTTAAATGCCACTGCCTCTACGCCATGTTGGCCCATATTTCTAACTATCACGTATAAAATTAATTGATTAGCACTCAAAGAGGTAATGGAAAGAAGTAGACAACCATAGAAAGCTGTAGATAATATCAACATTGAAAACTATCGGCAAACGGCTATCACCTACAAATGACCACAGCGCCTTTAGAATACTCGGGGTGAATATGTAATCATTAATCTTTACATTCCAAGTGTGACCTCTGGTCACTTCTTTTGTATTGAAGACTCCCAGTGGAGTGTTGGCCCACAACCACGTTGTCAAGCCTGTTTTTTAGGCCAGCTCCTTGTTGGTTGGATGATATCTTAATTGTTCAGCGGTTTGAAGTAGCCAGTATCATGCCAAACCTCTCTGGTGGCATCTTAGGTCATGCACAGAAGGTTACAGAATGACTGTTCTTTACTTTCCCTTTGGGGTCCGGGTAATACATGGTAATCTCTGGTCTCTACTTCTATACTTCACTTGTATGAGTGTCAATCAATACTTCTAGTATGGTAACACACTAGACCCCCCCCCCCCCCCCAAAAAAAAAAAAAAAAAAAAAAATAAACGCTGTAGGTACAACACAAGTCGAATATGTCACTTCCAAACTTCGACATAGACTCGCTGACAAACAAGTGTACTTAGACGCTCGACCAACGCTATACCTTTATATTCATTCATTCAGTAGAATGTCCTTTGCAGAACCTCACTCCCATAACAATCTTCAGGAAAAATTCTCGATCATAAGCAAAATGTCCCACCCCCGATACACCCATCTGGAGATTATCCGCCACAACACGCACCAATCTTCTCTTTGTCCTTCCTCTTCCTCTTTTTATTAATCCCCCCCCCCCCCCCATTATTGTTCTCTCCAAACTTTCGTGACGTTTCAAGTTACCAAAATATTTTAACTTTCTTTGTTTTATCGTCTTTAATAGCCAGCCTTCTTCAATATTCAGCTCTAGAAGTATGGATGCATTTGTTCTTTTCTTTACTTAAGATATTCTTAAAACCCGTCTATAACATTTATATTCAAAGGCGTTTATGCGCTGTTCAGCTTGTTTAATAAGTGTCCAGCTCTCACAGGCGTATGTTGCAATAGGAAAGATGCATGCTCTTAAAAATCTAATTTGTATAGTTCTATCTGCCCAACTCCACAATTTATCAGTTGTTTTAGTCTTTGAAGAGCAATAGATATTCGTCTTTGTTTCATTGTGTCACAATAGTTGATGCTTGCTGCTTGCTTGCTTGCTTGCTTGTGTTCGTTGGCTTGAGCTCCAACGCGAAGTCCTGTATGTCGGATGAAGGCATCCTGTTGTCCAACATCAGTGTGATGCCATACAGGACCTGAGTTTTGCGTGAGTATCCGTTGTCCCATGTCTGGCTTATTGGTGTGCAGACTGGTGGTTCCTCGCCGTACAGGCAGACACTCTCCGACTTCGGAGGAATCGGCGATCCTATTGACTTTAGCCAGGACCCCGAAGGGACCTGTTGCCCAGGACGCTCGACGAGGACGCGTCAATAGGTCTTGGCCAGTATATAACCCGGCCCTGGTGCCTTGGAAACACCTCTGCGTCCCACAATAGTTGATAATCAATGACTCAAAATATTAGAAATTTTACACCAACTCCAATTTTTCCTCATTAACATATATTTCTTTCTCCATAGTAGTTTCATCTGTGTACAAAGATAATGCATACAGATACCTTTATATACTAGCTAATATTATGCGACAGGTTAATGTCAGCGTGGCTGAATGGATAGGAGCTTTAACTCCTAAACTTCCGGGGTGCTGATGCGGAGCTAGTGGGTTCAACCTTTACACCGGTCGGTTGGACTAAAATGTTGACTTCTCGTCCTTGACTTGGGGACGTAAATTACAAGCACCTCTGAAGTCGAAATGGGTTCGTCTGATGCCGATGGACACTGGTAACAGGGAAAGCTAATGCACACACAAAAATCAGCCAAGTGCAACAGAAGTAGTAGCACCTGTATGAACGACGCTTGAGTTTAAAGCGAGCGAACGAAAAATACGAAACGTGACATGTTCTAATCTCCGTAAGTCTATAGTTTTAATTGCCAAATAATCTAGTTTGTTCTCCAGTCTCTACTTCTTGCTTTTAGATCATCAGTACCCGTGAATGTGCATACTAATGCTGTGTGAATGGCTCCCCAGCGAGTGATACTCTGTGTATAGCTGTGTTAAAGGTACACGGTTTCAATAGAGACGATCGACCTCAATTTACCGAATTCTACCCCATCTGGCTCCGTCTCTAGAATCGGAATGGCAAGCCGCCTGCCCAGAGTATCACACAAAGTCTCCGTGGCTCATCGATGACACCCATCTTTGTCTTAATGACGCGGTCCGTAAGGAACCCATGATTTTCAGCACGCGAGGAAGACAACTAACCACGTCGACATAGATACCCATCCCCACCTGCTGCCCACATCTACATACCTGATGTTGTATTTCCGCCACGCGTATCACGATGCTACTTGTTCTTTCTCACACGTATATGTCTTTGTCAATGTACAAGTCGTGTGCTCTATGCCCCGTGTACCGGATCATAGTAAGACAAACAGAATAACACAGGTATTTAGAATGTAGACGTCACCCTGCCTCAAGGCTACTTAGATAAATATATTCGAGTGTCGATCTTATATCCGGGATGAAATCCGGGCGTCTCCATAATTTACACACACGGCGCGTGGTGTGTTTGTCAGTGGGCAAAGTATAGAAATATAATACGTCATGCAGCAGATATAGTTATTGTGACAAGCTGTCTAACAAGGGGTGAATTGATAAGCCAGTTTGCTGAGAAACAGCGCTCCTGGCACATTGCCTGATTCTCTTGTAGACACACAAACACACAGAGTTAGTTGCATATCCTTTACAGGACGTAGCAGTCAATCCCCGTATTTTTGGCTGTTTTTGATTTCTTGGAAAGTTTAAGTTTCAGTAGTCTACCATTGCTTTCTGAACGACCGGCACACATACCAATGGATGAAAACCCACGCAATGCGGTATGCTGCTAAATAGCCGCAGCTGTGTTTCGAACACGGTATGCAGGATTACGAATTGCGTCTGTACACAAAGAAAGCAAAAACAAAAATGTCCCACTGCTCTTTTAATACTTAAAGATGAAAGGTAAATTCCAGAGAATTGACCTTATTGCACCGGATCTTATAGCCCGGCAGGCGTCTGGCCGTACTATGTTGCTTCAGCGATGACCTCGCGAGCTTCCGGACAAATTTCGCTGGTGGTATAAACGATGCAATCATACAACAAACCGGGCACCTTGAGAACGCCAGGGAATCGACTTGACCATATCTCCACCAACTTCTCCTCCCTCGCCCCTCCCACATGATCTTTGTAAGTGAAATTAAGCAATGAAGTGGGGGGGGGGGGAGGGGATGGCCTGAGTGGTCTCGAGGTATGGTGTCCGCCTCGAGTGCTGGAGGTCCCGGGTTCAAGCCCCGGTGAGGACCGGGTTTTTTTTCACGTGGACTTCTAGTAACAACATTTCCCCTGGTCTCTGGGTAGTGAGATCGGACACCCTTGTGTATTGATGCGCACGTAAAAAAAAAAAAACTTGGCAGTTGGAAATCGAAAAAGAGTAGCATAACGACGCTGCCCGGGCAAAATTTCGAGTTAAAAATCTATTCAAAGTATTTCAGGATCCTCGCTGGTGCTACGAAGTTCGTGCACCGAGCTGAGTTTGTCCGGACTCAGGCTTGAGTTGGGAGTAGAACGGAGCACTTATGGGTTACACCCGTGTACCGTGATGTTGATCCGTCAACTAAACTAAACTAAATTAAGTAATGGAAACCTATACACGCTTTCACCACATTGGGCATATGGTGATAAACAGCATAAATACAGGGGTTCTAGAAACTGGCAATGACGAGAGAGCTGACGACAGAAATAAAAACAAAGAGGCAAGTTGAGTATCTCGACCACGTTAAAAGACATAAAACTCTTATCAAAACCATACTGGAGGGTAAAGTTGAAGGCAAAACTCGAATCCGTCGAGTTGTGGATGGAATCCATGACCACGAGGAGGCAGACGAGCGTCTAACCACAACCCATGACCACCGGGGCAGCAGACGAGTGTCTTGCCACAACCTATGACCACCGGGCCGGCAGACAAGCGTCTTGCCACTACCCTACCGCACCTCCCCA
>OY992889.1:24084931-24097431 GCA_963921405.1 Cepaea hortensis | reverse complement strand
TGATAATTTAAATGCACTAAATGTAAACTGCATCAACTCACCTTGAACAAGAATAATAAATAACGAAATAGTTTCGAGACTGGCTTGTATGGAACAACGAAGCGATACGGTACTTACTTCTAACTTCTACCCTTGCATACAATAAATAATGCTTGTACAGTGATGCGATAGTGTCCTTGTCTCCACGAAACACTGAAGAGCATTGACAGATTTCTCTAGCACCTGCAGCTAACGTTGTGTGATAGTAGCTGCAGAATGGTACATACATAGATAAAAGATACCCAACGAGGCAAGTCGGGTCTAAGTACACATCCGGGTTAGATAATTAAGTAGCTGACGTGCAATCACGGGACAAAATATTGGAATACAATTGTATTTAAACTCGCGCGTTTTACAAAAGTTCCGTCTTGAGTTGATTTCGATGGTATGAGACGTCGGTCGTTCAGAAAGCAATGGCACACTACTGAATGTAAACTGTGCTGAGTAAATCATTCATTCATTTATCATGTACCATGCCGTTATGTGTGAGCGGTCATGTTTCGCCATCTCACTCGATCACTAGCGTCGCGGATCAGCTCAGTGTTCTTGTCTCGACCATTCCACCTGGCCAAGCCATCCAGATATTTACTTCTCAACTTTCCCCTTGTTCTCGTCACATCGATCTTGCCAGTTGTCACGAAGTTCCCCAATGGATTTCTTTCATAACGTGACCAAAAATGTGTGACTGTCTATGTCTAATTTCTCTAATCAATTTACAATTTTCATTTGTTTATTGTAGGGCTTGGTCATTGGTCTTTCTGTCTGTCCTTTGCATTCTTTGCATTTTCCTCAGAAACGAAATTCTTAGAGCCATCAGATGTTGTTTTCAGCTTGTCTGCTCATTGTCCACGCTTCACATCTACACAAAAGTACAGTTTCTATGTAGCACCTCAGCACTTAATTTCTCCATGCAAATGACATCTTTTTATTGGCCAGGATGTTTTTCATCTTGCAAAAGGCTACCTTCGCCATGGCGATTCTTGTTCAAATCTCTTTAAGGCATCTTCCATCAGATGTCATGACTGTTCCGAGATAATTGTACCGATTGGCTTCCCATTTACGTGCATATTGTGGTATTTCCTTATTCCTAGTGACGGCTATAATCTGTGTCTTCTTACAATTTAATGCTAACCTAAGTGTTCATTATGTGCAACAACAGCATCTACTAAATGTTGCAGATCCAGCTCATTGTCTGCAATCAATACTGCATCATCCGCATAATCTTATGTTATTTATGTTACGTTCCCCAATGGCAATTCCTCTGTATTTTAAATTTCTGATCAGGTACTTGCAATTTACGTGCCAAAGTCATGGACGAGAAGTCAACAGTTTAGTCCAGCTGAACAGTGTAGGGGTTGAACCCTCTACCTTGACATCAGCACACCGAAAGGTTAAGACAGAGATTTTTATCCATTCGGCCACGTTGACCTCGACAGGTTCTGATAATATTTACCTTATTGCCTGGTAATGGCGTGGCCTAGATTATGTACAGAGGGAATCCAATAGTGACGTGGCTAGCTAGATTGTCTACCAGGCCGGTGGTCATGAATTCCAATCCCCTTTTTTTTAATTGGCCAGGGCTCCCAAGCTGACCCAACATAAAATGAGTACCGGGGAATGATCTGGAAATCCCCCTTTCAGTGTGGACTGGTCTGTAAATACGGTAGGAGCACCGTCTACCCAACATGTGAAGGCGTTGAAAAGGGTCTTTTACTTCAACTTTTAACGTATACCCAATAGGCTTCATTGTGTGAACGGGGTCGTTTAATCTACTTGTTTCCATAGATCTAACCGCCTCTAGGCACGGCAACGGGTCCTTTTCATTGACAAGATGACCAGACCTGGCACTTTATGTTCCAGGGGCAGTATCCTTGAGGTTCATGCGGCGGTAATGCGCCGTTTATGCACCACGTGACATCCTCGGCCGTCCTATGGCTATCGTGCACTTTGTATATACATGTTGAGACCTTGAGCGGTGACGCGGGGGTTGTACACTGAGTATGTACACATTGGGATCAATGGCGGTAACGCGTGGGTCGTGCACTTTGTATGCACACATTGGGAGCCTCGGTGGTGCTGCTGGGGTTGTGCACTCTGTATGCACTATTGGGATCCTTGATTGTGCAAAGGCAGTAGCGAGCTTTATATGCACATACTGGAATTCTTGGCAGAGACACGAGGGGGCGTGCGCTGTGTATGCACACACTGGAACCTCGGCGATGCTACGGTGGTTGTGCGCCACTGGAATCGCCGACGTTGTTGTGGTGGTCGTGCACGTTGTGTGCTAACATTGCCATCCTGGAAAGTATTGTAAGGGTTGTGCGCTTTGTAAGCACACCTGTGATCCTGGTGGTACTGCTGAGTCACTGCACTGTGTGTACTGTGTGTACCTTTGGAATCATCGACTGTCCTGTGAGAGTTATGCACTGCGTTGGCAACCTTGTGGAGAATTCATGTACAGATCCTCGTGCAGCAAAAGGCATCGTTGACAAACCAAACCAGCCATGCAGGCGATCCACGGGCAGGCATAGTTATTTCCGTGGTGCCAATCCTATGTTGTCATCCCAAAAGGTCAGTGAGATATAAATGATTAGTTTATCATTATTTATCTGTCGTAGTTAATATGTCGTGGATACATGGATACTTCCTTGTTGGCGGTACACGCTTATCTACAGGCACGTGTATTGACATACCCAAACAACATAACAAGATTCAAGGTCGGGGTATGTAATTCACCAGACGTGTCAAATTATTTCTTTATTTACGGCTCGAGCTATTTATTAGAATGTACATGGAGAAAAACGACCTTTGTTCGCATGTAAGCCAAAATGCTGCTTCAAAAGAGGATATTGACATACGATGAATTACGTTTTACCAGATCATTTTCTTGGAAAATCCGGCCCACAGAAAACATTGACTTAGTGAATAGTTTAGACTAACTAGGATGTTTGTCAAAGAGGATGTTAAGTGTTGGCCTTTAGAACATAATTCTTGTATCTGCAGTCTATTCTTGATCAAACATTTGTTTTCTTCGTTTTTGGTTTTCTCGGTGTGACAGTTTTGTTCTTGTTAAATCGGATTCAGCAAATCTTGCAATGTCACTAAGTGCATAATACTGACCAACAGTTTCAACAGAGTGTACTTAAAATCCATCCATCATGTGCCATACCGGTAAGCGTGGGCGGTCATGTTTTGCCATCTCACTCGATCTCCAGAATCGTGGATCAGCTCAGTGTTTTTGTCTCGACCGTGCCACAAGGCCAAGCCATATAATATATGTTTAAAATATGTACTTAAAATATATGTTTATAATTTTTCCCGTAGTAGTATCCTGCTATGGGTCTCTGGTATGTTTATTTTACACTCGCTCGCTTTGAACTCAAGAGTAGTCCATACACACTACTTCCAGTAGTGCTGGACTGAATTTTGCGTGTGGTTTAGCCTTCCCTATTAACAGTGTCCCTTATCATCAGACGAACCCACTCCGACTTCAGAGGTACTTGTAATTAACGTCCCCAAGTCAAAGACAATAGTTTAAAATTTTAGTTCAACTGTCCGGTGTTGAGGTTGAACCCCTTACCTCGGCATCAGCACACCGGATGTTTAAGAACACTAGTTATTTTCCATTCGGCCATGCTGACCTTCCGTCTGTGGTATGATAGCGCCATCACATTTTGTAGGCCAAGAGCAATGAGGCCGAGGTGGTCAGTCTCTCCCTCACTGTGACCAGTGACGAGCTCAGGTGTAGAACCGCGATCAATCAGGTTCATGACATGACCTGCGCAGTTCACCATCAACTGCGCCATCTCTCCCGTCAGGCTATACTTGTGTTTTTTTTTAAAATCTTATCATCCATTACAGGTAGGCCTACGTGGCGAAGTTGTCAAGCCATCTGACTCGGGCCTTGAAAGGCGTGCTTTTGTTCCGGACTACGTCGTTGACCTCTGAGGTTCATCTCTAGTGCTATAGAGTTCTTGCTTCGAACGATGCTTGTGACAAACCGAGCAGAGATGCCAAGCCAGAACGAGCCAAACCCAGTGCAATAAAGTTGTCTCCCTGCCTTCAACCTTTTAACGATATTTTTTTTTTCGAATATCCTTTACAGGACATCGCTGTCAACATCAGCATCTTTCAATTGATTGTTGATTTCTTGGCAAGATTACGCTCAGTAGTTTGCCATCGCTTTCTGAGCGACAGGCTCAATACCCCGTAAGTTACCGACGCGGAGAGAACCGCTACCAATTCTCGCGCAACTTCACGTTACTTACGAGAGTATTCGAGATTACGGAGAAAGTCGTGTAACCTCTAGACCAAAGAGACCGGCTTTTAAAGATATTGATCATTTAGTTATTCTGATTAACTAAAGGAAAATTATTAATTAGACTTGCCAAGACATCACAGAAAAGACAATTCTACGAAAGACATCATTACACGAAAGTGTCAGTAATATTTGCATAAAAAGTCGCTTAAAAGTCGACAGGGTCGACTTCATCGCACCGGGTTTTATCCCATATGGCTCGGTCTCTTTCCGCAGCGCGGAAAGCGTCGCACAAAGCGACGAACTCCGTAGCTTTAAGCGACGACCCGCAGGAGTCTCCGAAACATTTAACTCGTAAACCGAAGGGTGCGGCCCTGAATCGAACCCACAACCTTCGGATCACAAGTCAAACGGCTTGACTACTTCGCCACAGAGACTCCCCTATATAAGAGAATCAGTTTAGTACTGCATCATTATAAGTGAAGTGTCTGTAAGAGATGATAACGAATATTCTGGTGGTGGTAAGTTTGGTAGTGATAAATGCTTTAAAAGAACAGAATAAGCATTGCTTTTAAAGACCAGTAATTCTCAAGAATTTCAAATCGGTTTACTTATTATTTATATATTTTCGATACTTCATGTCCTTCTTCATCCTCGACTTCATTCATCTTCGGGCATCCACCAACGTAAATATATCCAAAGTCATCAACAATCAACTTGAGTTTGTTGACATCTCCACAGAATGTGTCCTCAATTGGAGCAGGTGTGGGTCGAAATAGTTTTCTCTTTTCTGAATATGTTGCGCCAAATGTTTTGCTGTCATTTTACTATCCCCGCAGTAACATTCATCGGTTTCTGCTATCTTCATGCTCAGCGCGCACCATTGTTTTAATTCTAGTTATTATTATCATTATTATTATTATTATTATTATTATTATTATTATTATTATTATTATTATTATTATTATTATAGTTGCATATCCTTTACAGGACGTTGCAGCCAACTCCAACACTTTTTTGCTGTGAATGATTCCTGGGAAAATCCAAGTTCAGTAGTTTGCCATTGCTTTTTGAACGACCAGCACGCATACCATTGTATGGAAACCAACGCAAGACGGTCTGCTTCCAAACTGCGCTCCGCTGTGTTTCGTACGCGGTACGTGGGATTCCGAATTGCATTCGTAACTCCTTCCCCCACAGCTGAAACACGCAACAATCGAATTGGCTATAGATATAGTTAGAGATTACCTATACAAGGCCGAGATGAACAGGACTAGCCCAAACTTGCGACCTGGGATGAAAGAGCAACTTTATCCATGGAGTGAGGACCATCCCATTGTCAGAGATGACCAAAGGAGGTTCTGACATAAACGGACGGATAAGATCTTCGGATGACTTTTGTCACTGGCGTCCTCATTTATCAGTTAAACGGTTGCGACTTATCCCCGGGTTACTGTTTTTTTTTTTTCATATCCATTTTACAGGACATCGCAGTCAATACAAGCACATCTGTCGCTGTGATCTCTTGGCAAGTTTACGTTCAGTAGTTTGCCATCGCTTTCTTAACGGCCGGCACCTATACCAACGCAAAACCAAAGCAACGCTGTCTGCTGCCAAATCGCGAGTAGCTGTATTTTTAACGCTGGCATACGGGATTACGAACCAAGTCTGTAAGGCCTTCGCCACGGAGCACCCCCTCCCTCCCCAGTTACTATAAAACGGATATACCTATTTGGGAGAATGTGGCGCATACCACTGTTCACGAGCACCCTCGCTCTATAGAATCCTCTTTGGCCCAATGGCCAATCGGCTGGTTGGTCATTTGTCCGAAACCCCATCCAGGCGGGGATTATTTGTTAAATGACCCTGGCACCCCAGTCGACCCAGTCTAAAATAGGAACTAGAATATGTTCTGGAAAGCACAGGCGGCGTGCCAGATGTGAACCATCACGTCTATCCGCGGCGAAGGGATAACCGACGCACTTCGTAATCCCGATTACTCGAGTTCGAATCACAGCTGAGGCTGATTTCGCAGCACACCGCCTGGCGTTGGTTTCTTACGAAACGGTATGGGAGCCGGTCGTTCAGAAAGCAATGGCAAACTACTGCACGTAAACTTGCCAAGAGATCACAACAGCAAACAATTCTGGTGTTGATTGAGGTGTGCTGTAAAGGATTTGCAGCTATTAGCGTGGGTGATATCGAACTGCGTGTTGGTGTCATGAGCACGGTTGGACACGGGTTCGACGCATTGGGTCGTTGCTTGCTGAAGTGAAGGAAAGACTGACCACCTACTGCTCCTTGCTCTCAGGTCTACAAGATGTGATGACGTTATCACATCATGGAACTATAGCAGGAAACTACTTAAGGACAATGAACATAGAGTGCAGGTCTCATCTCATCTCATCTCATCTCATCTCATCAGGTTCCTCTTGTACCTTGCGGTGTCGATGTGAAGTATAAACTGCGGGAGAGTGCCCGCTTATGGGCTTCATGTATCGATATTCCCATGGACTCTGTTATTCCCTGCGTCCATCGTTTACGTGGTCGGCCTCTTCCTCTGTTTCCATCTGGTCTGTACATCATTGCTTGTTGTGGTATACTGTTAGTTGGTAACCTACTTGGATGGCCAAACCATTTAACTTGCTGCCTTCTAATAAAATCTAGCACCGCTATAACCCCCACTTTAGTCCTGATTTCTTCATTTCCGATCTTATCTCTTCTTGATACATTGAGTATTCTTCTCGGGAATCTCATTTCTGTTGTTGTGATTGTTCTTTTCTCTTTTTCTGTCATTGTCCATGGTCAGATTTGTATCCTAAACCTGCGACTGGCCTAGCCAGCCGGCAGGGGATCTTCATACTGCTTGTAGAAAAATTAAGAAGAGTACAGATGTTTCTTAAACATAAAAAACTATGAGCATAACCCGAGTACACTTTATTGCTTGAAAAAACAAAACGTCGTTTATTTTGTTAAGATTCCTATATTTTGTTAACACTCATCGATTTATTTTGTTAACAATTCTGTATGCAAAGTAGTTACGTTTTCTTTAAAACTTCATAGAAATATATTCAGTTTCCTATTTTTTCACCCCGTGGTCATGAAAACAGTATTTGAACAGCTCAACTGTGCCGTTTCACAAGTGTATTTTACATCTATAATCACCTGAGCCTTACTTTGGCATTGCGGCGGTCACGTTCGCTTCTCGTGGAGGTGTGCTGTTGACAGTCAACTCAGCTGCCATTGAGGAATAGTAGACCTAATAGTTAACCTTTCATGAGAAGATAGAGCTGAGCTATTTGCATGCTTCGCACTCACACAGCTTGAAATATTTAGATAAATGTAAACACACTCCCTCCTTTATTATCAGGACCCTAAGTGGAAGCAAAGAATAGCACCACCCTAACCTGCCAGACATGCCGTAAGAGGCTATTAAGGAGGTACCTCCCGAGTGTTATCGGGATCTCTAAGAGGACGGAAATATTAGTAACACTGTCGTATACCATGAGCCATGTTGTTGTTTGGAGTGTTACTGTGATCTTAGGTAGTAAGATACTGCTGTCTTGGCGTAATCTGATGGCAGGTACACTCACAGTGACGATTTTCGTCATTTGGCTCGTACATGTACGGTTGCAGACCGATGCTCATCACGAAGTGAACAAGACACACAGCGGCAGCTCAAAAGTTTATTTCATAACGCACATAATAGCGGTCGACATTAGCCAGGCAAGCAGTCCTTGTACTCACTGTGCTGATGCTAGCTCTCTCTTTCACAAATGAAGGTCCGTTCAATGGATGTCTGTCTCCTGTATCCTACTGGCGCTGATGTGGTCGTCACTGTTCATTGCGAATCGATGTTACTGATGAAATTGTCCTTAACCGTTGTGACGTAATAGACAGTCACCCCCTTTATTTTTGCTTAAATTACAGTGCAGATCATATTTTTCATTATAAATATATCTAGGAAAACGATCTTTTCCCTATTTTCCTATGTTTGTAGATATCTATAAATATGCCTGTAGTATTGGCGAGAATTTAATATATTTAATCTCCTGTAAACCTAGTGTTTTTAAAATATATATTATACAGTATATTATAGAACTATTAGTTATGCATGCCTTCTGCCCCAGCGCAAGTTTGGCAGAATAACATATTCAGTTTTAGCCTGCGACCCGGGTGGCAACACGAGAATCTGCCTGGCCAGTTGTCGTCAGCCGGCAGATTGTCCATTTGGTCGACTAACTCGAAGCGGTAGGACACAGGCGCCGATACTAGCTGTAAAAAGACATATTGCAACAAAATAATCCAGGCTCTAGTTAGCCGATATTTGGGAATAGCAAATTGCTAGCCAAATTGATACCAAAAAGTAATATTTACACTGCTAGTGGCACTGTTCCCCCGTGGAGAGGTTTAATCACCACATTTTGGAAGCAGTTCTGCACCTTCTTTGGTGGTACCATGAGCCAGCAACTTGCAGCAACGCATACTTACCGGTCGTGAGCACCATGTCTATTGCCGGAGAGTGAATCCGCAACCTGAACTGGAACATCACCCGAGTTGACAAGCCGGACCCAAATCTTGAGCTGAGTGGCCAACCTCCTCGGCTGACACCTTTAGCCTGCCAACTTAGTCTAGGATTTGATTGCCTACACACTAGGGCAACAGACTTTTACATGCCACACTTTTCATTAAATTAATAGTTATATGTGATACCAGAAACATACTTAGTCTGTTGCTGTTATACTCTAATTTAATATTAGGATACTGAGAGAGAGAAGGAATGCAAGTTGTAACTTTATATTTGTACTCTTCCTCCATGTTGTGAGAATGGATCAGTTAAAGGGGGCTCTTTAATTTTTGCAGGCATTCGTCGCCAGATTCATTAAGCCTACTGTCTAGAAGTATTCCTAGTACGGTTGTTCGCTTTACCTATCTGTGCCTGAACACTGTCTGAAGACCTGGTCATTCCTGGGACAGTTCCGAATCGTACTTCCTAGTTCGAGCCATTTCGGCCTCTTCTTCGACAGTGATTAGTCTTTCGGAATCCTGAAAGTCTATTGGTTGCTATTTCTGATCCTTGTCTGTCAAAATAGTCAACATTACGCGACAACCGTCAAAGCAAAGACTTACGGTTGTACGCTGACTGGTTGGTTCAGCTACTCGTCGTATGAATTTCATTAAGTCCCATTGCTGTCTACTGTTCATTAAACATCAAATATGATGGGCTGTATGGAAATCTTGACTGCAGACTAGTTGTGTGTGTGTGTGTGTGTGTGTGTGTGTGTGTGTGTGTGTGTGTGTGTGTGCGTGCGTGCGTGCGTTCGTGCTTGCTTGCGTGCGTGCGTGTGTGCGTGTGTGTGTGTGTGTTCTGTAAGCTAACCCGCGCCAGAATGACGAGTCTAGCTAGCCTTTCCAGTGACCCGTACATTCCCTGTGAACCGGTGAACTCACTTGAGTGCTACTAACTCCGTCTGTGTTCTAGTCGACCGTTAGTGTTAATCCTTACTGCTCCTGTCTTGCTGGTTGTCGTGACTATCACTATGCTGTTCTATCAACCTGTTTTTGTCTTAACTCTGTTCTGTCCATGAAACCATGCCTGACGAAAGAGGCGACTAAAGGGGTTTCCTCTCGTTTGCGACCGAGAACATTCATGAAAGCAAAGAATAGTAACACCCTATAATCTTCCATACACGTGACAGGAGGTGACCATATAAGGTTGACCTCGGGGCTGGCTTCCCCATTTCGAAGAACAACTTTTACTTCAATTAAGACCCATCACAAACAAGTCTAAAGATACAGAGAAAACAACAAATCAGACAACTAAGAAGAACGGCGGCACTTCTAGAAGAGATATGGCGGCCTGCGGAAAACAGATTGAAAATTGTTAGAGAATTTATTTTTACCAGAACCAATAGGATTGTTTTGTAAGTGGGGGAATATAAATGTGTTACAGTCGATATTCCGACGACACAGTGGCGTTATGAACAAGCCAAACGGCAACTGGAAACTAAATCAATGCAGGAACAACGTCAAAAGCAAATGTGATATCTCAATGCAGCAACAGTCCTAGACGGTGTCGACAGGATAAGAGAGTTCGCTCTTAAACTTCCAGTACGTTGATGGCGAAGTAGGCGGTTCAACCCCTACACCGGGATGAGGTTGGACTGAAATGTTGACTTCGTGTTCAGAAAGTAATGGCAAACTACTGAACGTACATTTGCCTAGAAGATCAACTTTGGGTTGTTAGCAAAGTCCTGCAAGGGACAGGCAACATTTAAATGCAACAAAAACAAAAATAATTATAACTCACAACACAATTATGTCAACAGATACATTTACCAATGGAAAGAAGTGACAGAAAGTAAGCAGTTTTGAATTGCTCGGTTCACTGCTGACGGCCAGTGAAAATGTGATGCCAAACATTAACAAAAGAGCGGACATTGCTGACGGTCACTGAAAATGTGAAGACAGACATTAAAATAAGAGTAGACATTGCTGGCGATCAGTGAAAATGTGATGCCAAACATTAAAAGAAGAGCAGTCATTGCTGGCGATCAGTGAAAATGTGATGCCAAACATTAAAAGAAGAGCAGTCATTGCTGGCGATCAGTGAAAATGTGATGCCAAACATTAAAAGAAGAGCGGACATTGCTGGCGATCAGTGAAAATGTGATGCCAAACATTAAAAGAAGAGCAGTCATTGCTGGCGATCAGTGAAAATGTGATGCCAAACATTAAAAGAAGAGCGGACATTGCTGACGGTCACTGAAAATGTGAAGACAGACATTCAAAGAATAACAAAATTGTTCTGCAAAAACCAAACAATGAAATGTGTATGGATTTGGACATACATAAAAACAAAACTCGGAGCACAAAGAGCCTACATATTATCTGAGTCGGCATGTGAATGTGCAGCTTGGACATTTACCATTAGAGTTGTAATATGTGCCTGTGGATATAAAAGTTACAGAGGAGTATGAAGATCATGGGGACAAAACATAGAACAAACAGATGTACCCGACATTAAATCAGAAATAACAATGGTGGCATATTCCATAATTGTGTGTTCATGTGGATGGCTAATGAGGCCATCTTTTTTTAGTAGTATCTAGTTGGTCATGCGTCGTAGTACACTTATACTTGCAGCTAGTCGCTGTCGTCATCTGGAGGTGACAGGTTTGAATCCCGGTAAGATAACTATAGCTTTCAATGTTTATGCTGTCGAGTCTGTCCTCTAGTCTCTGCTTCTTGCTTCTATTTCTTTGAGCGCCAAACATTATATTTGCATTTATGTATGAACAATATTCAAGAAAACTGATTATTAAGACGAATAAAATATATGGAAGTAAAATACTTTGGGCATGTCAAAAGATATGGATGTCTGGAAAAGGGCATTATGGAGGATGTGGTAAAGGGGAACCGGTGTCTCAACCTGCCTTTCTTGCTGTTGTATGTTATAGTTATCATCGGGACTGTAACCTAACGACATTATATATTGCATTATGGTAATGTGTTGTGTAATCTCTGTGCAACACGTGTGACGAAATGATAACACTCAAATTTACACCACTGGAGATGACACAGAGCTTTACATTTCCAAACAGCCTGTCTAAATCTGAGATTATCAACCTCTGTAAACTGAGATTACACTGAATAAAGCGTTAACGTTGTCAAATTATAGGTCAAATGTGAAAGGTCAAGGGACCCAGCTTCAAATCGATGGTGACATAATGGATAAATGGTGTCAGGGTCATATTTATTTGACCAACGGAAGTATTATGAGGGGTCAGAGTCACATCAGCCGCCTTAGCTTCCAGTAAATATTGTGGCAACCGTTTCGTGAGGCAGGGTCAATCTCTAACTATCTGCGTGCAAAACACATCTCATTTTGTGAATGAGTGGATTTGCCAAAACCCTACCACTCAGGCTGGACAAGACGGAAGTCATTACGCTATTGCAGATAAACAATACTTAAATACTGCTCTCGGGTCGATTTAGCCTCATGCAAATGGTTACAGGATAATTTGTCTGAGAATTTACTAGGAAAGAAGGGTGGCTGTAAAAGGAATTTGTCACCTCATCTTAATATGCCACGTTTTAGAGTGCGTAAAAGTCCAAAATTGTTCATCCACAGGCAGTATCTTATAAAGGACTATCCTAAGCCCAGTACACATATGGGTAGACTTACAACTGCCCATGTGTC
>OY992889.1:24079931-24082431 GCA_963921405.1 Cepaea hortensis | reverse complement strand
CAACCAAGGGAGATAAACAACATGCTAGTAAGTCCGGCTGACGCAGATAGGACATAGCTCTTCAGGGAATACCTTGTGTACTGTAGTATATTTATCACACACGTTCCACAGTGGATAAAAACATGGAATTTATTAGTACCGTGTTGTTATCTTGAAGTGGTGCTGTATTCTTCTCCTGGCAATGATAGACTGTTCACTTGATAAGCAGAACAAACATTTCGTGTGTATTATTTTTGAAACACGGTTGCCAACTTGACACAGAAGTCTTGTTACATTACATTTTTGAAACACGGTGAGTCGACAACGGCTGCCAACCTGACGCAGAAGTCTTGTTATATTACATTTTGTAACACGGTGAGTCGACAACGGCTGCCAGCCTGACACTGAAGTCTTGTTACATTACATTTTTGTAACACGGTGAGTCGACAACGGCTGCCAACCTGACACAGGAGTCTTGTTATATTACATTTTGAAACACGATTTGTCGACAACGGCTGCCAACCTGACACTGAAGTCTTGTTACATTACATTTTTGAAACACGGCTGCCAATCTGACGTGGGGGATAGCTTTCCATCATTTAACCCACTCCGACTTCAGAGGTTCTTGTAATGAATGAATGAACGAGAAGTCAACATTCAATGTAGTCCAACTGAACGGTGTAGGGGTTGAACCTGCTCCCCCGTCACTAGAACACCGGAAGTTTAAGACCCGTCTTATCCTTTCAGCCACGCTGTCTTCGTTACATTATATGACTGCAAAGTTACAAACGGGGTCTCTAACCATATTCGCTGGGCCGAGCTTTCGAAGTGGAGTATTTAAAAATTACATAAAATAATATTTTTAATGTTCAGAGATTACATACAACACCGTAGAAAAATAAATAGTAATATGAAGCGACACCTGTCCAGAACTTCCGTTATGACAAATTTTATCACGACAACACACATGATAACATATAAATAACAAGTCACGTAGCAGAAACCTGTTGCTGAAACTAGAAGTATTTATCAAAATCATTAGATTAGAACAAGAACTGCCATTGCGAAGGCAGCCTTTTGCAAGATGAAAAACATACTGACCAATAAAAAGATATCAATTGAAACGAGAAAAAGAGTGTTGAGATGCTACATAGAACCTATACTTTTGTATGAATGTGAAGCGTGGACAATGAGCAGTCAAGCTGAAAAACAGCTAATGGCTGTAGAAATGTGGTTTCTGAGGAAAATGCAAAGAATACCATGGACATATAGAAAAACCAACGAACAAGTCCTTCAAGAAACAAATGACGGTCGTAAACTGATTAGAGACATTAGACGCAGACAGTCAAAATTTTTTGGGCATGTTATGAGAAGAAATGAATTGGAGAACTTGATGACAACTGGTAAGATCGAAAGGAAGGGACCAAGGGGAAGACCTAGAAGTAAATACCTGGATGGCTTGGCCACGTGGCATGGTCGAGACAGGAACACAGAGCTGATCCACGACTCTGGTGATCGAGTGAGATGGCAGAACATGACCGCCCACGCTTACCGGCATGGCACATGATGGATGGATGGATCATCATCAAGCGTCATGTTGATAAGCATGGATGGTCATGGTTTATCACCTCACACGCCATCCAGGTATTTATCTCTCTGCATTCCCCTCGCTCTTTTCCCGTGAGTGTTATTGTCCAGTAGTCGTCTCTACTTGTTGCAGTTTATCCCTCCTCTCGATTAACTGCATGTCCTCTGCAGGCGGCGCAATCAACCCCAGCATTGTTTGGCTGTGTGTGATCTAGTAGGCAGGTTTGTGGTCTGTAGTTTTCTTCCTCATAACAGGCTCACAGATCCTGGTTGTCCATGTATAATTTATCTAATCAGGTAATTGTTTTCATTTGTTCCTTACAGCGCCTGCTTACTGCCTTTTCTGTCTCTCTTTGATATTCTGTGAACTTTCCTCAAAAACCAAATTCCCACGGCCATTAGATGTTTCTCTGTGTGTCTGCTTATTGTCAATGAAGCACATCCATAGCTGAAGTGTTAGGGCCTTCATTCTTTCAACGCCTGACAGCAAGTTCGGAGAAATAGCTGACCATTCTTTCCATCTCTCAGCGAACGATAAAAGCTGACATTTAACTCTCGTTCGACGGAGCACGTGCCAAAGCAAGGGTAGAGTTCTAACCATTACATTAACTCGCTCGCAACAATAAATACTAGTGAGATAAACATCCTCATCACGAAGCAGAATATTGCGCTCATTAGTCCGCCCTAAAGATCTTTCACCATCTCCCCTGCCTAGTGCATTTTCCAGCCTAGGGTGACCTTAATGTCGCACTATCACTGTCGTGTTACTCAACCCCGGCTCTTCCTTCAGGGAACCACGCCTTTCAGCACGTTCTTCCCGAACCACTGGGACATGTAGTACAGCCAACGTGTTTCAGTTTCCCGAACCACTGGGACATTTAGTACATTCAAAGTGTTTCAGTTTCCCGAACCACTGGGACATTTAGTACAGCCA
>OY992889.1:23757431-24074931 GCA_963921405.1 Cepaea hortensis | reverse complement strand
ACGAAGGAGTTAGCGATAATAAACACAATGTGCGTACCTTTTAGCGAATTCAATTCGGAGTTCGTTGTCTAGTATGCACAGTGTGTCTGTGTTTATTATGTCTCACATTTTGGCATTACTTACTCGTACCTAACTATTGTTATTTTCTATTGTTATATCCTGCTGCACCTGTTACTTCCCTATGTGCTATGCTAAATCTGAGCCACATGTTACCCTATTATTCCTATACGCAGATATGAAGCTCCATAATCTGTTTTTCCCACCCCAGTGGTTTCTGAGCTTGACGAAGGGAAGGATACCTCTGCAACATAGTATATGATGAGACAGTAATTTGGTACAAGCTCTCAACACCTGCCTCACTCCGATAGATGCACGCCCAAGCCTGCTGGTGCGGTAGCCATGGGTTCGAGTTTGCAACCAGACAGATGTTTAACGTTTACATGGGCTCCCAACGTAACATGAAAGGGGGGAGGGGAGTCTATTTATCGGTTCATTCAGACGTGAAAGGCAACGAGCATGGCGGTGCTAGAGGTGAGAAGACCAATGGATGGTGTCGCTTGTCGTCCCTGGGGGAAAAGTGGAATCAACAAGCACACCTGTTAATTATCCTTGTCTAGGGTTTCCTCTGCTGGTGGGGCTATTGCCGGACCTTTGTCTACAGACCCCTTTTAGTCTTTTTATTCACTAGCTCTCTATCTCTTACCCCATTACCATACCCCTCTTCACTTTCCTCCAGCGCATACCCACACAACAATGTCTTCTAATAAATATTGAAATAATTTATTAGATAAAATGTCTCAGGTGTGTGTGGAGTGTAATTGCAAAGACATATGTGTTGTATTCTATCGTGTAGTGAGACAAGAGCGACAATCACAGATCTACATCAAAAGTAGCATCACATAACGGCCAGATTGTCTCACAACAGCACAGATTTGGAAGGTGCTCACCCGGTAAAATGTCTCTCTGAATGATGTTACTGTCGTTACCATATTTCCTTGAAAATCGTTTTCACTTGAAATAAACAGTATGTTCACCAGAGTGTTTTATTTTTCGGTAACGTCTTTCATGTTTATATATTCCATAAAAAAATAAAAGTTATTATCTTCATGTACTGTCCACACATCGGAGATTTGACGGTACTATCATCTCTGAGTGAATTAGTAGTCACCACAATGTCTAATATATCACCGACACACTGCGTTTAGGAATCCCCAGAATGTTCTGTTACTAATAACAAGTGATCTGGCATGACAGCCTCTTCATTTTTAAGACAGTTCATAGGCACAATATTGAGCTTCATATTTTGGTTTCTTTTTGAATATATGCTGCTGTCAGTCGTTTATCCTGACTGCCTTATATGTGTTCGTTATTTCTATAACTGTCTGACCTGTATAGGTGATATATGCCTTCAATCTTGCCGATAGTTCTCACTGCATCTGACTATGGTCATTTCTTTCTAGTCATGAGTGTTGCTATTGTGGTTTTCATGGGAACCTGTCGAAGAGACAATACCTGGTGAGATCAACCTAACTCAGACTCATTAGAGGTGAGAGTAGGCTTAGGGCCATTATCAGTTCTAACTTCTATATATTCAGAGAAATGATCTCTGTGACATAGGACATAAGAGTTCTACACCTAACGTAAGACTATGTCAAAGAAGAGAAAGTCATAGGGAGGTATAGAAATCCCAGTAACCACTCATAATATAATCTCCTATCATAGACCTATCATTATCTCTTCCTCGTACGGCCTATTTTCCATTATCAAGTACTAATACTATCGAGTGCACTGACCCTGGCTCAACCCGCTAAGTTACTTCTCAGCTAACGGCGGTCGACACTCTATATTACGTTTACACACGAAAGTTCCCTATGCTAGCTTTTTATTCTAAATCTATATATATATATATATATATATATATATATATATATATATATATATATATATATATATATATATATATATATATATATAATCACCTTATTTACTAATTCCGGCCTAGAATTACACCACTTAATTCCATAAAGGAAAAGTGCGGGTCGACTTTACACAACCTAGACTTAGTGATATATATTCTATTTCGGCACTCAATCAAATGCACACCCGCCTATCGTAAAGGCCAACTTCAACTCCTTATTAAAACAGTAAATTCAGTTCAAATTTATGGGCTGGACTACGTCACTTGTTTTGTTCTTAACCCTCAGCCTTTGTTCTATTCCCTGGTTGTTTTGATCTCCGTACACCGTACTGATCATCGGCTTTAATAAAGACGATCCCCTGTTCCATCGTGTTTCTCCGTTTGATCAAAGAACTCTGTTCACCGTATTTCAACGCGATCCCTGTTTGATCTAGCTTCGAACTCTCGAAGATAAACGATGTTTCTGGGCCCCGGTGATTCTCCGCAGAGTCCGATACGGACTTTTTTTCTTTGAACTTTCCCAGTAGACAATTCTTCCGTTGGGCTTCGCTTCCGTGTCCCATACGTACGGCCAGTGTTTGAAGTCACGATCGCCGTCTTTTTGAAAGTTCCAGGACCGTCACTTCTTCCCCCAATTGTTTCTGTCGTTTTCTCTATCAGGATCGTCGCCTTCCAGCCATATCATGACAGATGGGCCAGTCATCATCGGCGCTATAAGATATGCTGGATGAACATGTCACGAAATTACTGGAGGTCGTCGACACGAGTGATCAAACGCCAGAGACCGTTGGTCTAGGCCGCTACAACATTTTTGTTGTGAGGAACGGGTCCCCCGATTAAACACGGTAAGAACTCTTTGAATACGGGGAACGGATTTCACGAGATCAACGGAAACTCGTCTATATCAAAGGAGATCCGTCGATATCAACGGAGAATCGTCAATATCAAAGGAGACTTGTCCGTATGTTGTTTTCAACGATCTAAAGACGAGAAAGAGCAGGAGTTACTTAGGGGGGGGGGGGGGGCAGTGACGTCATACAGGCAAATTTCTATGCTGTCTTAAAATAACGTTTTAAAATTCATTGTGCTAACAGGATTAAACCAGGAGGGAGTGTGAAGCTATTATTGTCCCTAGTAAGAAAAGGAACTACAATGTCCCGTGTTGTATAAAGGCAACGGACATTTGTACAGGATGTACATGTGTGTTTCCAATTCAAAACCGGAATAGTTTTCATAAGGTAGTTCGTGATATAGCTTTGAAATCGAGCATAGTGAAATTGTGTGTGTGACCGTAGTAATAGAGCGTCGGCAACCGTATGCTGAGGCGTGGCTTAGGCGGGGTCGAGGGATGTGTTATTGGACTCGGTAAGGTAAGAACTATGACATGAGAAGACATACATCAAGATTGAGGGAGGGAGGATAAAGGATAGGTAAATGGTAGGATATTCTGGTAGGAGTGTCTACTGGGGTTTCTGTGCTTTACCTTTGGCTTTTCCTTCTCATACCACGTCTAAGGTAATGTGATGAACTCCTCAGTCTTATGCCAGAGTTTAGTCTATGAGGATATAGATGTTTAAGTCTGAGTGCGGCCTTAGGCCTACACTCACATATAATGGGTTTGAGTCGGGTTGATCTCACCGGGTGTTCTGTTTTCGACAGGTTCCAATTGAAGAGTGGAATTACCTACCACTCTGAGAAGAAGAAAATGGCAATACTCTGGTGCAGTGCTAACTGACATGAAGCTTTGAACCCTGTTTCTCAAAGAAGGTCAGACAATTCCTGAGCTAAATTTAACATAAGAAATGAGTCACTAGAAGAGAAATTGATCAGTGGCTGTATTCCAAACAACCACGGAAGTATTAACAATAATATTTACCCGAAAAAGTAAAGAACGGGAAAGACTATAAATAAATAATATTTTCCCTGCTTACATGAACATTTCGTTTATTGATAGACAGCAGTGTTTCGGCGATATAGTATTGGACCAGTGTTTGTGTTCGTTCATCAATGGACTATATTACATACCGGTTTATCGTCTGTGTAGAAATAAAGGACACTAACTAAACTAACTAGGCAATTGCACAGTCAGTAGTCTGCCATTGCTTTCTGAACTGTCGACTTAAAAGTCGCTTAAAAGTCGACAGGGTCGACTTCATTGCACCGGGTTTTATCCCATATGGCTCGGTCTCTTTCCGCAGCGCGGAAAGTGTCGCACAAAACACGAACTCCGTGGCTCTAGCGACGACCCACAGGAGTCTCTGAAAAATTTAACTCGTGAACCGAAGGACGCGGCCCGGAATCGAACCCACAACCTTCGGAGCCCGAGTTAAACGGCTTGACCACTTCGCCACAAAGACTCCTCTGAACTGTCGACGCCTCATACCATCGAGATCAACGCAAAAGGGTATGCTTCCAAACCGCCCGCAACTGATTTAGTGCCCTTGCTCAGCATGCCGGGGAATTGTGAAACCGTGCGCCCTACTATCCCTTAAGCCACACCGTTTTTTAATAATAATATGATCAGTGGATATAGTATACACCGTCTTCGTGGCGAAGGGGTTACGGTCGCCGTTCGTAATCCCACAAACCGCTTTCGAAACACAGCTGTTGACAATTTGGCAGCAGACTGCCTTACGTTGTTTTTTTTTTACACGATAAGTGCCGGTCGTTCAGAAAGCAATGGCAAACTGCTGGACGTAAACTTGCCCAGGAATCACGAACAGAAACATAATGCTGGGGTTGACTGCTTTGCCCTATAAAGGATATGCAACTAACTTTAACTAGATATGGTGTGTTAGTGCTCTTCATATACCCGTCCACGTCATACTGAAATGCTGTCAAAAAAGAAACAGTAGTGATAACATAGTGCTTAGAACAATCGGGTTTATGGATTTCAACTAGAGCTCCGTGAGGTGAAGCTCCTGCCCTGACTGGCACGATGCAATGCTAAGCTCGGGTAGGCATTCAATTACATAAATTCAGACATAACATTTGATAAGGCGATCCATTGAAACAGCGTTTTGGCCAACCAAGGGCCCGTATTTGGGCTTAGAACAGATTCGTAGCGTTCAACTGGACTATTTGTTTCACAGTTCAATGTGTGATCACTTTAGACATCCTAAAGTAAGCAGCAACACTCGCCACGGATTGCGAGAGATAGACAGATCTGTACTGCACTCATGCCCTCTCTTCCAGAAGAAGTCAAACTTTTCCTCGCACTTCTGAGTTGAGCTGCGATTCTCGCTTCAGAGGCCACAGATTGTGAGAAGTGTATGGATATTTTGCTCTGGTCATGTGGGAGTGCGGGGGAATGAACAATCTGATAGGCTGGCAGGGAATGCTCCTCTTGGTGGTAGATTACCTAGGGACTAGGGAGAGATGGTCAAGCGGCCGTGGAACCAGGCGGAGAAGGCGGGGGAACAAGTTTATAACCCGTATGTGGAAAGAATGAGATTGCAGGAGATAGGCAGAGGTTCTGGAAGAATCTCAAAACTGATAGAGAAGACCATGAGAACTTTCAATCAGATAGCGGTGGGAACGATTAGTAGTATGACTCTTCGCTAGCCGTTGAACGAGGGGACGGAGCACGTATGGGAATGTCCTGAGTGCATAGTTGTTGATTCTTAGCTCAACTTAACTCAATTCTGAGTTGAGTTGAGACAAAAACCGACATCACAGCACTCGGGGCATTCTGATACATGCTCCGTCCTCATCTACAACAAACAGTGAAGAGTCCCCATTCTAACGGTAAGCAGTCAGATTGTATGTCCGTCTCGCCCGTCCTCGGAGATTTGAGTGTCGGCCAGATCGTCTGGTCGTTCGCTGCAGTACGATTCTCTCTAAGCCGTGGTGATCCACCCGACCTGCACAATTCTGTTATGTTTTAGTTAACGAGATTACCGTATGGTATTTGGGTTGAAGTCTGTTGACAATGAAGTCCCTCAAACCTGTGTGTGTGTGGGGGGGGGGGGGGCACCGTGGGTAGTAGAACCAGTCCAGACCTAGTCCCAGCCAGTCTGTGTGTGCTGTGCTGAATCGTGAATCTGGTTACACCCCAATATGTCTGTCAGCAAATGTGATGTTTCAGTACGACCTTGCACACCCAGCTGGTTTCCTAGCTTGGAGATAGGAAGACGAGCTCGGAAATACAGTCACACAATCATGATACATCGGTGCTGAGTCGGCAGCACATCCTCTATACCAACAACACTTTAATCGGTGTAAGCCCTTTTCGGGAACAGGCTAATTAATAATTTCTCTTCTTTAAATGTTTGTTAATACACTGTACACGGCATTACGGTTCGGTGCGTTTGTGTGTTAGTTATTTGGCCTATGTTGGTTTATTATAAAATTATGAGAGCTATGGTGCTATTTCAATGGTTTGGTACGAATTTTGTTCATATGCCATAGTTGTGGGTTCATGTGGATGATCGACCTGGCTAATGACGACACATTTCCAAAGGTGTCTAGTTAGTCGTGCGTCGAAGTACACGTGTTCCTTCAACGAGGCGCTTTCATCGTTTGAAAGTGACAGGTTCGAATCCCGATGGGAATACAATGGCTCTGTTATGCTGCTAAGTGTGTCCTCTAGTCTCTACTTCCATGAGCGCAGAACAATACATGTGTGCTTATTTACGAAACGCATCGGGCAGAAGAGTAAAGTATCAGTCTTATCGAGCAGTCACCAACCATCCAACCAACCAACCAACCAACCAACCAACCAACCAACCAACCAACCATCCATGCAACCAAACAACCAACCAACCAACCAACCATCCAACCAACCAACCAACCAACCATCCAACCAACCAACCAACCATCCAACCAACCAACTAACCAACCATCCAACCAAACAACCAACCAACCAACCAACCAACCAACTAACCAACCAACCATCCAACCAACCAACCAACCATCCAACCATCCATGCAACCAACCAACTAACCAACCATCCAACCAAACAACCAACCATCCAACCAACCAACCATCCATGCAACCAAACAACCAACCAACCAACCAACCAACCAACCAACCATCCAACCAACCAACCAACCAACCATCCAACCAACCAACTAACCAACCATCCAACCAAACAATTAACCAACCAACCAACCATCCATCCATGTAACCAACCAACCATCCAACCATCCATGCAACCAACCAACCAACCAACTAACCAACCATCCAACCATCAATGCAACCAACCAACCATCCATGCAACCAAACAACCAACCAACCAACCAACCAACCATCCAACCAACCAACCAACCATCCAACCAACCAACTAACCAACCATCCAACCAACTAACCAACCAACCAACAACCAACCAACAATCCAACCAACCAACCAACCATCCAACCATCCATGCAACCAACCAACCAACCAACTAACCAACCATCCAACCATCAATGCAACCAACCAACCATCCATGCAACCAAACAACCAACCAACCAACCAACCAACCATCCAACCAACCAACCAACCATCCAACCAACCAACTAACCAACCAAACAACCAACCAACCAACCAACTAACCAACCAACCATCCAACCAACCCACCAACCATCCAACCAACCAACCATCCAACCAACCAACTAACCAACCAACCATCCATGCAACCAAACAACCAACCAACCAACCATCCATGCAACCAAACAACCAACCAACCAACCATCCATGCAACCAAACAACCAACCAACCAACCATCCATGCAACCAAACAACCAACCAACCAACCATCCATGCAACCAACCAACCAACCATCCAACCATCCAAACAACCAACCAACCATCCAACCAACCAACCATGCAACCAAACAACCAACCATCCAACCAAACAACCAACCATCCAACCAAACAACCAACCATCCAATCAACTATCCAACCATCCAACCAACCAACCAACTAACCAACTAACCAACCAACCATCCATGCAACCAAACAACCAACCAACCAACCATCCATGCAACCAAACAACCAACCAACCAACCAACCAACCATCCAACCAAACAACCAACCAACCAACCAACTAACCAACCAACCATCCCACCAACCATCCAACCAACCAACTAACCAACCAACCATCCATGCAACCAAACAAATAACCAACCAACCATCCATGCAACCAAACAACCAACCATCCAACTACCCACCAACCATCCAACCAACCAACTAACCAACCAACCATCCATGCAACCAAACAACCAACCAACCAACCATCCATGCAACCAAACAACCAACCATCCAACCATCCCACAACCATCCAACCAACCAACCAACCATCCATGCAACCAAACAACTAACCAACCAACCATCCATGCAACCAAACAACCAACCAACCAACCATCCATGCAACCAAACAACCAACCATCCATGCAACCAAACAACCAACCAACCATCCATGCAACCAAACAACCAACCAACCAACCATCCATGCAACCAAACAACCAACCAACCAACCATCCATGCAACCAAACAACTAACCAACCAACCATCCATGCAACCAAACAACTAACCAACCAACCATCCATGCAACCAAACAACCAACCAACCAACCATCCATGCAACCAAACAACCAACCATCCAACCAACCATCCATGCAACCAAACAACCAACCATCCATGCAACCAAACAACCAACCAACCAACCAACTAACCAACCAACCATCCCACCAACCATCCAACCAACCAACTAACCAACCAACCATCCATGCAACCAAACAACTAACCAACCAACCATCCATGCAACCAAACAACCAACCATCCAACCAACCCACCAACCATCCAACCAACCAACTAACCAACCAACCATCCATGCAACCAAACAACTAACCAACCAACCATCCATGCAACCAAACAACCAACCAACCAACTATCCATGCAACCTAACAACCAACCATCCAACCATCCCACCAACCATCCAACCAACCAACCAACCATCCATGCAACCAAACAACTAACCAACCAACCATCCATGCAACCAAACAACCAACCAACCAACCATCCATGCAACCAAACAACCAACCATCCATGCAACCAAACAACCAACCAACCATCCATGCAACCAAACAACCAACCAACCAACCATCCATGCAACCAAACAACCAACCAACCAACCATCCATGCAACCAAACAACTAACCAACCAACCATCCATGCAACCAAACAACTAACCAACCAACCATCCATGCAACCAAACAACCAACCAACCAACCATCCATGCAACCAAACAACCAACCAAACAACCAACCAACCAACCATCCATGCAACCAAACAACCAACCAACCATCCATGCAACCAAACAACCAACCAACCATTCATGCAACCAAATAACCAACCAACCAACCATCCATGCAACCAAACAACTAACCAACCAACCATCCATGCAACCAAACAACTAACCAACCAACCATCCATGCAACCAAACAACCATCCAACCATCCATGCAACCAAACAACTAACCAACCAACCATCCATGCAACCAAACAACTAACCAACCAACCATCCATGCAACCAAACAACTAACCAACCAACCATCCATGCAACCAAACAACCAACCAACCATCCATGCAACCAAACAACTAACCAACCAACCATCCATGC
The DNA here is from genome assembly GCA_963921405.1 of Cepaea hortensis. Classification (NCBI taxonomy): domain Eukaryota; kingdom Metazoa; phylum Mollusca; class Gastropoda; order Stylommatophora; family Helicidae; genus Cepaea; species Cepaea hortensis. The sequence goes on along the minus strand of OY992889.1, from coordinate 24,065,414 downwards.
AACCAAACAACCAACCAACCAACCATCCATGCAACCAAACAACCAACCAACCATCCATGCAACCAAACAACCAACCAACCATCCATGCAACCAAACAACCAACCAACCATCCATGCAACCAAACAACCAACCAACCATCCATGCAACCAAACAACTAACCAACCAACCATCCATGCAACCAAACAACTAACCAACCAACCATCCATGCAACCAAACAACCAACCAACCAACCATCCATGCAACCAAACAACCAACCAACCAACCATCCATGCAACCAAACAACCAACCAACCAACCATCCATGCAACCAAACAACCAACCAACCAACCAACCATCCATGCAACCAAACAACTAACCAACCAACCATCCATGCAACCAAACAACCAACCAACCAACCATCCATGCAACCAAACAACCAACCAACCATCCATGCAACCAAACAACCAACCAACCATCCATGCAACCAAACAACCAACCAACCATCCATGCAACCAAACAACCAACCAACCAACCATCCATGCAACCAAACAACTAACCAACCAACCATCCATGCAACCAAACAACTAACCAACCAACCATCCATGCAACCATCCAACCAACCAACCAACCATCCATGCAACCAAACAACCAACCAACCAACCAACCATTCAACCAACCATCCAATCAACCATCCAACCAACCATCCAACCAACCAACCAACCAACCATCCAACCAAACAACCAACCAACCAACCATCCAACCAACCAACCATCCAACCAAACAACCAACCAACCAACCATCCAACCAAACAACCAACCAACCAACCATCCAACCAACCAACCATCCAACCAAACAACCAACCAACCAACCATCCAACCAACCAACCAACCAACCAAACAACCAAACAACCAACCAACCATCCATGCAACCAGCCAACTAACCAACCATCCAACCAAACAACCAACCAGCCAACTAACCAACCATCCAACCAAACAACCAACCAACCAACTAACCAACCAACCATCCAACCAACCAACCAACCATCCATGCAACCAACCAACCAACCATCCAACCAACCAGCGGACAGCGCCTACGTATACAGCACACAGACGCTGGCCAACACAAACGTCCTTGACCTGTCACAATGCCCAAACAAAGTAGCCTCCGTGGTAGTTACGCCGCCTATCTTTGCGCTCCGATGGTTGCAGGTTTGATTCTGGCCTAAATCGTTCGCTTCATTGGTGCAATTTTCTAGCAGACTACTGGGGTCTTCGCTGTGGCTACGTAGTTCATGCTACATGTGACGCTTTCAGCGGGGCACCCTGCGGAGAGAGACCAAGCCGTGTGGGATAAAACCCGGTGCAATGAAGTCTTTCTTCTTGCCCTTTAAAACACCATTTTATGCCGAAACAAACGGCGAGCCTGTGTGAGGCTGGAGTGTCGTCAATAAACAAGTGTACTGGAACATTCATCACGATCGCAACCCGATTCACTCGATGCTCACCTATTCCATCCATCCTTGTGACTGTGGCGGTGGTCGCGGTGCCTACTTCAAACAAGAAACATTGATATGCAAAGTGCGACCACTTGTCAAAATAAATGTGATTACTTACTCGAGAACTTAAGCTTCAGAAACAGGTTTCTCTCCCGCCTCTGCGTGTTGAACCGGAGAAATTACTTCTGTAAAATAACACACCCCAGGCGACAGTGGCAGTCTTAAAATGTCTGTTTTTATATTTGCTCCGCACTTTCACAAAGTGAAGCAGTGATGTCACACTGATGTACCAGAATAAATATGACCTGCTTGTTTTGCCCATTTCCCCGTATGTCCTATGTCAAGTAAACTGGCTGTAAGGTAAGAAATGGCCCATTTAAATTGGTACTTTCTGTCTCTTTCAAAACCCAAGGTTTTCCTTGTATATTGTATGCAAGGCTAATAAGGATGAGAGCGGTGGTGGTGCAGAGGTAGAACGCTCACCTGCCGGTGCCGTGGTCATGTGTTCGAATCACCATCGTGGAGGGTTTTTAAAGATTGACCTGGGCTCCCTGACCGACCCTTCTTAAATGATTAAGAGGAAATGTCTGTGGAGGGGGGGGGGGGGGGGTTGTCAAGGCGGGCGGTGAGATATGACCCTGTTATCCATCGAGGGCTGACTGGAATATACAAACAAATGGACTTAAAACCATATGGCTAATATGCCTAAAGGCATTCTACTATACACCCAAAATATGAATAAAATTTGGTGGAACTGCGGTAACGCTGTGGAAATGTAGTAGTACAGCCTCGGATTGAGTTAAGTAGAACATTTTTTTCATATTTTAATTTTCTCTTCATTGCTCTCATTGTTTCATATTTTATTCTTTTCACCACGTCCTTATACCTTAATGTAGTCACCGGAGGATCTTCTCCTGTACTATATGTGTGTGTTTCGTGCATGTATTTGTTTGCTGATGAAGGCTAGTCGGCGCAACATTCTGTATGTGTCGTAATTCTGTTGTGGAAAGCTGCGTTACTTTGTGTTATTTTATATTGTTTACTATACACCCAGGATGCCTCAAGTGTGTAATAGGGTCCTTTACTTACTTTATTGTTAAGCGCGCCCTATCTAGCGCCACCATTTGTTCCTCACTGTCATGAGTTGAAATGTGAGCTCTGATCACACCGATGCGTGTGCACGGCCTGGCGGCGAGAAGCACGCTTTGACTATGACGAGGAGAGAAAGGTCTCTCCTAAGCCGGGCAGTCGGAGTGGAGACCGTGGTTGAGGTTGGACTGAGTTAGACTCGTGGCAATAGCGACATGTTAGAGCGCCGCCAACTGTAAATATGTTAGTTATACTTATGTAAGATTTTATAATCAGACGAGCGTATGATTGATAGTAGGACTATGTGATTATGTATTGTATCGTGATTATGTCGAAGTTGTGTAAAAGCACAAAGGTGACTTAGATAGATGAAACCAACCGGTCTTGTGTTGTACTTGGAGTCTGTAGATGTGTTGTGGCATTAAATGGTAATGTAGTTTTAATATAATATTGTGACTTAGTCTACGCATATCTATACTCAGTCTGTTCAATGACAAGTCATACTATAGTCTGGACAATGTAAGGAATCATCGTCCCAACACCACTACCTGCGTCATGGCTGATAACATTGTGACAGTCTAACCAGCCAATAACAACAATACTATCTTGTGTCCTGCCAACATGAGGACATGGTGTAATCCAACAACCCTGTCAACACGATCACTAATATTATGTTTAAGTCCACGTGTCGTGGGACCATAACACTCACCTCTTGATTATTTCAAATCTGTCTAGTTTTCTCCAGAATCTTCCCGTTAATGATTCTGTCCCACCATTAGAGTTCTCTCCCGAATCTTTCCGTTGGTGATTCTGCCATATCATTATAGCTCTATTCTGAGCAGATGCCGCTTAATGAATGTCTGTAATTTATTAGTAATTGTTTTAGTACCAACGTAAGGCCTTGTCCTCGAATTTTGTCACATTTCCAAATTGACGTGGACAAGGCCATAGGTTCGTACCGGAATACGATCAGCGTTGCCAGTTGTGGGTTATGCTCAATCTTTAAATCTCAAATCGAAACAACCAAACAAATCAATTGTTTTAGTCATTTTCAGTATTTCTAATCCACACAACATCGCTGATTTATTATAGAAGCGTTTCCTTCGTGTGGGTGAAAGATTGTTCCACGTACATGTATTCATGTTTAGCTCCGATTGAAGATTGGTTTTGTTTGTTGGGAACGGATCGCATTCATTACACACGAGTACCTAGTGCTTTATTTCAGCCTCACAGATCACACTAGGAGCATCTTAACACAGTACACGAGGGTGTGAACAACAGATTCAAAGATGCTGTAAATATGTTTGTGGAAGCATCCACACCTGCGTTACCGTGATTGGTAAACTTTCTAATTCAGTCAGAGGCCTGACCAAGACCTAAATTCCTATCCGGGATGAAGAATTAGCTAGTAAATCTGGAGAACTTGCGGTGCTAGGTTCCAACTTTCAAAGGTTTGTTATTTCAAAATTGTTGTTACTGCTGCTGTTGCTGCTGCTGTTGTCGTTGTCAATATCGTCGTGCTGGGATGTTCACATTTTACAACATGAAGAATCGAGGACTAGGGAAGATGTAATTCCATTCCGATAGGTAAGAGCATTCTGAGCATGTCGTTCACTTTCCCGCGCTTCGTATACACGTCATGGATGCTCATCAACCATCTTCATACAGAGCTGATGTGTTTCTCCTGCCATCACAAGATATGGGTGCTGCTCGTCCGCTATCTTCATAACGAGCTGATGTGACTCTATAGCAGTCTCGAGACAAGGGTGCCGCTCATCTACTGTCTTCATAAGGAGCTGATGTCACTCTCCTGCTGTCACAAGCCATGGATGCTACTCATCTACTGTCTTCATAAGGAGCTGATGTCACTCTCCTGCTGTCACAAGCCATGGATGCTACTCATCTACTGTCTTCATAAGGAGCTTATGTCACTCTCCTGCTGTCACAGGCCATGTATGCTACTCATCTACTGTCTTCATAAGGAGCTGATGTGATTCTTCTGCTGTCACAAGACAAGGGTGCCACTCATCTACTGTCTTCATAAGGAGCTGATGTCACTCTCCTGCTGTCACAAGCCATAGATGCTACTCATCTACTTTCTTCATAAGGAGCTTATGTCACTCTCCTGCTGTCACAAGCAATGGATGCTGCTCATCTACTGTCTTCATAAGGAGCTTATGTCACTCTCCTGCTGTCACAAGCCATGGATGCTGATCATCTAATGTCTTCATAAGGAGCTGATGTCACTCTCCTACTGTCACAGACCATGGATGCTACTCATCTACTGTCTTCATAAGGAGCTGATGTGATTCTTCTGCTGTTACAAGACAAGGGTGCCGCTCATCTACTGTCTTCATAAGGAGCTGATGTCACTCTCCTGCTGTCACAAGCCATGGATGCTACTCATCTACTTTCTTCATAAGGAGCTGATGTCACTCTCTTGCTGTCACAAGCCATAGATGCTACTCATCTACCGGCTTCATAAGGAGCTTATGTCACTCTCCTGCTGTCACAAGCCATGGATGCTGCTCATCTACTGTCGTCATAAGGAGCTTATGTCACTCTCCTGCTGTCACAAGCCATGGATGCTGCTCATCTACTGTCTTCATAAGGAGCTGACGTCACTCTCCTGCTGTCACAAGCCATGGATGCTGCTCATCTACTGTTTTCATAAGGAGCTTATGTCACTCTCCTGCTGTCACAAACCATGGATGCTGCTCATCTACTGTCTTCATAAGGAACTGATGTCACTCTCCTGCTGTCACAAGCCATAGATGCTACTCATCTACTGTCTTCATAAGGAGCTGATGTCACTCTCCTGCTGTCACAAGCCATAGATGCTACTCATCTACTGTCTTCATAAGGAGCTGATGCCACTCTCCTGCTGTCACAAGCCATAGATGCTACTCATCTACTGTCTTCATAAGGAGCTGATGTCACTCTCATGCTGTCACAAGCCATAGATGCTACTCATCTACTGTCTTCATAAGGAGCTGATGTCACTCTCCTGCTGTCACAAGCCATAGATGCTACTCATCTACTGTCTTCATAAGGAGCTGATGTCACTCTCCTGCTGACACAAGCCATAGATGCTACTCATCTACTGTCTTCATAAGGAGCTGATGTCACTCTCCTGCTGTCACAAGCCATAGATGCTACTCATCTACTGTCTTCATAAGGAGCTGATGTCACTCTCCTGCTGTCACAAGCCATAGGTGCTACTCATCTACTGTCTTCATAAGGAGCTGATGTGACTCCTGCAGTCTCCCAGCTTGTGAAGCATTAGCCCAGAACTCTACAGGAGATTTGGTCAATATTTTACCGACTGTCTTTACTTCCCATGGCATTTCCTGGTGTCTATTTTAGGCTGGATCGACATGGAAGCTCGGGTGAATCTTAGTCAATCCGTGGTGGGAATTGTAGGCGGACGTTCAATCAGGCGCCCACTGGTAGCGACAGCATGAGAGCTCTCCATTGCCTACCGTAGAAGGGGGCGGAGCACTTGTTAGAACCCTTGTGCAATCATATTGATTCTTGATTGCATGTCTCATGGCTTCTTTTTCAAACTCAAGTGGCAATCTGTCACTCTCGTCGACTTGATATTTTGCATTGCAAATAACTTATATATTGTAGTCTTCAAGAGTTCAGTTCTCACTTGTGTACAATGTACATCAAACTGAACTTGCTGAAGCTTGCCAGAAGACGAGGTCATAAACCACACAAGTGAATGTGTAAGTGTAGGGGACACCACCATAGTATCTTCCCAATAATAAATGTATGAGCACATCTCATAAATATAACATGAAATAGAGGAGTTAAATGACGGGTTCTCAAATGTGAGGCCATGACTTTATCAGGTGGACTTATAAGTTCCCTTCCGGGCCACAAGTTCCTTCGCAGAGAAATGGGTGGTTGATGAGGTTGTGTTGATCAAAGAGGCGTAAACATAGTGGACAAATGATACCTTTTAAATTGGTCATTGAACACTGTCGGTAAGCCAGCACATTATCCACTTTCCATCGCGAATAGTGCAAGTAGTAAAGGGATGTAATCAGGTATTTTCAGCTACTGCAGGGGTGGGCAAACTTTTTGTGTATAGGGCCGCATTGACAAATGTAAAGCTATTGGCGGGCCGCTATATATATATATATATATATATATATATATATATATATCATGTCCATTTTGTTTACAACAACCTATCACAATAAGTAATTATTAATTATTTATAGGTTATTAAGCAGTATAAATAACTAATTATTGCAATTTTATTTTACTTATACGCTTATACATTATAGTTGACAATATGGACAAAAACTTTTACTAATTTGTTAAAAAGATTTTACAACTTATTATTATAACAAAAATTCGTTATTATCTATCAATGGCTTTAATTTAGACACACACCGACTACATTGTCACTGTAATTGTTGGTTTCTTATGAGATGTACGCAACTGCTTGCACTTTTTGACAATATTCGTGAAATCTGGAGCAAGTTTACTAGTTGAAATTCGCATGACAGCATGCAAGTTGTAGTCCTACAATAAAGATCTCTTCTTAGATTTGTTGATCTTCAAGCAAGAGAATGCTTGTTCGCAAATGTATGTTGATCCAAACAATGATAAAACTTTAGCTGCAAAGGTTTTCAAGTTAGGAAATGATTCTTGTGATAAAGATCCATAGAAATCCAGCAAACCATCTGACTTGAATTTCTCTTTCAGGTCATGATCTGCTTGTAAGTCAAGCAGCTCCAACTTTATGTCCTCTGTGGCTGTATCAGCTTCTGCACTAAAAGGGGAACTGAGAATATTGAACTGTGGCTCTAAATTCTTGAAATCTTGGAATCTCCATCCAAATTCTTCAATCAATGCATGTAATTGGGCTTTGTACTTTTCAGTCATTTCACCAGAAACGATTTCTTGTTTCAGCACAGGGAAGTGACAAAATCTTTTTTCACTTGCTTTTCAGGAGAACAGTGAGAGGTTTGCCTGAAATGATTTTGCATGTACATGCAATTCACGTGCAAACACATCATTGCTCTGAAGTTTGACATTCAGTTCATTTAACTTTTCCATAATTTCGATGGCAAACATAAAGTCTAACTTCCACTCTTTATTGACAATGTTAATATTAAAGTCGCATTCAATGCTCTTCATCTCTAGGAACATCACTATTTCTTCTCTGGGTTTCCACACCCGCCTCAACACCTTGCCGAGACTCAGCCATCGAACACTGGTGTGGTACAGGACATCGAAATGTTCAGTTTTCAAATCGTCAAGTAATGCCTGAACTGTCTGTGATTAAGTCCTCTTGATCTGATGAGGTTGATGACACTGACAACTGGGTCAATAACATACTTGATATTCAAAACAGTTTTACACAGACTTTCTTGATGAATCACACAGTGAAGTGGTAATAATGTATGGTCTGGATATTCTGCTTTAATCTTATCACTTATCAACTTTACCAATACCTACATTTTTTTTTTCAGTCAAAGCACGAGCTCCGTCATTTGTAACACTTGCCATCTTTTTCCAAACCAACCCAGTTCTTTCAATACAGTTAGTAATAGCATTGAATATATCATGGCCTGTGGTTGTGTCTTTGAGTGACTTAACACTTAGTAACTCTCAGTGAGTTTGAAATAAGTGTTTATTCCACGTATAAATATCAATAATTTTGCAGTATCATGTACATGGTACTCTCATCCAATGCAAGAGAGTACCACAAAAATTGTTTACTTGCATCTTGAAGTTTATGCATCAAATTGTCACTTATCTTCTCAACACTTCTGATCACAGTTCTCCTTGACAAAGTAATGTTGTCACATCTTTTTTTTTTTTTTTTTTTTTTGTGTGTTCTGGACACATAATGTTTGCTACATCTAGCAAACATTCCTTGATGAACTCGCCATCAGAAAATGACTTGTTCTTTTTTAAAATGTTTTGTGGTAGCACAAGACTAGCTTCAGTTGCAGCATCTTGAATTGAAGACTGTTTAGTGAAAACGGTTTGCTGTTTCTCCAAATATTTCATCAACTCCAGGCATTTCCTTTCCCTCCCTTCGGTTGTTAAATTGTATCCAAAATCGGAATGTTTTGTTTGATAATGCCTTTTTAACTTGAACTCCTAGAAGACAGCCACTGGCACTCGACACAACAAGCAAACTGATTTGCTACCAACTTTTATAAAACAGTACTTAGTTATCCATTCGTCATTAAAAACACGGCATTCACCTTCAATCTTACGTTTGTTATTGACACTCATTGTTTTAATATAATTCGAACAGTTAGAATTGTACAAAAATTTAAAACGGAAATGAACAAAACCTACTTCCGGCTGTGTGTGAAAATAAAATATTCGGAAAATAAATAGTAAACTCAGAATAAATTTCATAAATATACCAAGACTGCTACAACAAATAAATGAATTTGAACATTGTAAATGTGGAAAATCATCCTTATTAAATTTTTGCATGTCGATAAATATTTCTCTATAAGAAAATCGATAAATTCGCATTTTAGCATTACATGGCTCCAAATGTTACTGTATGTAGCCGGGGGAGGGGTTGGGGTGAGTGCCCAACCTTGCATAAATACCCCAATGGCTCGTGCATTCATAACCTATGCAGCAGAAGTCCAACTCCCGACCATCTCGTGGCGGAACTGTTTTAACTAACAGGAGAATGGGCAGTGACGCCGAGAAATAACCAGAACGCTCTAAATGTGTATACATGTACATGCATCAGCAGACATGTGTGTGTGTGCCTACACACCTAAACTCGAGTAAGACCACAGTCTGCCCTAGCAAAGGAAAGGTGCTGAAGACGGAGGCAACCAGCCAGGAGGCGCACCATAGAAATAATGATGCCACGCAATCACGTGTAATGAAATATGTCGACTACTGCTAAATGTTATGGTGCTCTCGCTGCTTTGGATCCCCAGGCAGATGCAGTGCCGGGCCCTATGCCTCGAAATGGTCCAACTACAGCTACTGGAGGTCCTTCTCAGATGTCCTGTGGAGCCTGGGACCTGAGAAAAGAGCGTCTGGCCATACCAAACAAAGACTAAAACTAATGCACTGAAATGCGGAGGGAGTCAGCAACAAAACAAAAACAAAAAAGAAAATAGAACTATACAACATCTTGGACCAAGAAAAGGTAAGCGTATGTTGCTTGCAAGAAACTCACCTCAACGAAAAAGAAATGATGTTTGAGAAATTGCCAGTACTAAAGACACTACTTTCTTAACTTAACAGTCAGCATAAGGTCACCATACAATGGATACCATCCCACAGTGGAGTACCCGGAAACGGTAGAGCTGATCAATTGGCTAAGGAAGGAGCAAACGAAGAACAGCCTGATGTGTCCATTACATACCACCAAAGGAAAAGAATGATCAAATCAGTCAGAAAGCCACCAAAACCTGCTCAAGATGACTACCACGTTATGGACAGACCAGAACAAGTCATTATTCTGCGCCTCAGAACAGGACACAATAGATTACGCAACCACATGTATACAAGATTCAAGATTGGTGAATCAGCCATTTGCACATGTGGATTGGCGACTCAGACAGCAGAGCAAATATTCAAAGACTGCCCAAATTACAACATGTCTAAGCAAACTTTCTGGCCTAGAGAGACGACAGTGGAAGAAAACGTTTATGGACTTCTGAGTGAACTAAAAAGGACAGTTAAATTCATACAAAAGGCAACATTGCAGTTATAGACATATTTAAGGCGAACGAAAGAAGAAGAAGAATTTTATTACGAAGATCAAGGACTGTTTTTTTTTAAAAAAAAGATAATTAGAAAGACAGTTTATCCAAAATGTTAAAACAATCGTAACGGTACATGAAATTCTGTAAAATTCAACAAAATAACTTACAAACGAAGTAACAATTTTGTTTTCCTAAATGCCCTCGCGGGCCGCATAAAATCAGTTGGCGGGCCGTATGCGGCCCGCGGGCCGTAGTTTGCCCACCCTTGAGTTACTGCATTTATAATTCGCTTGTAGCAGGTACTCATCATCATCAAGTGCCCTGCCAGCTGGCGTAGACGTTTATGGCTCTCCACAGATCTTTAGTGTTCTGGATCAACTCTGCAGCTGATATTCCTCCATGCCACCATCTCAATCCATACAGCATTATTTCTCTTGGTCTGCTTCTGCCTCTCATCCCCTCGATTTTTCCTTTGTCACATTGTTCTCCAATGCTCTCTTCTCATCACATGACCGAAGAAAGCTGTTTGTCTCTTTGTAATTGTTGTATATAACGTTCTAGTTTCAATAGCCCGTTTCAGGCAGTCGTTGTCAGTTACTCTGGCAGTCCAAGGAATTCGCAACATTCGTCTCAGGAACCACATCTCTGTTGCTTCTAATTTCTTCTTAATTATTTAATTTACATTACAAGATTCGCTGCCATACAGCAAAACTGGTTCTATATGGCATTTCAGCACTCTCTTTCTTACATTCAGGGATAATGACTTATTGCATAAGATACTCTTCATTTTCTGAAATGCGGCTTTTGCTTGCTCTATTCTGCTCTTAATCTAACATTCATCTGATGTTATAAAATATATTTAAAATTATTCACTCGGTTTAGAATGTCCCCTTCTATTTCTGTGTCACATTTTGGTGTCTTTTCTTTGATATTACTATTGTTACTGTTGTCTTGATATTCTTCTTCTTCTGCGTTCATCCTGAGTTTTTTTTTTCGGATGTGGCTGCGTTGTGCCCGTTTACAGCAGAGCTGCGTTCTTGCACCGTTAGGCCGACACATCCGACTTCTGCGGGCATTTGTTGACCGGGTTAACCTTCCCGGGGTCTTGATATTCAAGGAGAGTCCTTTCTTATCACTCTCTGTTACTACAATGTCCAACAATTGTTGTAGGTCTGTGGTATTATCCGCCACCAATACTGCGTCAGGAGGCGGTAAAGAGACAACCAGTTCCGTTCACTACAGGCGTGAACAATTATGTAGGCCGTGAGCTATCTCACTGGTTATGGTTCAGCAGATAGAGTAAGCATGAGTGCGCGCATGCATATGTGCGAGAGAGAGAGAGAGAGAGAGAGAGAGAGAGAGAGAGAGAGAGAGAGAGAGAGAGAGAGAGAGAGAGAGAGAGAGAGAGAGAGAGATATTTCATCTCACGCTTATCTCGCTCACCTAAGCTCGAAGTACCCAGACATATACTTACTCACACATCTTAGTTCTTTTCACAAGCATATAATAAATCTGCTCACACACCTTTGTTGTATATACCAGCGACTTGTAACTAGTACAGGACCCTTGTAAACGCCTTGTGACGAACTGTCTATACGGTGCTAGTCACGTGTGCCTATACACACACACTCCCACACACACACACACACACACACACACACACACACACACACACACACCAATCTGCACTCGGTGTAGATGGCTCGAGTTACCAGTTTGTATTATTTTAAACAATATACTGTAAAGCCACGGTGATGGATCTTCAAAGGAATTCCTTATTTGTTTGTTTGTTTTTCCCCACTAACTGGCTAACTATGGGAACAGAGCACTATGGGAATGTCACGGGTGTTATGATGTTGGTTCTTGACTCAGCTCTACTCCACTCAATCCTACTCTGTCAACTCAACTCTACTCAACTCTGCTCTACTCTACTCAACTCTACACTACTCAATTCAGTCATACTCTACTCAACTCAACTGTACTCAACTCAACCCTATTCTACTCAACTCAGCTCTACTCAACTCAACTGTACTCAACTCAACCCTACTCTGCTGTACTCAACTCAACCCTACTCTACTCATCTCAACTCTATTCAACTCAACTCAACTCTACTCAGCTCAACTGTACTCAACTCAACCTGACTCTGCTAAACTCAGCTCTACTCAAGTGTACTCAACTCAACCCCACTCTGCTCATCTCATCTCAGCTCTACTCAACTCGGGTCTACTCTACTCTACTCAACCCTACTAATTGAAAAGGATTGACAGCCATGCTGTAATACTGGGTTTCTGTAATTCGCATGAAATTGTTTTCTAACATACTATGTTAACTATGATGAGAACGTATTGCCCGTTATATTATTCATTTTATTGCTTGCCCTATTCTGCCTTTTTTTTAATGCAGCATTATTTATAAGGTCCATGTTTCATCACCAGGCAGTTTATATCTGAATGGTGGCTGGTATTCGGTCACAGGATTATTAATCTGAAGCTGGGATGTGCCCTAATTATAACTTCTCTTTTGACGTTGAATAAGATTGCAATTGACGTTGGCCGTTCAGAATATAATGGCATACTACTCAAATAAAATTGCCTGGTAAATCACATACAGGCATTGAATGATGGGGTTGGTGGCAAAGACCTGTAATGGACATTCCACAAACGAATTCAGTCTTACTAAAACTCATTGTAAGTTGAAGTAATATCTTCCTCGTGTTATTGGTGATTACTCTGGCGACAACAAAAGGAGATTAGATCAAACTTCATTGATTCAACCTTCTCGATGCTAAGTGTAACTTGATGGAACATTGTAGTTTTTATTAAATCTTAAAAAGTGTGTCCACTGCAGAACGTTCCTATCAACCCTCAACTAAAGGTTGGTTTACTAGACAATTTTATGTACATTAGTTTGCCATTGTCGGTCTCTCTGGCCGAGGGGTTACAACACTTTCTCCGTAATCCCGTTTACCACACAAAGTCTCGTAGCGGGCGAGAACTGGAAGCGATTCTACCCCCGCTGGTGACTTGTGGGATAACTTAGCTGGCAGCTCAGAAAGCAATGGCAAACTACTGAGCGTAATCTTGCCAAGAAATCAGCAGACAGCTGAAAGATGCTGCTGTTGACAGCGATATCCTGTAAAGGACATGCGAATTTTAAAAACAAAGTTTACCATTGCTGTCTGAACCAAAAGTCAGCGATTAAGTTCATCTGGCAGGTTTGAAAATTAACCCCTTAATTTGTTATCTTTTTTCCCCGCATATCCTTTACAGGACATTGCGGTCAACACCAGCATGTTTCAGCTGCTGTTGATGTCTTGGCAAGTTTTACGTTCAGTAGTTTGCCATTGATTTCTGAACGACCGGCTCACATACCCTCCGTAAGTAACCAACGCGACGCGATTCGCTGCCGAATCTCGCGCAGCATCAGTGCACTGGAAATAAGAGTTCTTTTCCATTCGGACGAGTTGATCTCAAAATCTGTAAACCGCAAGTGTAATCAAGTAAGTCCTTTCCTCTAATTGTGGCCTTTAAACTAACGGACATGTAAAGAATAAAAATATAAAGTTGCATATCCTTTACAGGACGTCGCAGTCAACACCAGCAGATTACTGTTGTGATCTCTTGACAAGTTTACGTTCAGTTGTTTGCCATTGCTTTCTGAAGGACCGTCACCCATACCATTTCGTGAAAAAAAAACCAACGCAAGACATTCTGCTGCCAAATCTCCCGCAGCTGTGTTTTGAACGCCGGTATGCGGGATTACAAACAGCATTCGTAATGGACAGACCAGAACAGGACATTCTTCTGCGCCTCAGAACAGGACACAATAGATTACGCAACCACATGTATACAAAATTCAAGATTGGTGACTCAGCCATGTGCACATGTGGTTTGGCGTCGCAGACAGCAGAGCTCTTACTCCAGGACTGCCCAAACTACAACATATCCAGGCGAACCTTCTGGCCTAGAGAGACAACAGTGGAAGATAAACTCTATGGACCGCTGAATGAACTAAAAATGACTGTTAGATTCATACAAGAGACAACATTGCAGTTATAAACATAATTTAGGCGAACGAAAGAAGAAGAAGAAGAGTAACACCTTCACCGCGAAGCGAGATTATAAAACGAGAATCAAAGAAGCTTAACGGGTGTGTAATAAATTTAAAAAGAAACACTGTGAAAGAGAATTAACAAATAACACACTAGAGTAAGAGAAGAATGAACTATATAAAATACTAGAGTAATGAAAGGAACTAACTGTGTTCACCTGAATGCTATAAATCAATGAACAATAGGCTGTAAGAACGAACGAAAACAGGAGAGTCATTGTCTCCATTTCTGTTGACATTGTATTCGTTCGCCTCCATAGCTCAGTGGATAGAGCACTGGTCTTGTAAACCAGGGGTCGGGAGTTCGATCCTCCCTGGGGGCTGATTTAAACATTTTTTTTTTCCGTTGATAAATTAATTGAAACACAGAAATCTCAACAAAATGTTGCATGATTTTTTGCCTGACATATTTCGCTGCATTTCGTTTATGTGCATACTGCAGAGTTAAGTATCGTATGAGGTGAATAGATGAATAACTCTTCGGCTGAAACACATAGCACATGTATTAATATTAATCGAATGTGGGGCATTTATTATCCATACGGTCACTTCAAATTTAAATCACAAATACTGAAGTACTGGAAAGATAAGGTTGTGTGACGGTGTATTCCATGCTCAGTCTTCGTAGACTTAGATGGATAGGACATGTTAGGAGGATGGATGATGGTAGAATACCAAAGGACATCTTTTTTGGTGAATTACAGACGGGTAGGAGATCTCAGGGTCGGCCTCTACTACGATACAAAGATGTGTGTAAGCGGGACATGATTGATACAGGCATTGATAATGCACATTGGGAGCACGTCGCCGCTGAACGTGTTGCATGGAGGGCAACTATCAGAAATGGAATAAAGACAAAGGAGAAAATGATTGCAGATAAAGCAGACACAGGGCGTGAGAGACGTAAGATGGTGCAAAATGGTGGAAATGACCATGTTTTCACATGCACCTACTGTGGGCAAACATTTGCAGCAAGAATTGGCCTTACCAGCCACACTCGCCACCGCCATGGATCGTAGTTATTAAGCCTTTTTAAAGCACAATGAACCAAACTATCGTCTGTCAAGACGGAAAGGTGCCAATGAACTTCAAATTTAAAATCAACTCTTTCTGTGGGACGCAGAGGTGTTTCCACGGCACCAGGGCCGGGTTATATACTGGCCAAGACCTATTGACGCGTCCACGTCGAGCGTCCTGGGCAACAGGACCCTTCGGGCTCCTGGCTAAAGTCAATAGGATCGCCGATTCCTCCGAAGTCGGAGAGTGTCTGCCTGTACGGCGAGGAACCACCAGTCTGCACACCAATAAGCCAGACATGGGACAACGGATACTCACGCAAAACTCAGGTCCTGTATGACATCACACTGATATTGGACAACAGGATGCCTTCATCCGACATACAGGACTTCGCGTTGGAGCTCAAGCCAACGAACACAAGCAAGCAAGCAAGCAAACTCTTTCTGTTTGCATAAAACTGATTAAAACAGCATAATTGAAAAGGCTTCACTATATTTTAGCCATTGTTTATTATTCGTCAAATACAGTATAAGACACGCTTTTTTGTTTGTTTCGTTGTTAACGTTATGGCCATAGTTTATTATAGGTTGTTGAAAAAATCGAAGAGGAGGGAGTTTTGTAGCCTTTCGACGTTTGTCTGAACGAGGCTAATGAAACTAGAACATTATATACAGCAATAAGAAAGAGATAAACAGCTTTCTTTGGTCATGTGATGCGAGGAAAGGCATTAGAGAAAATAGTGACGACTGGAAAGATCAAGGGGGAAGAGAGGCAGAGGCAGACCAATCGAAATAATACTGGATGGACTGAGACAGTGGCATGGAGGAATATCAACAGCAGACTTGATCCAGAACACCAAAGACCGAGATCTGTGGAGAGGCATTTCCGCCTACGCCGACTGTCTGGGCATTTGATAATGATGATGATGAGTTTTCCATTGCTTTCTGTACCAGATCAATGTTGAAGTCCACCTGGCCAGTGTAGGGAACGATTCCCCTACCCCGGTAATTTCTTTTACCACATTTCTTCTTCTTCTTCTTCTTCAGCGTTCCGAGCCATTGAGGTTCTTTGCTGCAAATACAATCCGTCTCCATTCGTCTCTCTGGTGGACCTTCTCTTGCCAATCGTTGATTCCAAGTGCTTGTAGGTCTGTACATGTATTATCTCTCCACCGTCTTCTTGGTCTACCTCGGGGTCTACGGTCATTTATTTCCTGAGTGTAAGCGAGTTTTGTTTCCCTATTATCTTCCATTCTTTCTATATGCCCCAGCCATTGTAGTCTATTAGCCTTCATCATACCAGTGATTAGCGGGGACTTAAACAGATCATAAATGTCTTTGTTACTTCTTCTTTTCTACTCTCCACTTTGTGTATCCCTAATGGGTCCAAAGATGCGTCTTAAAATTTTGTTCTCAAAGGTTTGTAACAAGGCTTCGTCTCCTTTCGTTGTACTCCAGGTTTCAGAGCCATACAGCACAACTGGTCTGATCAGTGTTTTGTATATTGTGATTTTGGTGTTACGAGATAGCGCCTTTGATTTTAGTAGATGTTGTAGTGCATAGTATATCTTATTTCCAGAGTTGATTCTAGTTTGTATTTCTTCCCTTATGATGTTGGAGCAGTTGAAGATTGTACCCAGGTATTTGTATGTTTCCGTTCTTTTAATGGTCATATTATCTATTTGTATGTGGCCAGAGTTTCTAGCCATTCCATCTCTTGAAATTACCATATATTCTGTCTTATCTTGGTTGATAACCAGCCCCATCTGTTGGGCTTTTCCCTTTAAGTGAGTCAATATTTCCAATGTCTTTTGTTCACTTTGCCCTATAATATCTATCTCATCTGCATATCCAAGCAGCTTGGATGTTCCTCCAATATCACATTCCTCCTTTACCTTCCTTACAACTTTCTCTAGAGCCAGATTGAAGAGTAGCGGCGATAGTGCATCACCCTGTTTCAAGCCAGATGTTATTTGGAAGGGGTCTGATTTCCTGTCTTTATATGTTACTATATTATAAGTATCTTCCATGCATAGTCTGGTCATGTTGATTAACTTCCTTGGTATTCCAAATTCCTGCATAGCATTCCATAGACTATTCCTATGAACACTATCATAAGCCTTTTTAAAATCCACAAAAATGTTATGGAGATCTCTTTTATATTCCCAATGTTTCTCGGCTATTTGTCGTAAGATAAATATCTGATCTATTGTTGATCTGTTTTGTCTAAAACCCGCCTGGTAGTCACCTAATATGTCTTCTGAATATGGTTTTAGTCTATTTAGTAATACTGCGGATAGTATCTTATAGCTTGTGGACAGTAGTGATATTCCTCTATAATTTCCACATTGGAACTTGTCTCCTTTCTTAAAGATAGGTATCAATAATGACTCTTTCCAGTCATGGGGTAATTCTTCTGTCCTCCAGATTTTTTTTATTAGTTCGTATAGCTTTAGATGTAGTGCATGGCCACCTGCCTTTATAAATTCAGCAGCAATTCCATCAGTCCCAGTTGCCTTATTGTTTTTAAGTCGTGTGATTACATATAGGAATTCTTCAAATGTAGGTTCTTCAATTTGTGGTTCGCATGTTAGAACCTCTTCCTGTGGGAAAAGTTGACTTGGAGCTTCACAATTTAGTAATTCAATAAAATATTCTTTCCATGTGTTGCACATTTCCTCATTGGTATTTATCATATTCCCATTTTTGTCTTTTAAACCATATGTGTTTTGTTGGTGCGCTCGTTTCATTGACTTCAGTTCTTTAAAAAATTTTCTGGATTCATTTTTCTGGTGATTAGTTTCCATATCTTTGATTATATTACTCATATATTCTCGCTTCTGCTGTCTGACTATTTTTGTAGCCTCTTTACATTCATTTCTATAATGCTCTTCCTTTTGGATGTTATTGATGTCATTTAACCATACATGTCTGGCATTCTTCTTCCTAATGACTGCTTCTTCACATTTTTGATTGAACCATCTGTTCTTTCTATGCGTGGTTAACACACCGAGACATTCTTCTGCGGTAGACTGAATTGTATTCTTGATGTTCAACCAAGTTTGGTCAACGCTTTCCTCCAAAGGGTTTTGCAGAGTTTCAAGTTTACATTTTATTTCATCTGTAAATTTCTCTTTGACTGTAATGTCTTGCAGTTTTTCTCTGTTATATGTTGGGTGTAACCTTTGTAATTTAGTATAGAAAGCTCTCTTAAGTTTTATTTTAAATTTTGCTCCAACGAGGAAGTGATCACTGTGGCACTCAGCTCCTCTATAACTTCTGACTTGCTGTATGTTTGATGCATTTCTGTTGTTAATTAAAATGTGATCTATTTGATTATAGGTTCTCTTGTCACATGATTTCCAAGTTTGTTTGTGTATATCCTTTCTTTGTAGTCTGGTACTGCTAATCTGCAGTCCTTTGGCTTCTGCCCGGTTGATGACTCTCCATCCATTATCATTTGAAGTTGTATGTAGGCATTCCATACCGGCCACTTTTTTATTAGTTTGCTCTCTACCTATTTTTGCATTGAAGTCTCCCAGCACAATCAGGATGTCCTGTTTGGGGGGTTTCTTCTATGACATCTTCCAGATCATTATAAAAGTCTTCTTTAATATCATCTTCTTTCTCTTCAGTTTTGAACATTTGAGATTGATAATTTCATCTCTTGCGAGTAATTATTTGTGCCAGGGTGTAAACCAGGCGTTTACTATTTTCGACGGTGCTATGGAGTTCATGCATCTGAGCAAATCCATCCTTGAGTTTATTTTTGTAGCGTGTTGGTTACTGTTTTGTGTTTTTGTTGTTCCACCATGGCAGACCAGCGATTATGCCTCGAACAGTGGACAAACAAACCTCGAAGTTCACGGGGTCGGTGTATACGACAAGGCAAACACGCTGGAGCCAGAAGATCAAGGCTAATACGTCCGTCTGGGCCACAATAATACATACATTGGCACCTTGCCGTCTTGACAGACGATAGTTTGTGCTTTAAAAAAGCATAATAACTTTTATCTATGGCAGTACCGCATGTGACTGATAAGGCCAATTTGCGCTGTAAATGTCCGTTCACAGTGGGTGCATGTGAACATGTAGCCACAATAATACTCGTATTCTATATTGGAATTGGGCAAGCGCAGACCAAAGAGACCCCATTCTGGAAAGTCTGGCGTACAGGAACGATATTGTAGCGCTTCGGGAGACGAGACGGGTGTTAACGCACTTCATATGGCCGGTTTCAAATGCTTTTACAACAGACAACAACTGGGAATGGCGATTGTTATTCGGGACAGTTATTGGCTTCAGAGGTGAACATCTCTGGGTGGGACAGCGATGAGATACAACTACAGGCTGTCAGAGTTCAATCCGGGCAACCATTCGTGTTGGTTAATGTTTATTCCTGCAACGGGAGTGTGGATTCCCAGAGTTGGCAGTGCTAGAGTGAAATATTATGTCACGAGAGGAATATCATTTTCTGTGGAGATTTCAACTCTAAAGGCAGATCATGGGGAAATATTTCTTCCAATACAACGGGTGAGGAGCTCGAGGTCGCACTTGAAACCATCGATCTTGTTTTTATCAACAGTGGTTGTGTCACCAGGACAGCAAGTCGACCAGGTGATGAGAACAGTGTTATTGATCTGACGCTGGTTTCTCCTTCACTCACAACAGTATGTAGATGGGGTGTCTTAGGGTACCATGGCAGTGACCACCACCCTTGAAGTACTGGTGGATAAAGGTAGAACCAGGCAGCACTCGTCAAAGGTCAAGACTTTCAAGTATAACAGTACAGAGCAAGATGTGGTTGGTAAAATAAGGCGCGACAAGCGCATAATTCATCTGTGCACGAAAACAAAAGCTGGGAGCAACCCCTTTAGTGAAATTTTGAGATGGAAAAGGCTTGGATGAATAATCGTGGTGCAATAAGAAAATGGCAAAACGGGCAATAATAGTACCAATATGAAAAAAGAAAGGCAATATGAGAGAGTGCGAAACATACAGAGGTATATCACTCCTGATCCATATAGGGGAAATGTACGCAAAACTACTGGAACAAAGAGCTAGACCCATAGTTAAACAACAGTTAAGCAAAGTACAATTCGGTTAACGGAGAGGTAAAAGTTGCACTGATGCACTATTTATACTTAGAAAAATATGTGAAAAAACTTTAGAATATAGTGACCAGCAGAATATTGTGTTTTTAAATCAGGAAAAGGCTTTAGATAGAGAAGACAGATACACATTATGGACCATCCTTGAAGACTATGGGTTACCGTGGCAATTGCTAGAAAACATCATAGCTATGTACCACTCGAGCCGAAGTGTAGTAAGAACACAAGAAGATATATCAGATATGTTCACAGTCAATACAGGAGTGCGACAGGGATGCGTACTCTCTCCTCTGCTATTTAATACCTACATGGACTGAATATCCAAAGAAGCAAGACTTGACAGAACAGATTCAGAACATTTAGAACTCTTTACTCCACATGAAACTGATCCACAGGAAATAAATGAACTTCTATTTGCAGACGATCAGTGCCTGTTTTACAGCGATGAGGGCAGACTACAAAATCATATTAATAATCTGAGTTCAACATGCAGCAGACACAATATGAGTATAAATACAGCCAAAACCGAAGTAATGCAAGTTAGCAGATCGCCGGGCCCACTAAGTATACAGATAAATATCACAGCTCTGAAACAAGTTAAACAATTCAAATATCTTGGAAGTATGATCACAGAAGATGGCAGATTAGACAGAGGAATCGAAATCAGATGTCAAAAAGCTAGTTCACTTACATATCAACTATCACCCTTACTGGAACATCCAAATATACCCATGTCCGCAAAACTACAGATAATAAACAGCATATTCACACCAACCCTATGCTACCAATCTCAAACTTGGACTTTATCCAAATTACACTTTCGCAAAATCAACACCTGCGAGATGGGATGCCCGAAGAGAGCTGCCAACTTTAAAATCCGAGACCGAGTAAGAAATGCTACTATCAGACAGACTGTGGGATCAACACCTTGTGCCACATTTATTGAAAGACAGAAGATCAAGTGGTTTGGCCATGTCGTTAGAATGCAACACCATCACCTACCATCACTGGCCTTACATCAAAGATCATCTGCAACGAGGCCAAGAGGACGTCCAAGAAGAAAATAGATTGACGACATCAACGACATTTTACAATCACACGGAATGACAATATCCAGTGCCACCCACCGGCCGCTGGAGCGCAAATTATTCCTCCTCACGACGCTTGACGACAGAAGAGGAAGATGATGATGATGACAGAACATGAGTGTAGTGGAGTCAGCAGGCTCAGTGATCGCCTGCATTATTGGGATGTACAGAACATGAATGTAGTGGTATAGGCTCAGTGATCGCCTGCATTATTGGGATGTACAGAACATGAATGTAGTGCTATAGGCTCAGTGATCGCCTGCATTATTGGGATGTACAGAACATGAATGTAATGCTATAGGCTCAGTGATCGCCTGCATTATTGGGATGTACAGAACATGAATGTAGTGGTATAGGCTCAGTGATCGCCTGCATTATTGGGATGTACAGAACATGAATGTAGTGCTATAGGCTCAGTGATCGCCTGCATTATTGGGATGTACAGAACATGAATGTAGTGCTATAGGCTCAGTGATCGCCTGCATTATTGGGATATACAGATGATGTGTGTAGTGGAGTTAGCAGGTCCAGTTATCGCCTTCATTATTGGAATGTACTGATGTAAGGTCTTAGTCAGATATGACTGAGCTACCGTATGACAGCAGACGGTACTGCCTGCTACTGTTAGGGTCGAATGTTGGGCAGCGCTTACCAAACCAGACACCCCACATTGTGCTAACGGCTTCGGGCTGAAGAGCGCAATTGAGAGGGTACAAGCCTTATCCTGGTGTGAAGAAATGCAACCTAAAGACTAAATGTCATGGCAGGGCAGACCAGGCCCTAAGCCTTGGTTGGTAACTGTTATAGAATAGAAGCTCCGACAGGCGGACAATTAGAGCATTGCTTTGCTGATCCGGCAGTTTCAGTAGCCTGTCTTGTTCCAGACGTATTGGTGTCACCTTTCCCCAGGAGTAAACTAGACAGGCCGAGAGAGGGATCGTGCTGCATGGGCAACACATGGTCTCTAAATTCAGCCCAGGCTTTGTGTTATGGAGAGATAACCCCATTTTACAAACTATCGTCTGTAGGGCGCTGCGTGGTCTCGAGGTATGGTGTCCGCCTCGAGTATTTGAGGTCCCGGGTTCAAGCCCCGGTGATGACCGGGATTTTTTCTCGTGGACTTCTAGTAGTAAAATTCCCCCTGGTCTCTGGGTCCGTGAGATCGGACGCCCGTGTGTATTGTTGCGCACGTAAAAAATCTCTTGGCAGTTGGAAATCGAAACAGAGTAGCCTAACGGCGCCGCCCGGGCAAAATTTCGAGTTAAAAATCTACCCAAAGTATTTCAGGATCCTCGCCGGTGCTACGGAGTTCGTGCACTTAGCTGAGTTTCTCCAGACACAGGTTTGAGTTAGGAGGAGAACGGAGCACTTATGGGTTGCGCCCGTGTGCCGTGATGTTGATCCATCGACTAAACTTAACTAAACTAAGACGGCAAGGTGCCAGTCATTATTGGGATGTACAGATGATGCGTGTAGTGGAGTTAGCAGGCTCAGTTATCGCCTACATTATTGGGATGTACAGAACATGAGTGTAGTGGAGTTAGCAGGCTCAGTTACCGCCTACATTATTAGGACGTCCAGAACATGAGTGTAGTGGAGTTAGCAGGCCCAGTTATCGCCTACATTATTGGGATGTACAGAACATGAGTGTAGTGGAGTTAGCAGGCTCAGTTACCGCCTACATTATTGGGATGTACAGAACATGAGTGTAGTGGAGTTAGCAGGCTCAGTTACCGCCTACATTATTAGGATTACAGAACATGGATGTAGTGGAGTTAGCAGGCTCGGTTATTGCCTACATTATTAGGATGTACAGAACATGCATGTAGTGGAGTTAGCAGGCTCTGTTATCGCCTGCATTATTGGGATGTACAGAACATGCATGTAGTGGAGTTAGCAGGCTTTGTTATAGCCAGCATTATTGGGATGTACAGAACATGAATGTAGTGGAGTTAGCAGGCTCGGTTATTGCCTACATTATTGGGATGTACAGAACATGAATGTAGTGGAGTTAGCAGGCTCTTTTATCGCCAACATTATTGGGATGTACAGAACATGAATGTAGTGGAGTTAGCAGGCTGAGTTATCGCCTACATTATTGGGATGTACAAAGATGTGCTGTGTGCTACATGGTGCTTGGGGAACGAGTGACACGTTATTGCTAACTTAGAAGTCAGCCAGGCCGAACGGATAAGAGAACTCGTTCTCAAACATCCGGTGTGCTGATGCCGAGGTGGTTGGTTCAACCTCTACACCAGTCAGGTGGACTGACATGTTGACTTCTTGTCCTTCACTTGGGGATGTAAAGAGTGGGTTCGCCTGATGGTGAAAGACACTTGTAATAAGAAAAGCTAATCCACACGCCAAAATCAGACCCGTGCACTAGTGGTAGTAACACTTGTATGGGCTATACTTGAATTCACAGCGATCGAGCGCAAAATAGCAAATAAAAAATTACCAAGTGAATGCAACAGTAAGATGGAATGTTACACTTCAGCAATGACATCTGTTCATCCCCTTCTGCCTTCCATTTCCCAATGAAGCATAGGCCGGCAGCCAACTCTCGCCAAGCACCGTGTAGACGTGATCATGATGGCACAGCTAAAGTGTTCTATGGGGTCAGGTGGTCAGTCCCGTGTCTGACCTCCTTTGTTGCCGCTTACAAAGTAAACATACTTGCCGTATGTTAGTTACATAGTTACTTTTGTGCAACATGTACACATTGTGCAAGATACAAATTGTGTAATCCATTCAAATTCACAACGGGAAAACATAGTTTTGAACTTTACTTTTTCCAAAAAGAACCTATTTCAATGAATCGGTTTGGCGTTGTAGAACAATCTTATTTTCCAAACTATTATATACAATAAAATGAAGTAATGCAGCTCCTCATAACACAATTACGGAAACATTTATTATGTAAAGCTGCATTACTTTACGTTATTTTATATTGTTTACATTTCCACAACTTTACGGCAGCTCCGTTAATTTTATTCATATATTTCAAACTAGAACCACTAAGCCGCCCACAAACCCAGTTTTCCCCCTCGGCGAGCGCTGTTGCTTGTATACTCGCAGAGAATAAATTATGCAAATGTTTCAAATGCGTCATCTTTGGTAGTCTAAAAACATGCAACGGATTGTTATCATGTTTATTTGTTTTAAATGCAACAGTTTTCAACAACAAAAGCTATTAGTTAAATTACATTCTCAACTAAAATTAAAATAACATAAAAGGTTTATAAATAATAAATGCACAAGTGCATTTTTGACTATATATTTCAAATGTTAAAATTCGTATTAAGATATTATTCTCATACTATGAAAATGGGTATTGCTTTTATTTTCCCACCTTAGCCTCTGCTTAAGCAAGATGGCGACAGTGCTTTCGAGCGAAGTGTCGACTAGAAAAGTTATTGCTTACAGTTGGTGTAAGTGCTTTTCTGAATAGCCGACATGTAGCTCATAAAGTGCAATAGTTATCAGTGTTTGTAGTATAATAATTAAAATTCCGCCAAACGGCGGCAATTATTAAATAATAATGTTACAAACAGACGATAGCTTCTGTGCTACTATATTAATATACAACAAAGAAATGACCCAATCATGAGCAAGAGAACGTAAATAAAACAACAGTATTGAGTATACTCAGTATAGTACTTTATTATATAAACTTGAGTATCACCACACACGAATCGGTCTTGTCTCTTATTCTCTTCTTGTGATGTCTTGTTTGTTGTCTGTATGTCTTGTTTTGTGGTCTTGATTTGGCCTCGGGATTCTGAATTCTGGTAGAACATCTCTGATTAAGATTTCCTTGTATTAATTAAGTTATATAGCACAATATCATAACATAATCATAGGTACATGTCATTGGCGCGGCAAAATAAAATTTTAAATATAAAAATCCAACACTGCATTTGCACTAGGTCAAGCATTAGACTAGGTACGCATGTACATTCTCAGTTCTGACTATTCTGTTAGCCAGTACATTTGAAGAAAGTAAAAATGAGGGAAAGACCAGATATGTCATAAACATTAAAGACACCTGAACTAGCTATACTATTTACTATTCTGTAATCTTACCACAACCTAAAAAGCTAGTAGATGTATTTTCATCTTGACATAATTTTGTTTGAAGGGAAGTCCCGGTCCTTTATTCGTAGATTTATCATTTAACTCCTGCAACACCAGGTATATCTTCGCATGTTGATTGCTTACCCCCTGCATAAATAAAGTACTTTCAGTTTTGAGAAACACATATGACGTATGGAGTAGATAATGAACATATGGTGAGTTGCCAGGCATATGGTGATCAAGAAAGTTGAGTGTTTTTTCTTTGGTTGTTGTCATTGCTTCACATGTGTTGAATTGCTTGTCCAGGAAGTTCATGAATGGTAGTTTCCTTTGCTACACTTACACTGAACAGTCTCCCATGTAACAATGATAAAGTATTTGCTTCAAGAATGTAAAGACAACAATTATTTTTGAGACAGTTCATAAAGTATTACAGATAAATTGATGTTAAACATTGATTGTTCTGCTAGTGTTCTCAAAATGATGTCTGCAGGGGTTGTATGGTAGAATTGACCTGGTAAGCACACACATGGCAGCTTACATACCAACACACTGACACCGCAGACAATGGTAATTGCTTCAGATTATCTTGTAGCACACCAGTCAACAGGTACAAGAAAGTCATTGTAATTTTTTGTTTTTTCACATTAAAAGATTTATGTAAGGGAATACCAGCAACATGTATGGTTATTTTGGAGTTTCAAATTAAAAAAAAAAACACCCCAATTGTCTTAAAACCATATTGTAAATTTTGTTTTCCACAATGAAAATAAAAATCTATGCAAGGATATACCAGCAGCATCTGTTGTTATTTTGAAGTTTAACATTTAAAAACATTGATTATGTGGTTGTTTCGGGATTTGAAATTTAAATATTGAGCACAACCCACTACTGGCAACGCCGATCGTATTCTGGTATGAACCTAAGGCCTATCCACGTCAATATGGAAGCACTATACTCAAGTTTCGCCCTCATTTGAGCTCGTCAGTAGTGCATATCCCTGACCAGATCCGGAAACAGTCCCGGATCACGCATGTGAAGCGGGTGTGTAACCACGCGGCACACACTGGACACACCAAATTATCACAACAGAATATCACAACGCTACCCATCGTAGGCTATGCTCAAGACTGCCCAATCGCCGCGACCGACGTCCGTCAATCGATGGGACCCGAACGATCAGGACTTCTCACTGGCAAGGAACACCAGGCCTCCTAAATCCAGTGAGCAATAATCAATTGATTATTGCTCACTGGATTTAGGAGGCCTGGTGTTCCTTGCCAGTGAGAAGTCCTGATCGTTCGGGTCCCATCGATTGACGGACGTCGGTCGCGGCGATTGGGCAGTCTTGAGCATAGCCTACGATGGGTAGCGTTGTGATATTCTGTTGTGATAATTTGGTGTGTCCAGTGTGTGCCGCGTGGTTACACACCCGCTTCACACGCGTGATCCGGGACTGTTTCCGGATCCGGTCAGGGATATGCACTACTGACGAGCTCAAATGAGGGCGAAACTCGAGTATAGTGCTTCCATATTGACGTGGATAGGCCTTAGGTTCATACCAGAATACGATCGGCGTTGCCAGTAGTGGGTTGTGCTCAATATTTAAATTTAAAAACATCTCAATTATTTAAAAATTATAGTTTCTTCAGAAGAAAGGAAAGCAGTTTATACAACTCTTGTGTTTCAAAGTAAATAATTATCACATACGTTTGCCTTGTAAGATTGCTAATATATGAATCAAGTAATAATTATGATCCTTATCTGACAATCAATGATAAAAATGACATAATAGTAATAACTTTAAACAAAATTGGTTAGTTTGGTGTACATGGTTTTATTAGTAAAGTTAACTCATATAGATCTGTTAATTCTGTCTGAACCCTGGCATACATCTTCTACTCTTTAGCACTGTGCGTGTTGTGTTTTTAAGAGTTGTTTTTTAAATTTTTTTATTATGACCAGTTCAGGTAGTGATCTTTGCCATTTTCTTGCTTTTTTCTCAGCAGATATGCCCGTTGTCACAGTGTAGTTCACAAGTTTGCCAGTTGTCACAAAGTAGTTCACAAGTTGCCAGTTGTCATAAAATAGTTCACAAGTTGCCAGTTGTCATAAAATAGTTCACAAGTTTGCCAATTTTCACAGAGTAGTTCACAAGTTTGCCAGTTGTCACAAAGTAGTTCACAAGTTGCAAGTTGTCATAAAATAGTTCACAAGTTGCCAGTTGTCATAAAATAGTTCACAAGTTTGCCAATTTTCACAGAGTAGTTCACAAGTTTGCCAGTTGTCACAAAGTAGTTCACAAGTTGCTAGTTGTCATAAAATAGTTCACAAGTTTGCCAGTTTTCACAGAGTAGTTCACAAGTTTGCCATTTATCACACAGTAGTTGACAAGTCTGCCAGTTGTCACAAAGTGGTTGACAAGTTTGCCCAGAAAAACTTTACCAACTACAGCTAATTTCTGTAATCATTTGCAGCTTTCATCTGCTTTCTGAAGGACTGCATCATTATTTCTATTTATTTGTTTGTTGTTCATCCATGATTTCTATGCATTTTCCTCTGTAGCCACATTCCTACTGGCATCAGATGCTTCTCATGGTGATTTGATAACCCACACATTAGAAGTCCGCCATAGAATTCTCTCCTATATGTTGCCCAGAACCACCTTGAACATATGAGTCAGTCATGAGTCATGGCCATGAGTCAGTCAGTGGACAAGCAAGATGGTAACATAAATGTAATCACAATTCTTTGAAAGAGGTCAAGACACACAGAAAACTTATCACATGACATCAACAGAAGCTCAATAATCTTTGGCCACATCATTAGAAAACAACTGAAATAAACAGTGGTAACTGGTCAGATTTATGAAAAAAGAGTTAGGAGGGCAGAGATAGAGATATCGGGGGGTCTATCATTCTGGTGTGGAAATATATCTTTTCACATAGTATAATAAGAAGTTAGGAAGTGGCATTATCACCCATGCCAGTTGGCAAGTCATGCCAAAGTTGACTTGTTTTTATTCCAATTAGGGGAATAGTGGCCCACATACGATATCTACCACCTCTGGCATGTATGAACATGATGTTATTTTCGGTGTGTCCTGTGTATTGTTACAAAAAAAGGATGGTATACTCACCCACCTCCAGATTCTGGGGTAGGATTTTATGCATAGCCTTCGTGTAAGGACTACAATTTTACAAGGAAAGGATGGCATTCGTTCCTTGTAGAAATGCAGGAGAGATGATCATGATTGCCAGTGTCTGCTCCAAACTGGGCACCTAAAGAAGAATAGGCTTTTCCAACCTTCTGTTTTTAACCCTGTGTGTAAGTTTTAACACCCTCCTTTTTATCCATGCTTAGTGCTGATATAGTCTAGGGTAAAAATTACTTGGAAATAGCTGATTATTACACTTTTAGCATCATCATCATGTGTCCTGCTGAATGGCTTAGGCACTTTTAACAGATTGTAAAATCAACATAAAGATAAATCTTTCACAAACATGAAAACCTGGCTTCCTTTGAGAGTTAATTCTCCAGACAGCCTATGTGTGTGTAGTGATAGCGGTCACTACTGTCCCAGCTCATCATTACAATGACACACAGTGTCCTCTTTGTTACGTCAGCTTGTTCCCTTCTTGGCAGTTATTATTTTAACTCTGTTTTGTGTTGTTTTTTTTATCTTCTACAGTTATTACTTTAGTTTGTTGTGGCCCCTACAGTTATCACTTTAACTTGTTCTGTCCATCCATCTATCATGTGCCATGCCGGAAAGCGTGGGCGGTCATGACTTGCCTTCACTCGATCACCAGAATCGTGGATCAGCTCAGTGTTCCTGTCTCGACCATGCCATATGGCCAAGCCATCCAGGTATTTACTTCTCAATCTTCCCCTTGGTATGTTCTCTTCAATCTTGCCAGTTGTCACCAAGTTCTCCAATTCATTTCTTCTCGTAACATGCCCAAAAAAGTTTGACTGTCTACGTCTAATTTCTCTAATCAATTTACGATTTTCATTTTTATTCAAGATGTATATCTTTATTTCATACAGTTATTACTTTAACATGTTCTGTACCAGTCAGTTATCACTTTGGATTGTTGTGTCCCCTACAGTTATTAATTTAGTTTGTTCTGTCCTCTAAAGCAATAACTTTAGTTTGTTATATCTCCTACAGTTATCACATCATCTTGTTCTGTCCTAGACAGTTATTACTTTAGCTTATTCTATCTCAGACAGTTATTACTTTGGCTTGTTCTATTCCCTACATTTATCACTGTAGGTTGTTTTGTCCCCTAGATCTATTATTTTAGTGTATTCTGTCCCCTACAGTTATTACTTTAGCTTGTTCTGTCCATCAGGAGCCTTGGAATGTGATCAACATAGAACAGTTAGTATAATGAGTCACATTACAAAGATTTTGCTACGAATTATCATGCAAAGAGTGAGGAAGAAAATACAACCTGAAATAGGGGAAGAACAATGCAGGTTTGTAGTAGGAAAGGGTACAGTAAATGCTGTGTATATGCTGCAAACAGTTATTGAACGTGCTATAGAAGTAAACAAGGATGTACACCTTTGCTTTATTGACTACACAAAGGCTTTTGATAGAGTTAGACATGTCAACATGGTAGATATGCTTGCAGATCTACAAATTGATGGGAAAGACATTAGACTTATAAAAAACATATATTGGAAACAACAAGCTGCCATAAGGATTGATAATGAAGTGGGACAATATCAACCTATTAAGAGAGGTGTTAGGCAGGGATGTGTAATGTCTCCAGATCTTTTTTCCCTATACAGTGGAAATATTTTCAGAAATGTAGAAGATATAAATAGAATCAGCATTGGAGGACGAAACATCAATAACATTAGATATGCAGATGATACAGTATTGATTGCAGATAATGCGCAGGATCTGCAACAATTAGTAGACGCGGTTGTTGTACACAGTGAGCAGCTGGGGTTGGAATTAAATTGTAAGAAGACACAGGTTATGGTCGTCACTAAGAAGAACGAAGTACCACAATGTAATATACAAGTAAATGGGAATATTCTTCAACAAGTGAATTGGTACAATTATCTCGGAACAGTCATAACATCTGATGGGAGATGCCTTGAAGAGATTAGAACAAGAATCGCCATGGCCAAAGTAGTCTTTAGCAAGATGAAAAACATTCTGACCAATAAAAAGATGTCAACTGAAACGAAAAAAAGTGTGTTGAGGGGATACATAGAGCCTGTTCTTTTGTATGGATGTGAAACTTGGACAATGTTCAGTCAAGCTGAAAAACATCTGATGGCTGCAGAAATGTGGTTTCTGAGGAAAATGCAAAGAATACCATGGACAGACAGAAAAACCAATGACCAAGTACTACAGGAGACAAATGAAAATCATAAATTTATAAGAGAAATTAGACGTAGACAGTCAAAATTTTTTGGACATGTTATGAGAAGAAATGTATTGGAGAACTTAGTGACAACTGGCAAGATCAAAGGAAACAGACCAAGAAGAAGATCGAAAGGAAAATACCTGGATGGCTTGGCCACATGGCATGGACGAGACAGGAACACTGAACTGATCCATGACACTGGTGATCGAGTGAAATGGCGAGTCATGACCGCCCACGCTTTCTGGCATGGCACATGATTGATTGATTGTTCTGTCCAGATAGGTTATTACTTTATCTTTTACTGTTCTCTACAGTTATCACTTTAGGTTGTGTCCCCTAAAGTTTTTATTTTAGTTTAATTCTGTCCCCTACAGTTATTACTTTAGTTTGTTCTGTCCCCTACAGTTTTCACTTTAATTTGTTCTGTCCTCTACAGTTGTTAACTTAGTTTATTGTGTCTCCTGCAGTTATCACTTTAGTTTTATCTGTCCCCCTACAGTTCTCACTTTAGTTTGTTCTGTTCCCCTACAGTAATCACTTCAGTTTGTTCTGTCCCCTACAGTTATCACTTTAGTTTGTTCTGAACCCTACAGTTATCACTTTAGTTTGTGCTGTCCCCTAGTTATCACTTAAGGATGCGTCCTCTAGAGTTATTATTTTAGTTTGTTCTGTCCCCTACATTTATCACTTTAGTGTGTTCTGTCCCCTATAGTTATTACTTCAGTTTATGTAAATTATCTTGTCTTGATTTGACTGAAATGTCTTGATCATGTGTAAATAGTCTTTTACAATGTAAATACATTATGATTATGTGTAAATGGTCTTGACTGGACTTTCTAATGCAGTGGTTCTCAACTGGTGGGGAATCCCCCCTCAGGGGGAATTAAGATAATTTGAAGATCACGTTAATACAAGAACACCGGGAAGGTTAACCCGGTCAACAAATACCCGCAGAAGTCAGATGTGTCGGCCTAATGGCGCAAGAACGCAGCTCTGCTGTAAACAGGCACAACGCAGTCATATCCAGAAATAAAATCCGGGTGAACGCAGCAGAAGAAGAAGATACAAGAACAGATTACTTGATATTGTTTTCCCCTCCATACTTTACAGTTCTGTACTTCTCGCCCTTCTGAATTTCATTTTATAACGTAAGTAGACCCGCAAATCACGTTCTAGTATGTATTATTAAATTTAGCTTCCATGTTTTAAATATACATTGTAGGGGCAGGGGGAGGGGGGGGGGATTTATAGGGAGGAAATATGAAAGGGGGGGGGGGATGACGTTCTGAAAATATGGTGAAGAGGGGTACAGACCAAAAAAAGTTGAGAACCACTGTTCTAATGCCTTGATCATGTGTAAATTGTCTTGGCTTGACTTTCTAATATGTCATAAGCATGGGTAAATGATCTTGATTTGACTTTCCAATAAGTCTTGATTTGTGCATATTCGCTTAATTTGACTTTGTAATAGCTCTTGCTCATGTGTAAATTCTCTGTTTATCTTTGTAATAAGTCTTGATCATGTGTAAATGGTCTTTATTTGACTTTCTAACATGTCTTAAGCAAGCAAATGTAAATGGTCTTATCTTGCTAATATAATAAGCCTTGGTCTTGTGTAAACGTCTTGATATAATTTTCTAATATGGTTTGATCATTTTAAAATTGTCTTCACTTTCTGTCTTAATCATGCATAAATAATAGCCTAATCTTGACTTAAGTTTTTATGTCTATATCACGTGTAAATGGACTAGATTTATGTCTATATCACGTGTAAATGGACTAGATTTATCACTTCACCTTGTTAAAATGGATCATATCTGTGCACATTGTTTGGTTGTTGACCAGCCAATGATTCCATGAATGAAATATGCAAGTAGGAATGACCTGCATAGTGTGAATCTTGTGAAGCAGAGGTATTTGACTAGGGAAGGACTACACACTGCAGGCTGCCCACTAGTGACATGAGCAGATAAGTCTGCACTGTAATCTGCCTGCTGCTGTGTGAGTCAAGGTTAGGTCCCTTTGAGAGATGTTGCACTGAGAATCAATAGAGTTTAGACATATACACTTCTTTACATTTGAGATTTAAAAAATGTTACTATGCATTAAATATGTAAGTAATGTTCATATGCGCAATGAACATGCAGTTGGAAGACATAATTAATGTAATTGAAATGTGGATATATAGAGGAATGGAGTAAATATGAAAAGATAAAATGATAAATAAAGAAGGCCTATAGAGACTGCCGGCTTCCTGGCCTATAGGTTAGCGACTTTTCTCCGTAATCTCGTATATTCTCGTAAGTAACGTGACGACGGTGAGAATCAGCAGTGGTTCGAATTGCGTCGGTAACTTATGGGGTATGTGAGCTGGCCGCTCAGAAAGCAATGGCAAACTACTGAGTGTAATCTTGCCAAGAAATCAACAATCAGCTGAAAGATGCTGATGTTGACAGCAATGTCCTGTAAAGGATATGCAAACAATTTTATAGAGACTAGTACAGAGAAGAGTATTACTAAATGAGATCAAGGTTTAAGAAATAACAGATTTAAGGACACAAAAGACATGTTACTACTAAACAAAGTAACTAATAATGATTACCTGAAAGAGAATAATGAAAGTAGAGCATTAAACACATATATAAGAAAGAGACCAAAAGTATTATTTGGTCACATAGAAGATAAGCATTGGAGAACACCGTGATGGCTAGAAAGATCAACGGTACAAAAGGCAGAGACAGACCTAGAAAAATTATGCTTGATGACTTATGATGGTGGCATAGGGGAAGTTCATCATCGTCATCGTCCAGTGCCTTGCTAGCTAGCACGGGCGATCATGTCTCTACAAATTGCGATCTCCGAAAGCATAGATCAATTCGTGAGTTGACTTCCAATCATGCCATGACACAAGACTGTCAAGAATCTTCTCACGCTATTTTCCTCTATCTCTTTTGCCACAAATTGTTCTGGTTGTCACATAATCCAGTTTTTGTAATCACATAATGTGGCCAAAAACGATAACTGCTTCTTTCTGATGTTTGTGATAAGTTTTCTTTGCAACTCAGCTTCTTTTAAAATGTCCAGATCGCTAATTTTGGCTGTCCAATTAATTTTCAGCATTCTTCTATAAAACCACATCTCCAAGGCTTCCAGGAATTTTTTGGCCAGTTTAATAATTGTCCAGGATTCACAGCCGTATGGTTCTGTGTAACATGCAAGAACTCTTTTCCTAACTTTCAAGGACAGTGACTTATTGCACAAAACTTTCAGCAGTAGAAATGATTCAGAACACCAAGTAACAAGATCTTTGGGGAGACATGAGGGCCAACATCATATGGCAGGGTGCCATGTGTACATGTGGATTGGCGTCGCAGACAGCAGAGCACATACTCCAAGACTGCCCAAAATATAACATATCTAGGCAAATTTTCTGGCCTAGAGAGACGACAGTGGAAGATAAACTCTATGGACCACTGTGTGAACTGAAAAAGACAGTTCAATTCATACAAGAGACAGCATTGCAGTTATAGACATATTTCAAGTGAACGAAAGAAGAAGAAGAAGAATATGGCAGGGTACGTGATGATGGTGATGATGATGACCCTGCCAAAAACCATGTTGGAAGGAAAGATGGAAGATAAGCATGTAAGAGGTAGACAACTGGAAGACCAGAATGAGGATGTTTTATTGTATCTTCATGGGCTACAGAAAGAAAATGCTAATTCATTGAAGTCAGTTAACTTTGAGTAGATGGCAACAGATCTGATGTGCACGACTGAGGTTTCATTTTCTTGCAGTCTTGATGATGACATTTCTATGTGTAGTTTCATTGTTTATCTAGTGTTTACATTAATAATTTCAGTGTTTATCTCATATGTTCACATTAACAGTTTCAGCTGGTATCTCATAGTGGGGACAGAGTAGCTCAGAAGTCTCACTTGAGAACACTGAATATGATTTTTATGAAATAATGAACTTGAGGATGGTATATTTTCTCGTGATCCTGGTGTAGTCCGTCAGATATCTGGTCTTCTATGATAAAGACAACAACATTAGCGTGAACCTTGTGTACATTGAGCAGGCAATTTATTTAAGAGACATAACAGCAGATATAGACATTTATGTCATTGAATGAAAGGAGGCAACAAATTTCACAGGTTAAAAATCTCTCTGTAAAGAAGTCGGAAATAAAATTTAGAAAGGAGTAGGCCAGACAGACAACTGCCTGGCTGCATTTCAGAATGTAAAAATCACGGGGTACGTGAGCCGGTCGCTCAGAAAGCAATGGCAAACTGCTGAGCATAATCTTGCCTAGTACATCAACAGCAGCTGAAAATGCTGGTGTTGACTGCACCGTCCTGTAAGGGATATGCAACATTTAAAAAAATCACTTTTAGAATGTTCTGGCAATTGACTAGGAAGGGAAGGTGACAAGGAAAGGAACTTACAACCTCCACATTATTATGCCATGATCTAGAATATGTGAAAACCTGACACATCACACCCAGTGGCAGTATCTCCTATAGGATGACCCAGTGGCAGTATCTCCTATAGGATGACCCAGTGGCAGTATCTCCTATAGGATGATCCAGTGGCAGTATCTCCTATAGGATGACCCAGTGGCAGTATCTCCTATAGGATGATCTTTGCTGTTAAACCCTGGTAGTATTTTACATTACATCACACTTGTCTAAATTCTTATTCATTCATGGGTGATTGAATTATAGTCAGTGCCGTGGCAACCCTCCTTTGTTGCCTCTTGTGACACACTTGATAGATTATGATGTTACTATTTTCTTTCTTTACGTGCACTGCTAAAACGTTTATAATAATTTTCATACATTCATTAATGGGTGCCAGTACAGAATATACTTACTACAAATGGTAGAATCACTGATGTGGAGCTCATGAAGAGAACTAAACAAATTCCAATAATTTAGAGGGTGAGGAAACAATTGCTGGTTTTGACTGGGACAATCATTGAGAAAGAAAGTCCTTTGTTTGGAATCCACTCGGCAAAAGAAATATAGAGACCAAAAACATATAGCAGAGAAATAGAGAATTACATGAGCAATCTGGGAACAACAAGAGAAAATAAAGAATAGGATGACCTTGCTTGAGGGTTTATATTTGAAGTATCATAGACAGGAGATGGAGAAGAAGAATGTACACTGACAATCATATTATTCAGTATATTGTACTATAATAATGTTCTGATGCATTCATAGTTTATCTGAACTCTCTTTTCAATGACAGAATTATCATCCACAATGTCAAGTACGGTGGTTTCAGAGTCATCCTCAATGGCTTCTTCAGGGAGAGAAGCTATATCCACCGGTAATCAGAACCACCTTCACATACAGACATCTCCTCAAACAAACATGGATAAACAAAATTCTCATGGATCTGAACCGTCCTCACCACAGCCCATGTCTCCAGACCCCGTCCACGATTTACCACCGGAACTACTGCAAGCGGGCTGGAGAAAATTCTGGAGTCGACGAGAAGGTCGGCCGTACTATTTTAACAAACTAACAAATGAATCTTTGTGGGAGACTCCAAGTCTGGGAATTACAGTAAGTACTGTGTTCAGTATAGATACATGTTAACTATATATTAACCAGGATGTAGTTTTAACACACTGATTACTTATTTAAATCTAGGAAAATTAATTAGTAAATAAGTTAAGGAAAATTAATTAGTAAATAAGTTAAGTGTATATTAATAAAACCTTTTCCAAGAGTAATGAGAATTGTACATTAATTAGGCTTTTCCTATCTCACATTAATCCACTTCGCCCTATGTGGACATGCTCAGTGCCCACAACCTGTTCAGTTATTTTCTCATACCTGAACCTTACTGAGAAGTATAGAAGTGTCCCTAGTGCATCATTGAACAATGCCATCCCACTGGATATGATCTAATTCCTTGATGGAATAGTATAACATCCTCTTCATCATTTTATTCTAGTATATACACAAAGATAAAGAATAGAATAGGACAAGCAAAACCTGCATTCTATCAAATGAAGAACGTTTTGTGCAATAAGTCCTTGTCCTTGAAAGTTAGAAAAAGAGTTCTTGCATGTTACAAAGAACCATTTTAACATACGTCTATGAATCCTGGACAATTAGTAAGGGGCCGAAAAATTCCCTGGAAGCCTTGGAGATGTGGTTTTATAGAAGAATGCTGAAAATTAATAGGACAGCTAAAATGAGGAATCAGGACATTTTAAGGGAAGCTGAGTTGCAAAGATTGATTACACAAAGAACGTTTAAGGGAAGCTGAGTAGCAAAGAAAACTTATCACAAACATCAGAAAGAGGCAGTCATCGTTTTTTGGCCACATTATGAGAAGACAAAAACTGGAACATGTGACAACCAGAAAGATTTGCAGAAAGAGAGATAGAGGAAGACAGCGTGAGAAGATTCTTGACTGTCTTGTGTCATGGCACTGAAGGGAGTCAACACCCGAATTGATCCATGCTGTCGGAGATAATAATTTGTAGAGAGGCATTGCCATACCAGCCGGCAAGGCACTGGATGATAATGATTAATGTATGATTTGATTTGTTCTTGTTTGTTTTGCGACTTTTGCATGTTGTGTTTTTGTGTGTGTGTTGTTTTATTTTAACTTCTCTAAGTGTACAAGTAAACATTCTGTGGTATGCTTATACAAACTGGCCGTTGTATTCTTTTGCAGCATGACCCCCTAACAGACCCCCTGGGAATCAATACAGCCGATACTCCACCACACACAGCAACCCCTCCTCCTCATGTTGCAGTCCCTCCATCACACACAGCTCTCCCAGTGCCAGCAGCTCTAGACAAGAGGTTAACTCGGGCTAGCACCGAGCTGAACCCAGCGGTGGCTGCCATGAAGCGGAGAGCAAGCTCAGAGTTGTGTGTGGGAAGTCCTCTGAAAAAAGCACAGTTGAATTACAAGTATGTTGTATGTACATATTTTGAATGCTGAAGACGCAAAGAATATTTTCACGATTTATTGCCTGGCTTATTTTGCTGCATCTCATCAGGTACATACTTCAGAAGCCACACATTGTAGACTAAAGCACAAACGATAAACCCTTCAAGCTGAAATATACCAGGCGATAAATATATACATCCCATTAAAAGAAAATCTGTGATTTTAAGTCTTCTGGTATTGATATAAAACATGATCCCCTTTAACAGTCAAAGTGGGCTTATGTTGTATAGAGGTTATAGTATAGAGTTTGTAGTATAGAGTCCATTGGACCACTATATCGGGGAGAAGGATTCAAATATGTAAATTATATTCCAGGCAATAAATTGTGCAGCCTATTGTTTGTGTCTTGATTATTCAAATTCACTATGGAAAAACTGTTTTGAATATAACTACGTTTGAATACTTTCTTTCTGTGATCCTGATAGAGTGGTCAGAAGTGTTATTTCTCTGCTCAACATAAGCCCGTTGATAGTTTCTCTGCAGTCTATAGTAGATCATGCCTTATACCAATATTAGTAAGCTTCAAATGAGAGATTTTTAAAGCATGGAATGTTTTGTAGTAGTAGTAGTTTTTGTGGTAGTTTGAAACAAACATGTCTGGGCCCAGTTATCATCATCATGCCGTACCAAGTTCATGAGCATTCATGGATCCTGAAACCTGGTCTCTAATTCTGTACTGTTTTTGGTTCATGAAGACTTGGGAAGATAGGGTGGTGTTTTCCCTTGCCTTCCTCATCCACATATGCATATGCTACCATTGCCTTTGATAAGTCTCCGCCTGTCAGGACAAGTGAGAACCCTGCTCTGCTCACTTGCTTGGTTGTCATAATATAGTTTAGCTTAATCGACGGATCAACATCATGGCATACAGGTGTAACCCATAAGTGCTCCGTTCTACTCCTAACTCAAGCTTGAGTCCGGAGAATCTCAGCTCAGTGTATGAACTCCGTAGCACTGGTGAGGTTGCTGAAATAATTTGGGTAGATTTTTAACTTAAAATTTTGCCTGGGCAAATTTTCAACTGCGAAGGGATTTTTTTACGTGCGCAACAATACACACGGGCTCCAATCTCACTACCCAGAGACCAGGGGAAATTTGTTACTAGAAGTCCACATGAAAAAATCCCGGCCCTCACCGGGGCTTGAACCCGAGACCTCCAGCACTTGAGGCGGACACCATACCTCGAGACCACTCAGCCCCCCAGGTTGTCATAATATAAATAAAATCAGTAAAGGACCCCCCTTACATGCCTTAAGGAGCATTGGACGTATGGTGGTACATCCATATTTGTATAGACCCTCTGACCTTCAGTGTATGGTGTGGTTTTTATCAAGCCAGCTGTCTTTACTGCCCAAGACATCTCCTGGTTCCCCCTATAGGCTGTGTCGACCAGGGAGCCCAAGACAATATAAAAAATCTGCCCTTATGTGGATTTAAACCGTAACCACTAGATCACCAAGAGAAGGTCTAGCCACTACACTACTGCGGCTACCTATCTGCACATACAGGTGGAACTTTGGACCTCAGAGCTGCGTTTGCCACACAACTTTACCAGCTAGAGGTGCAGTCTGGGTCTAGTAAGTTAAGTCATATATGTATTTCAAAATGTTCTGTGTGATTTTCACTATGCATTAATTATACAAACAAACATGCTCCAAGTTGTAGCCGTGGACAACATAGATCTGATATGTTGACTTCAACTATGTTTTAGGCACTGGAAATATTGCGTATGAAGACGTGATCTGGGAGCCAAGGTCAAATGTATATCTACATTCCTCGGTTGACCCAGCCTAAACTGGGAACCAGGACATGTTCTGGGAAGTGACGGCAGGCAGCTGGACATTGACCACATGACCTCTTGAGTGCCGATTGTGCTGTAGGCACCATGTGCCAGTACCCATCAAGGCATGGCCAAGGGTTCTTTTGCTATTTTGAACTCACAAAGAATGGTGAAGATAAATACACTTGGCAAGAGATGAGGGACTGTTCACATCTATTGTTGAGAGTAATTTCTGCTGAGAATGTTTGTTCAGCGACTGGTACATAACAGATGTGATTTCAAATTTGTCATTGCTAGAGGCAAGGGTTCTTTTGTGTATGTGTGTGTGTGTGTTTCCAGGCGATAACATGTTACCAGTGACATTTGTGTATTCCTAGACCATTCTGGAACTTTGATGTGCCAACCAACGCTGTGATTAAAGAAAGGGCCCCTCTACACATGGCTCCTCCTCACCCGGATGTGGAATCTTTTCGCTGTACACTTGTCATGAAGCTGAGGCAGATCTATCAAGAGCTGTGTCAATCTCGAGAAAGTAAGTGTTCTCCTCCTCCCCCTCCCCCTCCAAGCTTCTAGTTATAGATTAGTTATTATTTTGTCTATACAAGTTAGTTATTATAATATTTATTCTATTTCTATGGTATACTTTTTTTTGTGCATATACTATTTACAGGATATTGCAGTCAACACCAGTATTTTTCAGCTGCTGTTTATGTCTTGACAAGTTTTTACGTTCAGTAGTTTGCCATTGCTTTCTGAACGACCAGCTCACATACCTCCGCAAGTAACTAGCACGACGCGATCTGCTGCCAAATCTCACGCAGCTGTGTTTTGTATGTGAGTATATGTGATTACGAACAACGTCCTTAACCCCTTCACCAGGGACACCGGCATGGTATACTTCAGCAGAAATAAAATGTTTTTTGTTCTCAGAAAGCTGCACAGGCATAGTGGTTAGTGCACCGGCTTGTCAAGCAGTGGACAGATGTTTTTTCTGACCACTACTGCTCCAGAGTTGACCCAGCCTCATAAAAATGGTAGCAAAAAATTTCCTGAGAGCTGTCATGGAGGGACAGGTGATGTCATGGCCTAGAACACCCTACCCACAGTATCTGCTATGGAACAACCTTTGTATATTTAGTTCTTAGAAGCAATTCTAACAAAGCTAATACAGGGTGTATTTTTAATGACTGTGCAGTGTTTGAAAATATTGCCGGTCCAAGTTTTGTATTTACCTATTATG
This sequence comes from Cepaea hortensis, assembly GCA_963921405.1. Lineage (NCBI taxonomy): Eukaryota > Metazoa > Mollusca > Gastropoda > Stylommatophora > Helicidae > Cepaea > Cepaea hortensis. The sequence goes on along the minus strand of OY992889.1, from coordinate 24,024,332 downwards.
TTGCATGAACTTTACAGAGGGTGAATACAAAACTTGGACCGGCAATATTTTCAAACACTGCACAGTCATTAAAAATAACCCAGTGTGACTTGTTCACCTCTGGTTCTGACACACAAAGTGTAAAGGACCCTAGTATATACATTGAGGCCTATTGGTATGTGGTGCTAATGTCATATTTGTACAGGCCAGTCAGCACCCAGTGGGTGATGTGATCCGTATTATGTTGGTCACTTTTACTTCACAGGACACTTTCTATACCCATTTAACATTGAGCTGGTCTCCCAGGTCGACCCGCCTACACTGGGTGGCCAGAAATGTCTTTGTAAGTAAGGGTGGCCGGCAAGATGTTGACCACATCAACTCTTAAATTCTGATTAGTCTCAGGGTGACACACAAAAAAAAAAACAGAACCCATAAAAAGTTTATTAAATTCTATAAAGGTCAAGCAAATTTCTTAAAATTTGGTGAACGTAAACTTCAGTCTGTGTACAATCATTTCCAAAAGTTTCAGTCATCTCGGTCGCTTTGCCTAAAAGTTATGCTCCAAATGGTCTCCAGCATTGGATGCATACATTGTGCTCAATTGTCAGTTACTCAATTACTCGACCGCATTCCTCTGTGGGGATTTCCCTGGTCTTTGCTGTGATTACTGCCTTCAGTTCACCAATCGTTTGAGGGTTGTTCTGGTACACATTATCCTTGGGATACCACCATAGATACAAATCTAGGGGGTTCAAGTCAGGTGAATGCCGTGCCCACTCCAAGTCACACTTCATGCTGATCAATCTCCCCTGAAATTGCTATCTGAGCCAGGATAGAGAGTCATTTGATGTGTGTGGGGTGGCCCCGTCTTGTTGGAACCACTGTTGATCTCGATCCAATCCTCTGCATTATCCAAATGATGCCCAAAACTTTCAAAGATTTGTTGGTTCCGTTGTTTGGGTCATGCTGATGGTGCTAATGCCATATGTATCCAATACCCTTCAAGACGTCTAACAAGAGCCTTTACTTGACTTATATTAGGCTGCATTGACCAAGTGTCCCAGGTCAGTTATACAGGAAAAATGCCTAGATAATGAATCAAATTGTTCTCATATACATGTTTCTCTTTATAGTCCATGTTGTGTGGCTCGGTCATGATCTATGTCCCGCACAGCCTTCTGTCTCGTGTACTGCCAGTCATTTCTGATGTAAGATGTTCCTCCATGCCATGGTACCAGACTGTCCAGAACCTTCTCTCTGGGTACCCCACACTTCTTTTCCCTTTCAACGTTCCCATTGTCATGACATACAAATCAAATTATATACATGTTTACAAAATAACATTACATTATTTTGGTGTTGCCACTGTTCATTACCATATTTGATACCAGATGTCAGCTATGTTTCAGGGGGGGGGGGGGAAGAAGAGAATTAAGATTATTTCAAGGTCACATTAATACAAGAACTGATTGCTTGATATTGTTTTTCCCTTCATATTTTACGGTTCTGTACTTCTCACCCTTCTGACATTCATTTTATGATGTAAGTAGACCCGCAAATCATGTTTTATGTAGACGTCTAACTTGTTTTAAAATGTGTTATTAAATTTAGCTTCCATTTTGACTATACTGTGTAGGGGGGAAAAAAAGAAATTTTTGCATATCGTTTACAGGACATTGCTGTCAACATCAGCATCTTTCAGCTGATTGTTGATTTCTTGGCAAGATTACGCTCAGTAGTTTGCCATTGCTTTCTGAGCGACTGGCTCAAATACCCCGTAACTTACTGACGTGGAGAGAACCGGTGTAGGGGGAAGGGGGGTGGAAATACAAAAAAAGGGGGGGGGGGGAATGACATTCTGAACATATGGTGAAGGGGTGTATGGGCCAAAAAAGGTTGAGAACCACTGATCTAAACTAACAGAAAGTATCTTATTCTGAAGGTATTGATGCCCCCGTTGATTCTTTCAACCGATGGTTACTGGAGCGGAAAGTCATTGACAAAGGCAAGGATCCTCTGTTACCGTCAGATTGTACTCCAGAGTTATCACAGTCCTTGGTGCATGAGATTATGAATGACATCCCGATCAAGCTAATCACCCCAAAGTTTTCTGAAGATGCACGGAAACAGCTGTTCAAATATGCTGAAGCAGCCAAAAAACTCATTGAATCAAGGTGATGCATGTCTGGAGTTGATGTGTTTTATCATGTTGTTTTTGTTGTTGATTGTGAATCTTCTGGAAGATTTGAGTTTTAACTCTTTAACTCGACACATTGGTGCTCAGGGACATGAGTTTTAATTCTTAAGTCGATGCATTTGTGTTCAGGACGTGAGTTTTATGTTGAAGCATTGGTGTCCAGGATGCCTGATCCCTAAAAAGGATATGCATCTATTAGTGTGAGGTTGGTGTAGAGGCATTTCCCTAACTGATATCTAAGATCAATCTGCATGGGGACTGTGTTACTGAGTTTTCCTTCCCTTCTCCAAGCACCATTGTGGTGCACAAGACTGGTTTTGCAGAGAGGCACATTAGGATGTCCCCGCTGGAGTGAAGATTAGTCTATACAAATATGAGTATAACGCCACATGTCCAATATGCCTTGCCTTAAATCATGTATAAAGGATCCATTACTTATTGGCATCGAGGCGGACTTTTAAACATTTATCTGGGCTCCATGGTTTACCTACTTTTAAATGGTTAACAGAAAATGGTTTGGGAAGTAAAGGTCACTGGAATTATATTGATGACATCATCCCTTGAGTGTCGATTGTATCATCATCATCATGATGTGCCCTGCTAGCTGGCGTAGGCGTTCATGGCTCTCCACAGATCTCGGTCTTTGGTGTTCTGGATCAACTCTGCTGCTGATATTCCTCCATGCCACCGTCGCAATCCATCCAGCATCAATTCTCTTGGTCTGCCCCTGCCTCTCTTCCCCTTGATCTTTCCAGTTATCACGATGTTCTCCAATGCCTCTCTTCTCATCACATGACCGAAGAAAGATGTTTGTCTCTGTCTTATTGTTGTATATAATGTTCTAGTTTCATTAGCCTGTTTCAGGCAGTCATTAGTTACTCTGGCATTCCAAGGAATTCGCAACATTCTTCTCAGGAACCACATCCCTGTTGCATCTAATTTCTTCTTAATTTGTTCATTTACATTCCAAGATTCGCTGCCATACAGCAAAACTGGTTCTACATAGCATTTGACCACCTACCTCGTGAGCGTTACTAAAGGTGGAAAAAGCGCCCCAGTGGCACGAAATGGTTACTATGCAAGTCTCTACCTAAAGTAGATGTCGACTGTATAGACACAAATGTGGGGCTACCACCATATGTCCAGTAGGCCTCTTGTAGAAAGGGTCCTTTAATTTTTTTTAAAGTGAGACAGACCACACGCCATTGCATTATTTTCATTGAATATGTGCCCCCTCTGACGTGTCTCTACCTTGTCGTGGTAGAGGGACTTGCGTGTTCCAATGACTCCAAGAGCTATGCTGACGGACCCATGTCGGATAGGTCATGGGATAGGAACCAGACCAAGAGAGACACACGCCTGCTGCCTTGCAGGTAGACTGGGGACAGGCAGTTAAATGCTAGGGATAAGCAAATTCATTGCACTCAAAAGTCCGAATCAGGCGCACGATGCCTGCATTATTGGTCCAGACATATTCTACGGCTCTCAGCTGAGGGATATGGCTGATCGCTCCTAAGTCAATATCCCCCGAATATGAGGGCCGGGCCAAAACTCACCCACTGCGAAATGAAGGTGAGATGCTTAGCCAGCTATATGCTTTGTCCAGACACTTGTTCTACGGCTCTCAGCCGAGGGATATGACGGATCCCCCAGAAAAGAGGGCCTGGCCGTTGCTCTCTGCTGCATGGAGGTAAGATGCTGAGCCGGCAGCATATACAGCCTACCTCGCGAGTGTTACTAAATGTGGAAAAAGCGTCCCGGTCACACGAAATGGTAACGATGCAAGTCTTTATCTAAACTCATTGAGTGAGCGTAGTCAAAGGTTGAAAAATGTCTCATTAACACGAAATGGAACGCTTGGCTAGCAAATCCATTACGTGGAAATACGATGTGAAAGCTTGCTGAGTGGATGTCAGCTGCAAACTAAGGTGGAAAAACATCTCATTAACACGAATTCAAACACTTGACTAGTGAATCCATTACGTGGAAGTCCAAAGCAAAAGCTTGCTGAGTGGATGTTGTCTGCAGACTGACCATTCCTGGTTTGCGTGGGGAGCGGCCAGTAGTGAACGAAATACCCAATACATGGAAGTGAGGAATTAAAGCAGTCATGAGCAGGACGTGGCGATTCCTTGGGTGAGCCCAGTCCCAGAGCGCTATGTGCCGGCTCTGCAATTATGGAAGCCTCCTTGGATGGTGGGGAATGCCCATGGTCTGCCTCTGCCTTCCCTTGAGGGTTGACCGTGATGTCTTTGACCGTTCTAACTTGACCAGCTGGGATGTGGATAACACCACAACAGTAAGAGTCTAATGTCCCTCGAAACCCTGTAAAGGTAAACCTGCAAAAATGCTCGCAGAAGTCGGATGTGCCGGCCTAAAGGTTGCAAATAAAATTGGGACAACGCAAAAACGTCAGAGTGAAATGTCCTTCGTGCCCGGAACAGCTCTGACTATCTTATCTTCCAGGCACAACGTCCATATACGTATGAACTGAAAGCTCGCTGAGTGGATGTCGTCTGCAGACTGACCGTCCCTAGTTTGTGCGGGGAGCGGCCTGTGGCGAACAAAATGCCCAGTGCATGGAAGTGAGTAATTGAAGCAGCCATGTGCAGGATGTGACAATTCCTTGGGTGAGCCCAGTACCAGAGCGTTATGTGTTGGCTCTCCAATTATGGAAGCCTCGTTGGATGGCAGAAAATGCCCATGGACTGCCCCTGCCTTCCCTTGAGGGCTGACCATGAAGTCTTTGACCGTTCTAACTTGACCAGCTGGGATGTGGACGGCACCACAACAGTGAGAGTCCTCCAGGAATGCTAACCTGATTAAAAAACGCACGCTAAAGTCAGATGTGTTGGCCTAAGGGTTTTGGCCGAAGGGTGCCTAAAGAGACACACCGCAATTACGTCTGAAAAAACACTCTGGATGAACGCAGAAGAAGAAGTAGAATATCTGTGACATTGAACTATTGCATTGTTTCCATTGAATATCTGTGATATTGCCTTCCATATTACTTTTTTGCTACACACCACAGTATTTTTATTTATTCTTAAGTGATTGCTGATGTCTGTTTACAGGAATACTTCCCAGCAGGGTCGCAAGGTAGTCAAGTGGAATGTTGCAGAAACCTTCAAGTGGTTGCAGCAGCAGAAACATCAGAAGGGAACATATCAAGAGCATCTAGTTAGTGTACACCAATATTTTGTGTAACTAAATTCTGTATTCTGTTTTTCAACTTCTGAATTGCAACATTTTATTCTTTCAGAATAACATAATTGTGTATTTAAAGTACCAATACAGTTCAATTTATAGAAGAGACAACATTGCAGTTATTGGCAAATTTCAAGCAAATGAAAGAAGAAAAGTAACAGTTTCCTGGAAGAGAACAAGTTCATCTATTACTACAACATTCAAGTTCCTATAGCAGTTCTAAGAATCATCATCATCATCAAGAGCCGTGCCGGCTGGCGTAGGTGTTCATGGCTCTCCACAGATCTCGGTCTTTGGTGTTCTAGATCAACTCTGCTGATAATATTCCTCCATGCCACCGTCTCAATCCATCGTGCATCATTTCTCTTGGTCTGCCTCTGCCTCTCTTCCCCTCGATCTTTCCAGTTGTCATGATGTTCTCCAATGCCTCTCTTCTCATCATATGACCAAAGAAAGCTGTTTGTCTCTTTCTTATTGTTGTATATAGTGTTCTAGTTTCATTAGCCTCTTTCAGGCAATCGTTGTTAGTTACTCTGGCAGTCCAAGGAATTCGCAACATTCGTCTTAAAAACCACATCTCTGTTGCTTCTAAGTTCTTCCTAATTTGTTCATTTACATTCCAAGATTCACTGCCATACAGCAAAACTGGTTCTATATAGCATTTTAGCACTCTCTTTCTTACATTCATTGATAGCGACTTATTGCATAAGATACTCTTCATTTTCTGAAATGCGGCTTTTGCCTGCCCTATTCTGCTCTTAATCTCTGTTGTACATCTTCCATCTGATGTTATAAGTGCCCCTAGGTATTTAAAATTATCCACTTGGTTGAGAATTTCCCCTTCTATTTCTGTCACATTTTGGTGTCCCCATTTTCTTTGATATCACCATTGTTACTGTTTTCTTGATATTCAAGGAGTGTCCTTTCTGTGCACTCTCTGATACTACAATGTCTAATAATTGTTGTAGGTCTGTTGCATTATCCGCCACCAATACTGTGTCATCTGCATAGCATATATTGTTTATATTATATCCTCCAATTAGTATTCCTGGCTTCTCTTTGATCTCTCTCATATAGATATATTTTTTTATTCTGAAGTAGTTATGTATTTGGAGAAAATGAGCTCATTCATAACAAATATCACTTTAAAATAAAAAATAGCTATCGAGGTTAGAGATATGGTTCCTGAATGTGCGGAGGGTGGAAAAAGCGTCCCAGTGGCATGAAATGGAAAATTGCTTGGATAGCAAATCCATTACATGGAAAGTCTGAATCGAAAGCTCACTGTGTGGGCGTCATAAAAGGTGGAAAGTATCCTAGTGACACGAAATGAAATATTGCTTGGATAGCAAATCCATTACATTGAAAGTCCAAATTGAAAGCTCACTGTGTAGATGTCAACTGCAAACTGCATTCCTCTGGTTTCCGGAGGAGCGGCCTGTGGTGAACGGAAGGCCCAATATACGGAAGTGAGGCTAAGCAGCCATGTGCAAGACGTGACGATTCCTTGGGTGAGCCCAGTACCAGAGCGCTATGTGTCTGCTCTGCAATTATGGAAGCCTCCTTGGATGGCGGGGAATGCCCATGGTCTGGCTCTGAGGGCTGACCAGGATATCTTCTGCTGTTCTAAATGCGCCAGCTGGGATGGGGGATAACACCACAACAGTGAGAGACATCCTAAGAAACCCCCAGGTAAGGTTAACCCAGTCAACAAATGCCCGCAGAAGTCGGATGTGTCGGCCTAACGGCGCAAGAATGCAGCTTTGCTGTAAAGAGGCACAATGCAAACACGTCCGAAAAAAACTCTGGATGAAAGCAGTAGAGAAGAAAAATGTGCAGAGGACTGCACCGTGGGGAATCTTGTGACTTGACAATTACTGTCACATTGTTATAACTTACCTGTCACATTGTTATAACTTACCGGTTGTACCTGTTTGCTGAAAAAAAAAGTAAAAATGTAGAAATATAATAATAATAAGTTAGTTAGTTAGTTAGTCACAGTTCCAACTTCACAGCAACGGGTCGTCCCCATTATGCTCCGTTCCTGTGCCAGTTAATATCACACAAAACGCTCCCCACTGCCCAATGTGAAAAGTGGAAAAGACAGGAGTCTCGACAAACAACAGCCCGCACAGATACACTGTGCATAATGCCGCCACCAGAATGTCAACACACCAGTCCCCAACCAAACACCCAATTCATCTCTGTTGGAATCGGCAGTCATTTTCCTATCTGGATGTTTCCTAGAAGTTCACCCACACAGTCCACGAAAATACAGTTCATCACCGACGGCAGTGGCAGTCAACCAGAAGCCCAGCAGCCACGCATTTCTGCATAAGGCAAAAACCAGTCAACTCTGGAACATAGCTACCTGCCATCACTCCGAACATGCAGTCACGTTTAAAAAAAAACAACAACACTTGGGCAGATTCAAAAGCACTTCACACGAAACTCACAGCTCACAGTGTCGCGCCACGCACTCACTCAGTAGCAGGGCGACGGAACCATCAAGCCTCCTTAGTCGCCTCTTACGACATGCGTGGTAGGCTACAGTATTGCTATTCTTTGCTTCCCTTATGAATAATAATATGTGTTGTCTAAATGGCAGGGCAGACCAGGTCATGAGCCTTGGTCGGCAAATGGTCTAGGATGGAAGCTCAGACAGGCGGACAGTTAAGAGTATTGCTTTGCAGACGTATCGGTATTCCTTTCCTCTGGAGTAAACTAGGCAGGCTGAGAGAGAGATCATGCTGCATGGGCAACACATGGTCTCTTAATTCAGCCCAGGCTTTGTGTTATGGCGAGGTATAACTCCATTTTACAAACTATTGTTTATGAAGATGGCAATGTAACAGTCAATATGCTTTGCATACAAGTAAACACAGAAGGATTTTGCTTTCTGTGATATAGTTATGCTGGGTTCTAGAAGTGTTGGCTACACGGTTGTGCTTTTGAGTCATTGTGGGTTGCCTCGCAAGATGGTTATCAGATTCAGTGCCAAACAAAATGTAGGTTTGTGTCATCAAGCGATGCTACAGGCGTTATGGGATAAACTTCTCTCGCACCACACAAAAAGACTTGTCAGTCATACGAGAGGAATTTATTACACATTTTTATTGCCACTGGCTCTTACAATACATCAATGCACAAAACTGTCTCTAACGAACCACACATGAATACACAGACCTTCCTATCACTAGTCGTCCCTAGCCCTACTGCTAAATCTATCTACTCATCTAAAGAAATACGCATCGACTCTAAGCGATGTGTTCCCTACAAAGTCTGTCTCCCGTCTGACAATTCTCCGCGTGCTGATTACACAGTACGCGGAAGGACCTCGTGCGCACTTCGGCTTTTGCGTGCTACATCATTCAACACGCTTAGAGTAGTAGCCTACTCTTGAGTTCTATTCTAGTTCTTGGTGTCTATCACGTTGGCGTGATTATACCGTGACCAGAGTGCTTACTCTCTGGTTGACACTCCCGTGTCTCATGAGAGAACTGTTTGACAGTTCCCCTCCCTATCTACTCCCTACACCTACCCTGCCCTCATGTTGGGGCACTGGGTTACCTCTAGTCTACTTGAAGTAGACCACTCATTCAGGGTGGTCTTCCCTCCTATCTATTCTAGTCTTTGACACACACCCTCCCCTCCTGTGTTGTGTTACAAACTTTGACTGATGGTTGTGACGCAAGAGGTTTCTAAAAATTAGTGTATCTAATTTTTGTCAAAGACTACTTGGTTCTGGGTAACTCAATAGACCTCTACTGACTATTGTCACAATGTAGTATTACTTTACTTGGCTACTGGTGATCGCCACAAACTTGTCTGGTTGGCGTGAGCCCTCTTCTCAATCGCAATATTATATTTATTAGAGGTCTGTCTGAACCGGACCATTGTCTTATAAGACCTGCCCTCAAATAGCAAATTAACTCACTACCCATACAAAGTTGATTTTCTTAGGATCAACACACGAATTGCTTCATGTCCCCCATATAATATTAAACAACCCTTGCACAAGCTTTGTGCGATAGGCTTCACCTATCTCGCTTCCGCGTGTAAAGTTATCTTTCACTGTTAAGTTAGTGTTTCGTTGTCTATTGTGTCCCCTGACCCAGAGTTATCTCCCATTGTTCTAAACAATGTATGCACTTTACATGTTTGTTTTCCTGGTTGTTTGCGTGTTTGGATGTAACTAATAATATACTTTACCTTCTAACATGTGTGTCTGTCTATAATTCGTATGTAAGTTAGTTTTCAAGTGCCATAATCCGGTTAAATGTGGCCACAAACAAGTGTATAACACTAATTCGTGACTACGTTTCCGTCTTATGAGACTTAAAATACTTTATCTAAGGTCTACACTAAACTACACATAACACATTCGAGACAGCATGACAAATAATAAAAAGTCGCGTTGAGCGGCAGAAAAAATCCGCTGGTTGTCTTCACTCTCCATTGTATATTTTCCATTTTCTCTCACTTTCACACTTCTGTCACACATCTTTTATTCTCCCAATTATTTAAAAACCTTGAAGTGACACTGTACAAGTTTAGCTCAGTTTGAAAAGAGTTGAGCTTAATGACTGCGTAACTAACTGCACGAGTCATGTATTTACAAAATATTTACATGGATGAAATAGGGTTGATAGTCCGTAATACTAATTCTGTAAATATATATATTCTAATATTTTCCACAAAATGAATCTAATTTAAGGGAAGTAATCTAACTAAAAATGAAAATGATGTGAGATGAGTTATGTACCATTCTGAAATGAGTAATGTGAACTGTAACAAAATTATAAATAATGGGTTATTTTAAAAACAAATGTTTTATTGTCTAAATGAAAAAAATATGATTGATAATTTTAGTATACATGGAGCTGTCTATGTACACACGGTGATTCACTTGTTTTTGGAGCACAGTTCTTATTCTGCTGTATGTTCAAATGTATAATCCTATAAGGTATAAACTAATTTAATCCTAAATGATGAGATTGTTAACGTGTTCATCAAGATGGAATGAAATAAAGTGAAATGAAATGGACTAAATGATACTGTTTCTATCTAAACTTGTCTTTAATTAGCTATTATTAAATTTAAAGTACTATCCTAAGTAAGTGGGTAAATTTAGTGATTTGTCTAAACTAAAAAAAAAATCTATTATATACTCTAATTCTATTCTAAATCTATATTAAAGTAACTCCTCTAACTATAATTTATCACTATATTAAAAACATGTTATAATACATATCACAATAAATAAATATATATACATGGTATTCGATTACCTCAGGTTAGTGGTTGCCATAATGTTCAGAAATTGCTTTTGTTGGCACCGTTCATAGATACACATTTGTCCTGGGTATACACTACACAGTCATACTTGTGTCATGGGTATTCTTCCACTCGTAGAGTCCGCTGGTGTCGTAGACATGTATATTCGTGTCTGTTATTTACGCATTGTTCTGACACTGTTCTTCCATGACTAACCACAGGTGATTCACCGGAACACAAATGTAGCATAGTACGTAACGAGCTGTCTATGTACACACGGTGATTCACTTGTTTTTGGAGCACAGTTCTTATTCTGCTGTCTATGGACACATGGTGATTCACTGTTATTAGCACACAGTCCTGATCCTGATGTCTATGTAATACATAGGATATTTTACACAGGATATTTTAAGTGTTAGTTAGTTAGTTAGTCGACAGATCATCCTCATTACACATCGAACCATTCAGTCCATAAGTGCTCGGATCCCCTCCTCAGCAAATCCCGCAGCGTGTAGCGGCTAACGACGCCAGTTCTGTGTTGGTTTATCAATCTTCTTTGGCTTCCTGCGTAGTGTTCTTGTTTGGCCACACCTCTTTTAATTTGCTGCTCTCGCAGTCTGGCCATTGTTGTAGATTCACAGTCATCACTTGGTTCTCGCAAAAGTCTTACTTCTCGTAGAGCATTCAGAATGTCGGCCTGGTCCATGGCGCGTCCGCCCTCCACAGTAGCCTCACCTGCGAGCTTGTCAGCCCGCTCATTTCCTTGTACTCCCGCATGCCCTGGCACGAAGATGAAACTAATCTTTGCCAGTCGAGACCGCTCCAGAGGCAGCAACCATTCTCTTCGGATCGACCCCTCCTCTATCCTCTTGATCATGTTCATTGAGTCGCTAAGGAAACAAGCCCTAGTGAATGTCTGTGTCTCGAGCCATGTTATTGATTTACTTACTGCCATGACTTCCATGGTCAGGCTACTTGTGGTTTCAGTAAAAGCACCAGAGTCCTCCTTCACAATTCTCCCTCCGGCCCGAGCTGTAAAGGCCCATGAGCTTCTCACATGTCGGACGACCGACCCATCTGTGTAGATGACCGCGTCATCTTATAGCTTCTTATAGCGTCAGCTTATATTTTAAGTGTACTAAATTACATCATCTTAGACTTGTTAAGTTTTTGAATGCCTGTGTACAAACAATATTATTAGATTACATCCTGAAAAAGAGATGCATTATTAATTATATTGCATTCAAAATATTTTGGGTATACTCATCTTAACAATCCAGAACAATCAGGTACAATCGTTTGGCCCCTCAGGTACAACCGTTTGGCACCTCGACATACACCTCACGTTACTTCTCTAAACAGCTCTTGTTATACCTGGTTTACAAGAGCATCAGTAATTAACCATTTGTAAACGACATCTGACTTTAGACATTTGTTTGACGTTTACAATCACATGCCCCCGGACAACACAATGTGGTATATTTATAATAAATGTCACTGTCCTGTCTTCGTTCTAATGTCTTCTGCGTTCCCTAACTATTGCTGTTTAATTTATAAAAGTGCTGTGCAGACCGAAATTTATTTGCATAAAGAAAGTAGTGCCATCGTGACGCTAGAAACTAGAATATGTTTACAAATAAATAAATAAATGCTTTAAGATAAATATAAAGAAAATAATAATGTTCAAATTAATAAGTATATTCAATAAATAGCTTGTATAAACAAATAATATTTAATCTAATTCAAAGATTCAGGCGAGCAGCCGCTTGGCGATTTGTAAACAATCTGTCGCTGATTGCAAATGGCGTAGGGCAGCTGTGTGTCAACCGCGATACGTCACAGGCGCAGCGCTATTTTTAGATTGGAAAAATCAATATTGTCGCCGGCTCATTATTCTTTGTATTGCTCCGCCGTGAATCATGTTTCATAAATATTCATAAATAAACAAATAATTGTTGAAATAAATATATAAATATATAAAATAATTGTTGATGCAAAACTATAATAATAATACTTACAAATCAGAAGAAAACATGTTCATAAAGCACAAAACAATTTCATAAGCATAAATAAACGGTAATCGGTCACGATGGGCACAGCTCGCATCTTGTTCTAGTCTGCACACGCTATTTTACACTAACACAAATTAAACCCTGTGATTAACTGACAGTAATACTATTTTAGATCCGTGGGTGAGTGTTTTAGCTTGAACAATTGTCCAAGCCACACTTCTGACACCACTTTTATCCTAGCCTGTCATCAAGCGATGCTACAGGCGTTATGGGATAAACTTCTCTCGCACCACACAAAAAGACTTGTCAGTCGTACGAGAGGAATTTATTACACATTTTTATTGCCACTGGCTCTTACAATACATCAATGCACAAAACTGTCTCTAACGAACCACACATGAATACACAGACCTTCCTATCACTAGTCGTCCCTAGCCCTACTGCTAAATCTATCTACTCATCTAAAGAAATACGCATCGACTCTAAGCGATGTGTTCCCTACGAAGTCTGTCTCCCGTCTGACAATTCTCCGCGTGCTGATTACACAGTACGCGGAAGGACCTCGTGCGCACTTCGGCTTTTGCGTGCTACATCATTCAACACGCTTAGAGTAGTAGCCTACTCTTGAGTTCTATTCTAGTTCTTGGTGTCTATCACGTTGGCGTGATTATACCGTGACCAGAGTGCTTACTCTCTGGTTGACACTCCCGTGTCTCATGAGAGAACTGTTTGACAGTTCCCCTCCCTATCTACTCCCTACACCTACCCTGCCCTCATGTTGGGGCACTGGGTTACCTCTAGTCTACTTGAAGTAGACCACTCATTCAGGGTGGTCTTCCCTATCTATTCTAGTCTTTGACAGTTTGGACTTAACAAAAATAAAAGGCAGTAAATGAGAAGTAGGGGTGTGTGACGGTTATGGCTTAAAAGTTGTTAATATGGTAGCAATGACATTGTATTATATATCAAATTAAAGGGAGTTGCAGAAGGAAAACTACTGTATATAAGTCCATGAGAAGTCACTTGATTAATCATCCAATGGACTTAATCAGTTAAAGGCAAATGAAGTGATATAACCAATGTTGATGATGATGTATCTAAAAATGGATGCTGATTGTAAACAAGAAGTGTAATGTGTTCGATACTGGCAGTAAAGTCTACATGGACGGGTCAGCTCAAAAATATGGTAGAAATGGAGGAGTCTGCTCCAAATAAGACATGAAAGGCAAACCTTCTGGCCTATAGAAACAATAGTGGAAGCTAAACTTTATGGATCACTGAATAGACTAAAAATGTGGTGAAGTTTATAACGTGATCCTTTACTTACATTTATTTAAATCTATTCTATATTCAGAATTTAAAAAAAAAAGTCTTAAAAGTCGAGAGGATCACTTCATTGCACCGGGTTTTATCCCATATGGCTCAGTCTCTTTCCACAGGGCAGACTGCCAAAAAAAGTGTCGCACAAAGCATGAACTCCGTAGCTCCAGTGACGACACTCAGGAGTCTCCAAGTAAAATGCACCCCTGAACCAAAAGATGTAATCTGGAATTGAACCCACAACCTTCAGACTCGAGGCAAACGGTTTGACTACTTCACCACAGAGACTCCCTTATATCTATATTCATAGTGTTTGTAGCCATGTATAGTCATTGTCACATATTAAACATAGCACTGCCCGTCCTCTCCACACAGGAGCGGCTGACACATTTAAAGCGTCAGTGTGAACCACACTTATATGAAGCGGCAGGGGAGTCTGTGAAAGGTATAGTCAGCAAAATTTACAAGTTGTCGGCTGAGAACGCTCAAAAGATCCAAGACAAAACATGGGAGGTGCTCAAGGAACATAATATAACAGGTAATTGAAGCTGCTTTTGTGCTGTGTTGTGGTTAGCTAGAGCTGAGCATATATATATATATCAGGTCATATGTAGGTCAGCATGGGCGAATGGATAAGAACGTTGTTCTTAAACATCCGGTGGTGCTGATGCTGAGGTTAGGGTTTCAACCCCTACACCGGACAGTCGGACAAAAATGTTGACCTATCGTTCTTGACTTGGGGACATCAATTACAAGTGCTTCTGAAGTCGGAGTGGAATTCACCTGATGGCGAGGGAGACTGTTAATAGGAAAAGCTAATCCACACGCAGAATTCAGCCCAATACTACTAGACTTAGTGTGTATGAACTACGCTTGAGTTAAAAGCGAGCGAGCGCAAAAATATATTGTATATATATTTAGCCTTGTAAGTCATAGTGTAATTGAAGATTTGTTATTATTATCAGATTTGTTATTGTTGATCAGATGACCCTTGATAGATACCGATGAGATTCAGACCTTTCAGAGATCTATTTCAATGAGGTATTAAGCGCAGACAAATCTTGTCTCTTGGGGGATTTAAACCCAGGGCTAGCCACAATATTAAGGTAGTCCTTAACAGATACATCTTAATATATTTTAGGCCATGAATTATGAGGGCTGGCCAGTTCCCTTCCTCATGACCTTTCCTTTCCAGAATAATCCCTCTGTACTTCTTCTTCTGCATTTATCCGGAGAGTTTTTCAGACGTGATTGCGTTGTGCCTGTTTACAGCAGAGCTGCGTTCTTGCGCCATTAGGCTGACACATTGGGCTTCTGTGGGCATTTGTTGACCGGGTTAACCTTCCCGAGCATCCCTCAGTACTACTGTTTTGATAAATAAATTGTATAAGTGTTTTCCTTATAGTCCATTCTGTATGGCATTGGCCATAATGCCTGTCTCTTTGTCTTATATGTTTCCAATCACTTCCGATATAGACATTTCTCCATTCCTTGATGTCACCAGCATCTGCTCTCAAAGTCTATCATTGTGTCTTTTCCATGCAACTTTCCTGTTGTCACGACCTACACAACTAAAGGATGAACAAGCAAACTTCCAACCAAATAGATTCTGAACTGACCAGAACCAAATTACATATACTAATAGAACAAAGCATTGAAATGTTGAGATAAAGGACAGAAGAAGACAGAATATTTGAAGAAAGCTGAGGCAATAGAATAAACAAAGAAAGCTGAAGCAAAGAATAGGGAATAAAGCTGAAGCAAGAATGGGAAATAAAGTTGAGGTAAAGGATAGGGAATAAAGCTGAGGCAAACAACAAAAAAGGAACAGAAAACTGAGGCAAAGAATACGCGATGAAAACTGAGGCAGAGAATAAGGAAAGAACACCAAGATTAAGAATAAGGAAAAAAAACTGAGGCAGAGAATATGGAAAGAACACCAAGACCAAAGAATAAAGGAAGAAAATTGTAAAGAATACGAAAAGACAACTGTGGTAAAGAATACAGGAAGAAAGCTGAGGCATCTAGAATCATTGCATGAACCAAAAATATGGTAATACATGGACAAACATTAAAATTGCTAAGTGCTACTTAGAATTCCAATTCTAAAAATAGTACATGCATTCATGACTTGCCGGCTCCGTGGCGAAGGCATTACGCATGCAGTTCGCAAAGGGATTACGGACACAGTTCGGGATCCCTCATACCCGCCTTTGAAACACAGCTACGTGCGATTTGGCAGCAGACCGATTTGTGTTTTTTCTACAAAATTGTATGGGTGCTGGTTCAGAAAGAATGGCAAATTAATGAACGTAAACTTGCCAAGAGATCACAACAGCAAAAAAAATGCTAGTGTTGACTGCATCGTTCTGTCCTGTAAAGTATATGCAACTAACTTTTAACTATTCATGACTTATCTGCGGTATCGCCCATTCATAACACATACCTAATGTTCATAAGCTTGAACACACTATATACATTTGTGACTTCATTGGCACCTTGCCGTCTTGACAGATGATAGTTTGTGCTTAAAAAAGGCATAATAACTTTTACCCATGGCCGTAGCGAATGTGACTGATAAGGCCAATTCGCGCTGTAAATGTTCGTTCATAGTGGGTGCATGTGAATATGTGGTCATTTCCACTATCATGCACCATCTTACGTCTCACACGCTTGGTGTGTGACTTATCTGCAATAATTTTCTCCTTTGTCTTTATTCCATTTCTGATGTTTGCCCTCCATGCAACACGTTCAGCTGTGACTTGCTCGATTTGCGATTTGTGACTTAACATTGTTCATATGAACTCCAATGTATTTTTTTGTTCTTGTTTCTTATTGCTTATATAATGTTATTGTTGCACTTTCATTATCGCTGTAATTTGCTGTTTATATTAATTTTGCCAGAAGGTACTCCTCTACCTGAACCCACAAACCCCCGCCACACCTACTGCTATTCTGTGCAGTTGAGCATCCCATCTCCAAGGCTTCCAGTCGTAGACCGTAATATAGAGAGTGAGGTGGCCCAGTTGAAGTATAAAAATGAAACACTGAAAATGAATCAGGAGCATTTTTGGAAAATGGTGAGATTCTGTTGTCACTTTTTACTGCTATCATATCTTGGTTTCTGTTGCCACTTTTCTACTGCTGCCATATCTTAGTTTCTGTTGTCACACTTCTACCTACCTGCTATAATATCTTAGTTTCTGTTGTCACTCTTGTACTTACCTGCTATAATATATTAGTTTCTGTTGTCACACTTCTACCTACCCGTTATAATACCTTAGTTTCTGTTGTCACACTTCTACCTTCCTGTTATAATACCTTAGTGTCTGTTGTCACACTTCTACCTTCCTGTTATAATATCTTAGTTTCTGTTGTCACACTTCTACCTACCTGTTATAATATCTTAGTTTCTGTTGTCACACTTCTACCTACCCGTTATAATATCTTAGTTTCTGTTGTCACACTTCTACCTACCTGTTATAATATCTTAGTTTCTGTTGTCACACTTCTACCTACCTGTTATATCTTAGTTTCTGTTGTCACACTTCTACCTACCCGTTATAATATCTTAGTTTCTGTTGTCACACTTCTACCTACCTGTTATAATATCTTAGTTTCTGATGTCACACTTCTACCTACCTGTTATAATATCTTAGTTTCTGTTGTCACCATTCTAGCTACCTTGTTGTGCTATTGCAATACAGAATTGTTTTGTCATTGTTTATATAGTTTAAATATGTCATTGTAGTTGTTGCATTTTACATAAATGTTGGTGTATTATAATTAGATTTTGTAGCAGTTGTTGATGTATTTTGCATAAATGTTGGTATATTATAATTAGATGTTGTAGCAGTTGTTGATGTATTTTACATAAATGTTGGTATATTATAATTAGATATTGTAGCAGTTGTTGATGTAAACACTTGGTTATCATCTCCAGGAACAACTATATGGTCTGAACTGCCGAGATGATCCACGATTTGACAATTTTCTGGCAAGGGTTTGGTGTTTGCTGAAGAGATATCAGGTGACCACTTTATTCAGAAGTTGTTAAATGTTTACACAGTTGATCTAATCCATAGAACTTATTGTATAATTCAGAACTTTTTTGTTGTGAAAATAATGAACATGAGGCAGAAAAACAATAACAATGTTTATGTCAGAGTAAAGCCCCCCCAAAATATATATACGTAAAGGGAGAACAATTTTATAATGGTAATGCCATGAAGAAAGAGAAGGAGTTGAAAGATAGAATTGGAGAAAAATACAGAGGCCAGCGAAAGATTTTTAGAAAAATATAGAGACTAGAGATAGAATTGGAGAAAAGTATGTGAGTGCAGAGAATGAATGGGCAGCAGGCTGCACAGAGTTTAAGGTGCAACAACTGATCCAGAGTAACACACATAAAGATGACATAGTGATCTACACCGATGGGTCAGTGGTGAGAAACAGACGTAGTGGTTGGGGTTTCATTATGAAGGCTATTGGACGAGTCTTGAAAAAGGAGAGTCTGGCATATGAGACTACGACCTGCAGCATGAGAATGGAGGTGGAAGCAGTAACGACATTCCGTTGGTTAGAGTAGACCACTGCAACACACTGTATTCATTACAGACTCAAGGAGTATGCTTAGTAAGATGGAGAAAGGAATGTGGAATGGCTCACTCGCTTCAGAGGTCATAGATGGTGAGAATTGTATGAATTTTTTTGTCCTGGCCATGTGGGAGTGCAGGGCAAGAAACAGGCTGATAGGCAGGCAGGGAATGCACCTTTTGGTGGTCGATTACCTAGGGACAAGGGAGGGGTGGGAGAAAGGGGGGGAACAGATTGAGTACCCGAATGTGGAAAGAATGAGATTGCTGGGGATCAGCAGAGGTTCTGGAAAACTGAGAGGGAAGACCAGGAGAACTTTCAATCGGATAGCGGTGGGAATGATTAGTAGTGTGACTCTTCACTAGCTGTTGAATGAGGGGATGGAAGGCGTATGGGAATGTCATGAGTGCAGTGATGTCATGTCAGTTCTTAGCTGAACTCAACTCATTGTAGAAAAGTATATGAATTTTAATACTATGAATTATAATAAAAATTTGTAAACAAAAATTGAGATTAAAAAAGTATGTCAGTTTCAGGATATATATATATATATATATATATATATATATATATATATATATATATATATATATATATATATTATGTTATAACAATTCTATGCTATGTTGAGTGACGTCACTCTACATTGATGTTATAACTGATTTATGTTATATAAAACAAGATAACTGAGCAT
Source organism: Cepaea hortensis (assembly GCA_963921405.1). Taxonomy (NCBI): domain Eukaryota; kingdom Metazoa; phylum Mollusca; class Gastropoda; order Stylommatophora; family Helicidae; genus Cepaea; species Cepaea hortensis. The sequence goes on along the minus strand of OY992889.1, from coordinate 24,005,047 downwards.
TGGGTATTCCCTTGCATGCTCATTCCTCTGATGCAGCATTCATTGCAAAGTATTTCTGCTCACTGTTCCCATGAGGAGTTGGTTACAATATCACCTCTCTTAATCAGAGATGGCACAGCCGTGCCAGGCCATACTACACTCCCATGTCATGTAGTTGGGTATAAGCATCAGAGTCTCACCATTATCTGCCAGCCGAGTCTGTACTGCATTGGTTATATCAGCCATGTGCATGCTTCCTCCCATTTTTATTGGTGCGTTATTTGCCAGCTGGTGTGCACACCAGTGACCTTTTTCTCCAGTATATCTAGGTGTGTACATCGAGGTGGGTGATATGAATCATGGCTTTCAGATGCTGTATATATCCATTCACAGTGAAGACTGGCAGTTGCAATTGTCTACAGCATGTTCATGGTATCAGATAAGATTACCACTATGTAGCTGCTTCTGCTGCCAATGCAACTGGCCTGGAGGCAGCAGTGATTTGTGTGGCCATACTTCATGTAGTCGGCTGGAAAGAGCTGCTGACATCTTTGATTGTTTTCCCCATCCTTTCTGCTCTGTCTGCCCAGGCTGAACCGTAGAGATAAGAATGTAATGTGAGGAAAATAGTAATCTTAGTGACAAGATATGGATATAAACTGAAAGGGAAGATAATAGTGATGTCAATGACAAGATACAGATATAAACTGAGAGAGAGGATAACAGTGATTTCAATGACAAGATATGGATATAAACTGAGAGAGAGGATAACAGTGATTTCAATGACAAGGTATGGATATAAACTGAGAGAGAGGATAATAGTGATTTGAATGACAACTTATGGATATAAACAGGGAGGATAACAGTGATGTCAGTGACAGGATATATAATATAAACAGGGAGGATAAGAGTGATGTCAATGACAAGATATGGATATAAACTGAGAGAGAGGATAACAGTGATGTCATTGACAAGGTATGGATATAAACTGAGAGGGAGGATAACAGTGATTTCAATGACAAGGTATGGATATAAACTGAGAGAGAGGATAACAGTGATTTCAATGACAAGGTATGGATATAAACTGAGAGAGAGGATAACAGTGATTTCAATGACAACTTATGGATATAAACAGGGAGGATAACAGTGATGTCAGTGACAGGATATATAATATAAACAGGGAGGATAAGAGTGATGTCAATGACAAGATACGGATATAAACTGAGAGAGAGGATAACAGTGATTTCAATGACAAGATATGGATATAAACTGAGAGAGAGGATAACAGTGATTTCAATGACAAGGTATGGATATAAACTGAGAGAGAGGATAACAGTGATTTCAATGACAACTTATGGATATAAACAGGGAGGATAACAGTGATGTCAGTGACAGGATATATAATATAAACAGGGAGGATAAGAGTGATGTCAGTGACAAGATATGGATATAAACTGAGAGAGAGGATAACAGTGATGTCATTGACAAGGTATGGATATAAACTGAGAGGGAGGATAACAGTGATTTCAATGACAAGGTATGGATATAAACTGAGAGAGAGGATAACAGTGATTTCAATGACAAGGTATGGATATAAACTGAGAGAGAGGATAACAGTGATTTCAATGACAACTTATGGATATAAACAGGGAGGATAACAGTGATGTCAGTGACAGGATATATAATATAAACAGGGAGGATAAGAGTGATGTCAGTGACAAGATATGGATATAAACTGAGAGAGAGGATAACAGTGATTTCAATGACAAGATATGGATATAAACTGAGAGAGAGGATAACAGTGATTTCAATGACAAGGTATGGATATAAACTGAGAGAGAGGATAACAGTGATTTCAATGACAACTTATGGATATAAACAGGGAGGATAACAGTGATGTCAGTGACAGGATATATAATATAAACAGGGAGGATAAGAGTGATGTCAATGACAAGATATGGATATAAACTGAGAGAGAGGATAACAGTGATGTCATTGACAAGGTATGGATATAAACTGAGAGGGAGGATAACAGTGATTTCAATGACAAGGTATGGATATAAACTGAGAGAGAGGATAACAGTGATTTCAATGACAAGGTATGGATATAAACTGAGAGAGAGGATAACAGTGATTTCAATGACAACTTATGGATATAAACAGGGAGGATAACAGTGATGTCAGTGACAGGATATATAATATAAACAGGGAGGATAAGAGTGATGTCAATGACAAGATACGGATATAAACTGAGAGAGAGGATAACAGTGATTTCAATGACAAGATATGGATATAAACTGAGAGAGAGGATAACAGTGATTTCAATGACAAGGTATGGATATAAACTGAGAGAGAGGATAACAGTGATTTCAATGACAACTTATGGATATAAACAGGGAGGATAACAGTGATGTCAGTGACAGGATATATAATATAAACAGGGAGGATAAGAGTGATGTCAGTGACAAGATATGGATATAAACTGAGAGAGAGGATAACAGTGATGTCATTGACAAGGTATGGATATAAACTGAGAGGGAGGATAACAGTGATTTCAATGACAAGGTATGGATATAAACTGAGAGAGAGGATAACAGTGATTTCAATGACAAGGTATGGATATAAACTGAGAGAGAGGATAACAGTGATTTCAATGACAACTTATGGATATAAACAGGGAGGATAACAGTGATGTCAGTGACAGGATATATAATATAAACAGGGAGGATAAGAGTGATGTCAGTGACAAGATATGGATATAAACTGAGAGAGAGGATAACAGTGATTTCAATGACAAGGTATGGATATAAACTGAGAGGGAGGATAACAGTGATGTCATTGACAGGAGTAGATAATATAAACTGAATGGGAGGGTAACATTGATGTCATTGACAGGAGTAGATAATATAAACTTAATAGGAGGGTAACTGTGACTTCAGTGACAGGATAGATAATATAAACTGAATAGAAGGATAACTGTGACTTCAGTGACAGGATAGATAATATAAACTGAATAGAAGGATAACTGTGACTTCAGTGACAGGATAGATAATATAAACTGAATAGAAGGATAACTGTGACTTCAGTGGCAGGATAGATAATATAAACTGAATAGAAGGATAACTGTGACTTCAGTGACAGGATAGATAATATAAACTGAATAGGACAGTTTAGGGCATTAGCGGAGCAGTCAGACTTGTGCACAGTTATAATCACATTGAGCCAGGAGTGCAGGGAGTGACCAGCAGAGGCCACAGAAGTGGAAATCCAGCAACTAATTCAGGATAATGCTCGCCCGGGTGATGTGATTATATACACAGATGGTTCAGTGTTGAGAGGTAGGAGAAGTGCCTGGGGGTTCTTAGCAAAAGCTATTGGTCGACGTTTGGTGCAGGAGAGCCTGGCATATGATACCACAACATCTAGCTTAAGAATGGAGGTGGAGACAATCAGTGCAGCTTTCCGCTGGATGGAGAATACGATACACACACACATCAAGATTGTGACTGACTCAGAAAGCATGCTGAGTAGGGTGAGGACAGGCACGCTTCATGCAGAGTGGCTTGCTTCGCTTCGGAAGTCACGGGCAACAAGCATCATCTGGATCTTTTCTCCGGGGCATGCTGGTGTGCTGGGGAATGAACAGGCGGACAGATTGGCTGGCTCTGCAAAACTTGGTGGAGTATTGATGCATGATAAGGCGGACGTGGTTGTGGCCTTGTAGGCGCACGTGTACACCTCGGAGGAGCAAATGAATCACCATGGTCTGGCAAGAATGCAACGGCGAGGGTTGACGAGGGGATGTGGCCAATGATTGACGCTCTGAGGAAAGGCGAGACAGATTGCTACTGTTACTATTAGTGTTGGAACTCTTCGCTGGCTGCTGGGGATGGGGATGGAGCGCGTATGGGAATGCCCCGAATGCTGTGATGTCGATTCCTAAATCAATCAATCAATCAATCAATCAACTGAATAGGAGGATAACTGTGATGTCAGTGGCAGGATAGATAATATAAACTGAGGGGAAGGATAACTGTGATGTCAGTGGCAGGATAGATAATATAAACTGAGAGGAAGGATAACTGTGATGTCAATGGCAGGATAGATAATATAAACTGAGAGGAAGGATAACTGTGATGTCAGTGGCATGATAGATAATATAAACTGAGAGGAAGGATAACTGTGATGTCTGTGGTAGGATAGATAATATAAACTGAGAGGAAGGATAACTGTGATGTCAATGGCAGGATAGATAATATAAACTGAGAGGAAGGATAACTGTGATGTCAATGGCAGGATAGATAATATAAACTGAGAGGAAGGATAACTGTGATGTCGGTGGCAGGATAGATAATATAAACTGAGAGGAAGGATAACTGTGATGTCAGTGGCAGGATAGATAATATAAACTGAGAGGAAGGATAACTGTGATGTCTGTGGTAGGATAGATAATATAAACTGAGAGGAAGGATAACTGTGATGTCAATGGCAAGATAGATAATATAAACTGAGAGGAAGGATAACTGTGATGTCAGTGGCAAGATAGATAATATAAACTGAGAGGAAGGATAACTGTGATGTCAGTGGCAGGATAGATAATATAAACTGAGAGGAAGGATAACTGTGATGTCAGTGACAGGATAGATAATATAAACTGAGAGGAAGGATAACTGTGATGTCAGTGACAGGATAGATAATATAAACTGAGAGGAAGGATAACTGTGATGTCAGTGACAGGATAGATAATATAAACTGAGAGGAAGGATAACTGTGATGTCAGTGACAGGATAGATAATATAAACTGAGAGGAAGGATAACTGTGATGTCAGTGGCAAGATAGATAATATAAACTGAGAGGAAGGATAACTGTGATGTCAGTGGCATGATAGATAATATAAACTGAGAGGAAGGATAACTGTGATGTCTGTGGTAGGATAGATAATATAAACTGAGAGGAAGGATAACTGTGATGTCAATGGCAGGATAGATAATATAAACTGAGAGGAAGGATAACTGTGATGTCAATGGCAGGATAGATAATATAAACTGAGAGGAAGGATAACTGTGATGTTGGTGGCAGGATAGATAATATAAACTGAGAGGACGGATAACTGTGATGTCATTGGCATGATAGATAATATAAACTGAGAGGAAGGATAACTGTGATGTCAATGGCAGGATAGATAATATAAACTGAGAGGAAGGATAACTGTGATGTCAGTGGCAGGATAGATAATATAAACTGAGAGGAAGGATAACTGTGATGTCAGTGGCATGATAGATAATATAAACTGAGAGGAAGGATAACTGTGATGTCTGTGGCAGGATAGATAATATAAACTGAGAGGAAGGATAACTGTGATGTCAGTGACAGGATAGATAATATAAACTGAGAGGAAGGATAACTGTGATGTCAGTGGCATGATAGATAATATAAACTGAGAGGAAGGATAACTGTGATGTCAATGGCAGGATAGATAATATAAACTGAGAGGAAGGATAACTGTGATGTCAGTGACAGGATAGATAATATAAACTGAGAGGAAGGATAACTGTGATGTCAGTGACAGGATAGATAATATAAACTGAGAGGAAGGATAACTGTGATGTCAGTGACAGGATAGATAATATAAACTGAGAGGAAGGATAACTGTGATGTCTGTGGTAGGATAGATAATATAAACTGAGAGGAAGGATAACTGTGATGTCAATGGCAGGATAGATAATATAAACTGAGAGGAAGGATAACTGTGATGTCAATGGCAGGATAGATAATATAAACTGAGAGGAAGGATAACTGTGATGTCGGTGGCAGGATAGATAATATAAACTGAGAGGACGGATAACTGTGATGTCAGTGGCATGATAGATAATATAAACTGAGAGGAAGGATAACTGTGATGTCAATGGCAGGATAGATAATATAAACTGAGAGGAAGGATAACTGTGATGTCAGTGGCAGGATAGATAATATAAACTGAGAGGAAGGATAACTGTGATGTCTGTGGCAGGATAGATAATATAAACTGAGAGGAAGGATAACTGTGATGTCAGTGACAGGATAGATAATATAAACTGAGAGGAAGGATAACTGTGATGTCAGTGACAGGATAGATAATATAAACTGAGAGGAAGGATAACTGTGATGTCAGTGGCAGGATAGATAATATAAACTGAGAGGAAGGATAACTGTGATGTCAGTGACAGGATAGATAATATAAACTGAGAGGAAGGATAACTGTGATGTCAGTGACAGGATAGATAATATAAACTGAGAGGAAGGATAACTGTGATGTCAGTGACAGGATAGATAATATAAACTGAGAGGAAGGATAACTGTGATGTCAGTGGCAAGATAGATAATATAAACTGAGAGGAAGGATAACTGTGATGTCAGTGGCAGGATAGATAATATAAACTGAGAGGAAGGATAACTGTGATGTCAGTGACAGGATAGATAATATAAACTGAGAGGAAGGATAACTGTGATGTCAGTGACAGGATAGATAATATAAACTGAGAGGAAGGATAACTGTGATGTCAGTGACAGGATAGATAATATAAACTGAGAGGAAGGATAACTGTGATGTCAGTGACAGGATAGATAATATAAACTGAGAGGAAGGATAACTGTGATGTCAGTGGCAAGATAGATAATATAAACTGAGAGGAAGGATAACTGTGATGTCAGTGGCAGGATAGATAATATAAACTGAGAGGAAGGATAACTGTGATGTCAGTGACAGGATAGATAATATAAACTGAGAGGAAGGATAACTGTGATGTCAGTGACAGGATAGATAATATAAACTGAGAGGAAGGATAACTGTGATGTCTGTGGTAGGATAGATAATATAAACTGAGAGGAAGGATAACTGTGATGTCAGTGGCATGATAGATAATATAAACTGAGAGGAAGGATAACTGTGATGTCAATGGCAGGATAGATAATATAAACTGAGAGGAAGGATAACTGTGATGTCAGTGACAGGATAGATGATATAAACTGAGAGGAAGGATAACAGTGATGTCAATGGCAGGATAGATAATAATTTAATTTGAGGAGGAAAACGGGTGATATGCTTCTTGACATCTCCTACCCCATGCCTTGAGGCTATTAGGTGTAAGGTGCTAGCCCCATGTTTTAATAGATTAACCAGCACTGAATGGGTGAAGGTAGTCAATATCACACCAGCTGTCTTGGGTTCTCAAAACATCATTTCTGAGTATCCAATTTAGACTGGGTGAAACTGGCAGTCCAAGTTAACTTGTGAAAATCTGCTTTGATGAGGATTCAATTGTGTGACCACCACATTCATTCATTCATTCAGTAGCATGTTGCCATATACCTGGATCAGGCTATGGATTGTAAGACACACTTTGCACGGCATTAGTTCAAAAGAATGAAAAGTGTGCAAGACGTTTTGGTGCAAGCACGAAAACGTCACGATAAGATGAGTTAGACTTGAGCTGGCGTCCACGTCGGACACGGTTTCTTGTCACTAGAGCACGGCTAATATTATGCCGCCTTTCTTTAACATAGTGTGTGTAGGTTGTCAGGTATAGTTGGAGCTTTATGTGGAGCGACTGCTTATTGCTTCGACATGTCAAAATCGTCGTATTAAAGTGGACTGAAAAAAACTGTCCAGTGTCGTCTTGTGAAGGTTGGTTGCAGTGGCCGTTTTTGGTTTTCACTTAAGAAACAAGGAGGATCAGACAACATTATATATATCAACGTCTCCGCTCCTTGGCACATGTCCTCTGCAGAACCTAGCTCCTATAACAACCTTCCGAAAAACTTCTTGATCACAAGCAAGATGTCCCGCGTCTGATACACCCATCTGGAGATCATCCGCCATATCCTGCACCCATCTTCTCTTTGGCCTTCCTATTCCTCTCTTCCCCTGCATATACCCCTCCATTATTGTTCTCTCCAAAATCCCATATGTTACAAGTGTCCAAAATATATCAATTTTCTTTGTTTTATCGTCTTTAATATCTAGCCCTCTTCAATATTCAGCTCTTGAAGTATGGATGCAATTGTTCTTTTCTTTACCCAAGATATTCTTAGAACCCGTCTATGACATTTATATTCAAAGGCATTTATGTGCTGTTCAGCTTGTTTAGTAAGTGTCCAGTCTCACAGGTGTATGTTGCAATGGGAAAGATGCATGCTCTTAAAAATCTAATTTTTGTAGTTCTCTCTGTCCCACTCCATAATTTATTTAGTTGTTTTAGTCTTTGAAGAGCAATTGATAGTCACCATTTAATTTCTTTCATTGTGTCACCATTGTTGGTAATCAGTGACCCAAGATATTCAAAATTTTTCACCACTCCAATCTTTCCTCGTTAACATATATTTCTTTATCCAAAGTAGTTTTATCTGTATGCATTATCTTTGTTTTTGCTATGTTAAGATATAAGTTGTGATTTTCACTATTTCTTTGGGTTGAGGTTATTAGGTTTTCTATACCATTCTGTGATGTAGCTAGTAATACTGTATCATCAGCATATTGAATCTCTGGTATTTCATGGCCACCGATATTTAGGGCATCATACTGCTTCCTGGTTATATCATCTCTGACATTTCTCATTATATTTTTGGTGTACAGGTTAAACAAATAGGGTGACAGCACACAGCCCTGACGGACTCCTTGCTTGATGTCAAACCAGTCTGATGTCTCGCCATCTATTCTAACTGCTGCTTGTTGGTCTAGATAGAGCACTTTTATGAGTTGTACTGCATGTGATGGAAAGCCCATATTCCTCATGATTTCCCAAAGCTTCTGATGTTGTACACAGTCAAATGCCTTTGAATAATCCACAAAACATGAGAATAAGTTTACATTAAATTCTCTGCACTTCTCTATTATTAAACGCATGTTGATTTTGTGATCTCTTGTTCCTCTTCCTTGTCTAAATCCAGCTTGAACCACATTAATCTTTTCTTCCATTTTCTTACAAAGTCTTCCTATTATGATTTTTAGTAGAATTTTACTTGCATGACTGATCTGGGCAACAGTTCTATAGTTGGTGCATAATTTGAGCTTGCCCTTTTTTTTGGTATTGAAATGAAGATAGTTCTCTTCCAATCTTTTTGCCTTATGCCATATTTCCATATCTTTTTACATAATGCGTGATAGATTTGTGTGCTTCTTCTCCTCCTGCTTTAATTAGTTCAGCTGGTATCTCATCACATCCTGGTGATTTATCATTCTTCAGGTTCTTTATACCTCATGTAATTTCATCTAATGAGGATTCATGTTCTGTCTCTGCTGTCATTGGTTCATGTATATCATTCATATCCTCACAGTCATTCATATCATACATTCCACTGCAGTATTCCTGCCATCATTCTAGAATTTGTCTAGATTCTGTTAACCCTTTACAGGGCAGACGTTTGTCTATTTTGTAGCCCTGAATGGCAAAAAGAATTTTCAAGTTCAGAAAAATTTTGGGTTACGTTAGTAAAAACATCACGTATAAGTTGTTAGTCAACAGATTTTAGTCAAATAAACAGCAAAATGACGGGAAAAGCATGCAGAATATTTTACTCACGCGAAGGTTGCAGCTAATCCATACATGAACGCAAATATTTACAAAATATAACACATTGTTGGTGATTGTCTGTCATCTATATGGCAATTTACAAACACATTTTCAGAATTAGAATCACTTTCTTCAAAGTCTTCAAAGTTTCTATGTGCACTGCCCACACTGGTATCACTGCTATCTAGCTGCAATTCAATCATCTTCGTGCACTTAATTGTCACTTAAATTGAATCCAGCGAAATCTCCGCTATTACTTGAAGAATCATTGAAATCCATTTTGAAATACAACGCGTAAAACCTCCCAAAACTATTTTAAAAATCCATTCAAATTCAAAGTACTCACTCGCAAATGGTGGCCACGTTGTCAAGCTATTGGCGGAAACGAAAGTAGACGATCGGAAGCCTCGGAAAGCCGTGAGATAGTGTTTTTACAATGCATAATAGTAACGGCCGGTTTCAGACGTTCTACCCTTACAAGGCATCGGACATAAATGGACGATTTGCCCGGTAAAGGGTTAACCATATGAAAACTGGCAAGACCCTTGGTTCAGACATCACAACAGAAATGATCAATGCCTTAGAAGAATATGGTAAATTGGAGAATTTGGTGACAGCTGGCAAGATCGAGGGGAAGAGAACAAGGGGAAGGCAGAGATGTAAATATCTGTATGGCTTGGCCACGTGGTATGGTCGATACATGAACACTGAGCTGATTCACGACTCTAGTGATAGAATGAGATGGCAAAACATGACCGCCCATGCTTATCGGCATGGCACATGATGAATGACCGTATATCCAACAAGCATTTAGAAGGTTCCTTTACTTGACCTGTTTACTTGAGTTGTCTTTCTAACTGCATGGTTGACATTTATCCGCAGGCTTATTTTGGCAGTGGTGCCAATGAAGGAAAAGTAAACCAGGGCGCCCTGACGCCTGCATTGATGGAGTGCCTTCACAGAGTATTCGGTGTCACGTTTGAGTGCTTTGCTTCCCCGTTCAACTGCTACTTTAAACAGTACTGCTCTGCGTTTCCAGACACAGATGGCTATTTTGGCTCTAGAGGGTAGGTCCTGTGGTATGTGGCCAAGCATATCTGTGGTGTATATGTATTGTGTCCTGTGGCTTGACTGACAAGGCTGTGTGACCCAGGTAGGAGTTCACAAGGTCATTGAGTGACTTTGTAGAATAAGTGCTTTGCTATGAGCTAGGGGGCCGACTCCACGGCGAAGGCGTTAGGACGCAGTTCTTAATCCTGCATACCCGCTTTTGAAACACAGCTGTGGGCGATTTGGCAGCATTGGTTTGGCAGCATTGGTTTACATTGGTTACATCTTACATTGGTATTTTTACAAAATGGTATGGGTACCAGTCATTCAGAAAGCAATGGCAAACTACTGAACGTAAACTTGCCGAGAGATCACAACAGCAAAAAACTGCTGGTGTTGATTGCAACATCATGGAAAGGATATGCAACTAACTTTTTATGAGCTAGGGTAGGAGCGGTTGCGTAGTGGCTAGCCGCTCACTGCCAGCCCTGTGGTCATGAGTTTGAATACACATTGGGACAAATTGTAAAAATTGACCTGGGTTCCTGGGTTGACCCAAACTAAAATTGATACCAGGAAATGTCTTGGGAAGTCAAGGCAGTCAGTGCGATACTGACCACATGTGCCCATTGGTCTATAAATATGGGTCTGGCACCATATGTCCAGTCCAGCTTGAGGCATGTAAAAGTGTCCATCATGACCTGCTAGTTCTGGATCGTTCATGAGATCCCCTTCCTCTTGTGCCTGTCATCTCACGGTGGAGCACAGGCCCTCAACCATCTGATGCCCAGTCCTTTGTAGACATGTTCATGAGTGGTTGGGTTGTGCAGCTGAAGTTTTCTGGGGGGGGGGGGGGGATGAGGTAGCCAGTCTGAGGCCAACCCTCCTTGGTTGCCTCTTATGACATGCATGGTGATTTACAGTGTTACTGTTCTTGGTTTCCATTATGGGCCTATGTACACACACAACAGTTCCCCAGCTTCATGCGTTTTCTTGCCCACTGTGTTTTTAATATCCTGCGTCCACTTTGAAGATCAAGATCTAACATACAAGTCCAGGAAAGGAAGTTCTTGACTTTGGGAATGATGGGTACATATACACTGGAGGATTCATGAAGCAGACATCAAGAGAGAAGATCAGGATCTAACACATACACATCCAGGAAAGAAAATTCTTGACTGTGAGAAAGATGGGTACATATACACTGAAGGGTTCATGAAGCAGACATCAAGAGAGAAGATCAGGATCTAACACATACACATCCAGGAAAGAAAATTCTTGACTGTGAGAAAGATGGGTACATATACACTGAAGGGTTCATGAAGCAGACAACAAGAGAGAAGATCAAGAGGTTGTGATGTAGTTTTCTTTTGTGAAGCCAGCACTGTGGACTAGGTGCAGTGAAAACATTTCACGATTCCCCGAGATATCGAGCTGAGGGTTCAAAGTTAGCCACAGATGACTGTCTTGTGTTGATTTGGATGGTATGAGCGCTGGTCATTCAGAAAGCAGTGGCAAACTACTGAATGTAAAAATGCTTAGTAAATCAAAAAACAGCCAAAAAATGCTGGGGTTGATTGAGACATCCTGTAAAGGGCATGCAAGTAACTTTTTTCTTCAGTGAATCACATAAAATTAATTGATGCTCATGATCATTTAAGTGTCTAATAATTGTACTTTCTGATCTCTTACTTGTGAACACAGGCCATTTTTGAGCTTCTACCCAACCAGTGGCTCGTTCGAAGCCAATCCTCCATTCTCAGATGAGCTGATGGAAGCAATGGTCGATCACATGGAGAGTTTGCTGAGTGAAACAAATGAGCCCTTGTCCTTTATTGTGTTCATACCTGACTGGAGGGACCCTCCCCCTGAAGCTTTGATAAAACTTGAGAGCAGCAAGTAAGAATACTTGTGCCACACATGACAGTTTTGTACTTGAACTATGTGTTTGTTGTGGATGGAAGTTGTGCAGTGCCCTCCCAGCAAACCCAGGATGCTTTGTCTTCTTTAGTAGATCTATATTTAAAGTGTCATCTTCATGGGCAATGCCAGCTTTGTGTTCAGTGTCTCTTATAAATACTGCTTGAAAGACATAGGATGCTAAGGAAGCGAAAATCGCAGCTCTATTTTTTCACAAGTAGAATGGAAAACAGCATAAGGACCCAAATGATAACACGTAGAACAGGACCTGAACACTGTTTTCTACATAATGGAATGGAATGGGATTGTTTCCTATCAGAGGCGGTTGGTTGGAAGGTATCTAGAGGATGAGTCCACTGTGTTGGTGTTTGGGTTATCTGAGCCCTGAAATTAGCTGGGATCTATCAGGGTGAAGCTGATTTAGAGACTTTCCTCCCAACTCTAGTAGCGAAGTACTATCTCCTTGGGAACTGTGCTGCAAGACTCCTTCTCTCCAAGTGCAGGAACCAGCAGGGTGTATGATACTGGCACTGGCTTCACACCTCCGGAGTGGCATGCAATCGTTGGAATGTTGGCCAGACTTGGAACCCACGCTGTATAGGCCACGCCACTGAGAGGTGTTCCGAGATGTTGATCAGTGTAGGTCCTGGTCTTGCAACCTCTACAGCCAATCTGTAGAAGATTCAAGTCTGTAGATTGCTTGTCCATGCAACCTTTATCCCTCTTTCGTAGATTCAAGTCTGTAGACTGCTTGCAGGCAACCTTTATCCCGCTGTCATAGATTCAAGTCTAGACTGCTTGTCCATGCAACCTTTATCTCTCTTTTGTAGATTCAAGTCTGTAGACTGCTTGCAGGTAACCTTTATCCCTCTGTCTTAGATTCAAGTCTGTAGACTGCTTGCAGGCAACCTTTATCCCTCTGTCGTAGATTCAAGTCTGTAGACTGCAGCCTTTATCTCTCAGCCTTGGTAAGTCCATCCAGCGAATACCAATTGTACAGTATACTGGCATTGTGATGATCACACAGTCTGCCTTAGGAAGCTATTGAAGATTAAATGGCAGGATAAGAGCGTCCATACCCAGTATCCACACTCTACTAATGAAGAATCAGATTTGCTGGGCTGGTCACTTGACTCGCATGCCAGATCACAGGCTCCCTAAACAAATTTTTTATGGCGAGTTGTGTATGGTAAGCGCCCCCAAGGCAGCCAGAGGAAACGCGTTAAAGACACTCTGAAGATCTTACTAAAAGCTTTTGGAATTAATCATGACACTTGGGAGACTGCTGCCAAAGACCGAAATTCATGGCGTACATCATTACACAAGGGTGCAGCCACTTGTGAAGCAGCTAGGATTGCAAGAGCTGTGAAGAAAAGGCTGGACAGAAAATCCACTGCAGAAGATCCTCCTGGAACGTCAAGCATTCTTTGCCCATATTGTCAAAGAACATTTTGAGCCAAAATAGGTCTTATCAGTCATTTTAGAACTCACGGCTCCATACTTTCAACTCCACTGGATGAAATGAATGGTCATCATCGTTCTTGATGGACAAACAACATATAACATATATGCCATGCAGATAAGCATAAGATAAGCATAGGATCGTGCCACGTTGGTTACTTACGGGGGTATGTGAGCCGGTCGCTCAGAAAGCAATGGCAAACTACTGAGCGTAATCTTGCCTAGTACATCAACAGCAGCTGAAAAATGCTGGTGTTGACTGCAACGTCCTGTAAGGGATATGCAACATTAAAAAAAGATAAACATAAGCATCATGGTTTATCCTCTCACACAATCACCAGTCTTGGATCAGGTCTGTGTTATTGTAGATATTGGTGAATGGTAAGTATAAGCTGAATCCAAAACAAACAAAAGGAATGGTAATATTATGGGAAAATTCAACATAAATTTTTTTTTTCTTTTTTCACTGTTGGATAATTTGCTTCAAGAAGGTCTGTTAAAGAGAGTCATGAGAAACGCAGTTCTTGGTGAGCAATGAAGAGGTTGTCCCTAGAAGATATTTATTGCCAGAGTAAGAGACCTGTCACTGAAGTCATGTAGCACTGAAGCAAACAGAAGGGGACAGAAATTATTGACGAAGCATGTTAAAAGGCTACAGAACCAGGCCAAGAACTGTATTATTCTATAGATGTTTATATTTCTTGTATTAATTTCCTTATGTTGCATTTACTTGAGCTATTTTCTTAATAAGAGGGAGCTATAGATGAAAACTTTAAAAGTATGGTAGAAATTACAATAATTATGCCATTGTCTTGTAATTTGTCAATATTGTTAAGGATGCCAGGAGTCTTAAGCACATTACAACACGGTGCAGACATACATGGTGATATCATAAGGCCAGTTTAAATATGGCCGCCCCACTTTAGATATGCACCAAAGAGGACCAATGTTCTGTTATCCGTGAAACCTTTAGAAATTCATTGGAGAATGAAGATCCAGTATGGTGATGCATGCCTGTCAGTCCAGCAAGTGTTTGAGTGGAGTAGGAAGTTTCAAAACGGCGTGAATTCTGTGATAGACTGTTCACAACCGGGTCAGGCACACCGAGTAGTGACCCCAGAGTTGAATTTTCTACAGGAATCCAAGCACAAAAGAAAAAGAAAAAAACATTCAAGATTTCATTTGAAGCTCCCTCGTAATGAAGTTACATTTGCCTTAGATTGTTTTTTAATTTTAACACTTTACAGGGCAGACGTGTTTGTCTGTTTTGCAGCCCTGAATGGGCAAGAAGAATTTTAAAGTTCGGTAAAATTTTGGGTTGTGTTAGTAAAATCATCACATAAATGGTGTTAGTCAACCAATTTTACTTAAATAAAAAACAAAATGAAGTAAAAAGCATGCAGAGTATTTTACTCACGTGAATGTTCCCGGTAATCACACATGAACACAAATATTTACAAAATACAACATATTGTTTGTGATTGTCAGTCAATTTATACGGCAATTTACAAACACATTTTCAACATCAGAATCACTTTCTTTAAAGTCCAACTCACGACTGCTAACGCGTAACGCTGATCACTGATACCTAGCTCTGATTCAGTCAAATTCGTGCACTTAAATGTCACTTAAATTGAACCCAGCGAAATCTCCACTATCACTTGAAGAATCGTCGAAATCCATGTTGAAAACCTAAGCGTATAAACCCTGAAAACTATTGTAAAAATCTGTTCAAATTCATAGTACACGCTTGCAAATGGCGGCCATGTTGTCAAGCTATCGGTGAAACCGAAAGTAGACAATCGGAAATCTCTGAAAGCCACGAGATCGTGTTTTTACAATGCTAGTAGTAGCTCGGACGCATTCAGACGGTTTGCCCGTTCCGGGGTAAGGACGCATTCGGACGATTTGCCAGGTAAAGGGTTAAACTTGTAGGTATATAGTTTTTCCTATTGTTAATCCTGTTTTTGTCTGTATCATTTTGCCAATAATGAAGTTACATTTGCTTGTATTTTGTTTCCTAAAGTTTATTCTTGTACATGTCTATATAGTTTTTCCTATTGTTAATCCTGTATATGTCTGTATTATTTTGCAGGTTCAAGAGGAAACAGTTTGTATGCCCTGCCTTTGAACACGAATACAGGCATGGCTTTCAGCATTTACCAAGTGCAAGGTCAGGAGTTATGACTATTGCTTTGTCTTTTAATTACTGTGCTAGTGTATTTCCATTTCATGATGGCATCATGTCTAGTATTCCTTTTTCTGTCACTCTTTATTTCTTTTTGTCTCTTAAATTGATCATTTGTTACAGTTTCACGGTGGTATTTCTTTTCTATCTCTTAATTGCATTGTTTGTTACTTTTCCTAGGTGATGTTTCTTTGTGTCTCTTAATTTGGTCATTTGTTACAGTTTTAGTGCCATTTCTTTTTGTCTCTTATTTTCATCATTTATTACAGTTTCACAGTGCCATGTCTTTTTTGTCTCTTAATTCCATCGTATGTTGTAGTTCCATGTGGAGAAGTGGCTTAGATGTAAAGTGTGTCTCTAAATCATTAAGACCAAATGTGAAAGTTTACCAAATAAAATGCTGGAGAAGACATATATTGTAGCCAATGCCACTTGCTTGTGTGAGAAAACCTGGGTCAATGAGGTCTTTCTGGTAACTGCCGAGTCCATCGACGATGAACTGTGATTTTCGTGGATGAATTTTGTGTTGGCATTCTGGCGGCGGCATTATGCACAGTGTACCTGTGCGGGCTTGTTGGATTGCTGAGACTCCTGTCTATTCCACTTTTCACATTGGACAGTGGGGAGCATTTTGTATGATATTCACTGGCACGGGAATGGAGCATAATGTTGACGACCCGTTGCCGCGAAGTTGGAATCGTGACTAACTAACTAACTAACTAACTTGCTTGTGTGGCTGATATTTCTTCTAGACATGTTCTAATTTCATTGCCCATTGTGTGTTCCCTTCCCCATTCTGAGCATAGTCAAATATCTAATTTAATGGCTTGCTATGTCAGAGCCATTTGCAGACTTTCAGTACCAGCCTTCGGTCAACCCTGCCTCATAACATAAGTACTGGCATTGGGTTAACACAGCCTTATAAAACAAGTACCAGCCTTGGGTCAACCCAGCCTCATAACATAAGTACCAGTCTTGGGTCAACTTTTTTTTTTCTGTTCGCATATCCTTTACAGAACATCACTGTCAACATCAGCATCTTTCAGCTGATTGTTGATTTCTTGGCAAGATTACGCTCAGTAGTTTGCCATTGCTTTCTGAGCGACTGGCTCACATACCCCTTAACTTACCCACGTGGAGAGAACCGCTACCAATTCTCGCGCACGTCATGTTACTTACAAGAGTATACGGGATTACGGAGAAAGTCGTGTAACCCCTATAACCAGCCTCATAAGATAAATACTAGTCTGGGCCTCATAAGTGCTAGCCATGGGTCTAGTCAGTTTTCAAACCCGTGACCACAAGGTCAGCTGGTGTGCGTCCACCCACTATGCTCCTGCAGTTCCTCTAAAACTATTCCTGTATCAGGAACCTAGTATGGTATATGAAGTGTTGAGACCATCACATTTCACAGGCCAGAGTGCACGGAGAAATATTTGACCAGTGTTTTCCTCCTGTAGCAAACACCCGAGAGCTGTCATGGAACCCTCATCCAACTTTGCTCCTGCCATTGTCAGGGCTACATCCTAACCAAATGGTATACTCAGGACAAAAACATAGACCTGCCTCAGGACCACTTCAGAGGATGAATCATGATCTCCTGTGCATGTTGGCATGGCACAGTATGATGATGGTGATTGTGTTTGAAGGTCCCTGTGTATACAGCTTCAGGCATATTGTATATATGGTAAAAGTGAAGGCCCCTGTGTACATACCTTTAGGCATATTGTATATATGGTAAAACAACAACAACAACAGTAAAAGTGAAGTTCCATGTTTACACATAATCAAACATATTGTTCATATGGTAAAACAACAACAACAGTAAAAGTGAAGTTCCATGTTTACACGCCCTCAGTGCATTGGGCATATGGTGCTAAACCCATATGTGTATGGCCCGTACGACACTGGAGGGGTGATGTGTTCACTATCACACTGGCTGCCTTAACTTCCCCAAACATGGCCTTGTACCCATTCTAGGATACGTTGACCTGGAAGCCCAGATCAGCTTTTACAATCTACCTCAATACAGATTTGAACCCATGACCATCATCATTGTATTTGCATTGCTGTAATGTGTTTCATATCACTTATTCTGTCTCAGTGTTAACATTGTTGCTTTCTCAATGTTTTCAGAAATGAAATGAACTGCAAGGCTATATTTGGAACCCTCGTGGTGTTCCTTCAGAATGATGCAGGCTACGCCAGGTGGACTCCAACAGCAGAGAAAATCAAAGAACTTATTCAAGCAACAAAGCCAAAAGACCCTGTTGGAAGTCCCTCAACATTATCCTAAAACAGCTTCTCCACAATGAAGTGCTGTGCCTGGAAGTGAGGAAGTGACTACTATAACACACAGAAATAGCTACGCTAACAAGGAGTTTGGCTAATCACAGCTCAGATTGATTGTGTGAACTCTTCCACTAGTCTACAATATGCCTCTAGGGTCAGTCTTGCTCCAGACTGATCTTGGTTGCTTGGATCACTTCTTTAACGTTGTGTGAAATGACAGCTTTCCACATGCTGAGAGTTCTGTTCCTACACATATCCAGCTGTAATTTGGAGAATTTCGGACATTGCTTCAGACCTGCAACTTGACAAGAAACTAGCTGCAGAAGAATGAATATTTTGGCTGTTGCAGACACAGCATGAGAAACAATGTCAGATGTCTGACTTGAGTTGTGCATACGTGAATTTACACTGAGTGCAGGTAGAGAGACCGTGAGATATTCTGAGTGATAACAGTGACAAGTTTATGTAACAGAAAGTAATGACAGCTGTGAGATAGTCACAGAGAAAAACAAACACAGCAGTAAGGTTGTCACTGAGAAAATAAATATTGTAGCAAGATAGTCACAGAGAAAATGAATAGGATAGTCACCGACAAAATAAACACATTAGCAAGGTAATCACAGAAAATAAACACATTGGTAAAGTTGTCACAGAGAAAACAAACACAGTAACAGTGTTGCCGCAGAGACAATAAACATAGTAACAAGATCATCACAGAGAAAAGAAATAGTAGCAAGGTTTCACAGAGAAAACCAACACAGTAGCAAGATTGTCACAGAGAAAACCAACACAGTAGCAAGATTGTCACAGAGAAAACAAATATAGCAGCAGGATGGTCACAGAGAAAATACTTTAAAAATAATCAGTTTTGCAAACTTAACTAGTAATAATCCTTGTTGTAGCCACATTAAATACTCAGAGTGAGTAGACAGCAAAATATGAATTACAGATGGCCTCAAATATCTCATCAGACAAGATAGCTGGCAGAAAATGGATAAACCTGAGGTTTGCCATTCTGTGTTATTAAGGGAAGGGATTTGTAGGATACAAGGTAAAGTTAATGGATAAACCTGAGGTTTGGTATTCTGTGTGATTAAGGGAAGGGATTTGTAGGATACAAGGTAAAGTTAATGGATAAACCTGAGGTTTGGTATTCTGTGTGATTAAGGGAAGGGATTTGTAGGATACAAGGTAAAGTTAATGGATAAACCTGAGGTTTGCCATTCTGTGTGATTAAGGGAAGGGATTTCTAGGATACAAGGTAAAGTTAATTCTATGGCATATATTGCCATAAGGGGGTGAAGTCTGAGGTCTTCACATTTATGAGAAAGTACTCAAGTTGAGAGGGTTGACATTATTGCACCGGGTGATACCTCATGCAGCTCGGTCTATCTCTTCTTAACTACAAGTCGCATGTAGTGAGCATCGCACAAAGCATGAAATCCGTAGCTG
The DNA here is from genome assembly GCA_963921405.1 of Cepaea hortensis. Lineage (NCBI taxonomy): Eukaryota > Metazoa > Mollusca > Gastropoda > Stylommatophora > Helicidae > Cepaea > Cepaea hortensis. Next base: position 23,985,156 of record OY992889.1, on the reverse strand, counting down.
CAGTGATGATTCTCAGGAATCTCCAAAAACACTGCTTTCAGAACGTGAGACAGATGGCTGAACCACTTTGCCACGCGAGACATGTACCAGCTCCCTGTTAAATCATTTTTTGGGAAATGTCAGTGTGCAACCGAAGTGTGTAACCAAATGACATCATCATAATCATCATCCCCATCGTCTGCTTTTATTTCACTAAATTAAAGCAAATATATGACTGCAACATGTGGCCAGGTTCAAGGGGAGAATAAGTGATATTTGAATTATAATGGAGACAAGCCAGTAATGCATTGTATTGATGTAATTCTCTATTGTCAGACATTTCCCTGCTATTGTAAACAGTCCTTGACTGGCAGTTTAAAGATCTCAGTCCTTGACCTCTGTATATAGCAGTTTGTAACTGGACATTGAAGAATCCACAGGTTCTGTTTGTAATATAAATTACATCACATTTCTGTTAAACATGAACTTATTTGTGTATGCATCTCTTTCCTCTCACTCTTCTTCCTGCCTTGTCTCTCTGCCACTCATAACACACATATATCAAGATCAAAATAAACTGTTGATGCTTTGAATATGATCTATCATCTCAGACTATACCAGACACTTTGACATACATTTCCATCATCAAGAAAAAGCTTATTTACATCATATACCAGACACTTTGACATACATTTCCATCATATACCAAACACTTTGGCATACATTTCCATCATATACCAAACACTTTGGCATACATTTCCATCATCACGAGAAAGCTAATTTACATCATATAAGTTGTAGGTCCTTCGCAGGATGCCGCGTCAACTGCCTGCATTTATTGGCTGTAGGTGACTATCTAGGCAATTTTACGTTTAGTAGTTGGCCATTGCCTTCTGAACCGCCAATGCCTCTACTGTTGTGAATGTCAACACAAAGTGACTTGCTCCAGTATCACATGGGGCTGACTTGGAACCCAGTATGTCGGGATTGCAAAACTGTCTTCACTGCCCCTAGGTCACACATGACAGAAATCTACACTTAGTTATTCTGTTAGAATACCATAGCAATACATACATTTCCCAATCACATGTGACAGAAATCTATATTTAGATAGTTATTCTGCTGTGTAATACACATAGTATATGATAGCAATACATACATTTCCCCATCTCACATGACAGAAATCTACTTGTAAATAATTATTCTGCATTGTAATGCATATAGAATACGATAGGAATACATACATTTCCCCATCACACATAACATAAATCTACATTTAAATAGTTATTCTGCTGTGTAATACACATAGAATACTATAGCAATACATACATTTCCCCATCACACATAACATAAATCTACATTTAAATAGTTATTCTGCTGTGTAATACACATAGAATACTATAGCAATACATACATTTCCCCATCACTCATCACATAAATCTACATTTACATAGTTATTCTTCTATGTAATACACATAGAATGCCATACAGATATACACACATTTCCCTTTAAAATTTGTGCCATGCTTTGTCATCTACATCCTTGTCTCATGTATCTTGTTCATGATTGTATCCAGCAGCATGAATTACTGTGAACTTGTCCTTGGGACTGACTCTTGATAGTTGTTAATGTTGTTTGTCTGTTGATCAGAGGTGATTTATCTAATTAGTGTGATTTTGTTGTTTAAGTTTGTTTAATTGCCTAATTGGTTTTTAAAAATCTTGATGGTTTTTAATATCTTGATTGTGAAATGAATTTTGTCTGTTGACTGTAGATTGAATTTTTAAAATGTTGATTATTTTCTTTTTATCTGTGGAATACAAAGATGATTTTTTCTAAATAGCATGATGATTTGTGGCTGATGAATACCTAGTTGACTTGTTTACCAGCTGTCTTGTTTAGTGGTTATATTTTACAGAAGGAGCAGGCAGCAAAACATGAATATTGACAGCTGGGGATATTCTGTCAGATAAAATAGTAGGCTGAAACAATGTTGACATTTCCATGTGCTTTTCTAACAATTATAAACCAGTTAAGTTTTCTAACATTTATCAATGTTTGGTTTTCAGTGTGATTAGCAGCAGATTAGTTAGAATGTCCAGCCCGTCACTGTGCAGTCTCTAGGGCAGTGTCACTGCCAGCTATGCACCTCGCAGGTCAGTGTGTCCAATTTCAGCTTTCATTTGTGTCAGGTTTACTTCCTGTTGACCATCCAAGGTAGCTGGTTCTATTTACCCAAGGGTAGGTGTTATTTCCTGTAGACCATCCAAGGTAGCTGGCTCTATTTACCCAAGGGTAGGTATTATTTCCTGTAGACCATGCAAGGTAGCTGTCTCTATATATCCAAGGGTAGGCATTATTTCCTGTAGACCATCGTAGGTAGCCGGCTCTATTTACCCAAGGGTAGGTGTTATTTCCCGTAGACCATCCAAGGGAGCTCACTCTATTTACCCAAGGGTAAGTGTTATTTCTTAACAGTTCTACCAGGACAGTGGCCTTGTGACCTACTCTTTGCTATTTCCACCTACTATGGAATTTTTAACTTGCACACAGGATCTCTAGTTTTTCAGTGGTATCCAGGAGGGCTGTTTGATCTCACAAGCCAGGAGATCTATTTGTCTGATCTCACAAGCTAGGAGATCTATTTGTCTGATCTCACAAGCTAGGAGATCAGAAGGAGATGTGATATTACTAGAAACCAATGGCTCTGGTGAAAATGTTCAGCCCTATGCTTCTGGGATGTGAACCTGTTAACTTCTGGGTCTGGGATGGGCGTTGTAATCTCTTAACCACTCCTCCCCATGAATGTATGTTTGGTAAGGCATGGATGGGGCTTTCACAGATGTGTCATTCATTAGGTGTAGCCCAAATGTTTAGATGACGACCTGCCTGATTTGTACATGTTTACTTTATAGAGAGAATATTGGGATGTTGCCTTCTTGAACACCAGCACAAATTCAGTTTTGCTAATGCTCAGTGAGAATCCCTTCTTTTCACTTTCCTGCACCACCTGGTCCAGAACGATTAGCAGACTACTTTCAGACTTTGCTATTAAAATTGAGTCAACTGCAGGTCTCAGAATATATTGATATTTTGTCCTCCAACTGTAGCTTCCTCAAGATCTTCAATGTTTCGGACTATTTTCTTACAAGATGGTGAAAAGAGGGGTGATGAAACACACACTTGTCTAACTCCTCTTGTAATTACTATCATCACCAAGTTCTTCTTTGTATCTGATGGCGAATCCTTGCCTTCAGTATATATCTTAGCATCCTAAGAACTTTTCCATCTCTATTGAATTCTTGCAAAATGTTGAAAACATCTCGATGTTTCATTTTGTCAAAAACGATTGAACAGTCGATAGCGCATAAATTTAGGCTCTGTTGCACTGGATATATCTGTCCATGAGCATCGATAAAGTGAAAATTGTATTTCTTGTTCCTTTACCAGCAACAAACCCAAACTGAGTTTCTCAATTTTGTGGCTGTATTTGATTTCTTATCCTTTCCATTTTATAACAAAAAGAGTTTACAAGTTCAGGTGTTGTCGATGTAAGTAATTGCATGAGAATAGTTGTTGACAAACAAACTGTGACTGTTTTTGTGCTGAAGAAATGTGGGAGTGAATCACACCTGTGTGCACTTTTGTGTGTGTGCACCTTGAGCTTTAGCATAATCAACTCATGGGCTACTACTAGTGAGGGCACTGGACTGGGTTTTGTGCAAGGGTTAGCTTCCCCTACTACCAGTGTCACTGACTATTAGGAAAAACCCCTCCATCTTCTTAGGTACTTGTAATTACATGCCCAAGTCAAGGATGAGAAGTCAACATTGAAGTCCAGCTGACTGGCATGGGGAATTGACCCACCACGTCACGGTCACGGTCATCAAAGAAGGTTGTATGCATTAAATCTCTGTGTCACGCCCACCTGCCCGCAAGCAGTGTTCATGAGTTATTTTCAAGTCGAGTAGTGCTACGACTTTAATTGAATTTGTTTGATTTTTCTCTCATGTTTTCAACCTTATGGAAATTCTTAAGATTTCTTTATTTTCTATTGTCTCAGTGACTTGGTGAAGAGACACTTCTTAGACAGAGAGCAAACTGTTGTCATCATTATTCTTCTTTTCCCAACATTTAAATGTAAATTGCCATAGCGCCTGGAAGTTTCTACCTGCCACCTGAATGCTCAATCATTTTCTTAGCCGTTCAGAAAGCAATGGCAAACTACAGAACTAAAATTGCCTAGTAAATTTTTTTTTTAAATGTTTTGCGTATCCTTTACAGGACATCACTGTCAACATCAGCACTTTTAAGCTGATTGTTGATTTCTTGGCAAGATTATGCTCAGTAGTTTGCCATTGCTTTCTGAGCGGCCGGCTCATTTATCCCGCAAGTCACCAGCGTGGTTAGAACCGTTTCCAATTCTCGCGCGCTGCAGGACCCTGCGTAGATAAACGGGATTACGGAGAAAGTCGTGTAACCCCTTGGCCAGAGAGACCGGCAGTAAATTACAAACAGCCAATAAATGCTGGGGTTGATTGCTACATGCTATAAACAACTTGGAACTAACTTTTCCCTTAGTCTGTATTTGCAAAATAAAATCTGATGACTCCTGAGAAAAGGGGGGCTGGCTTCTGAATTACATTTAGCTTTTTTTTTTTTCTACCTCTGCGTTCACATATAACAAATTATGCATACAATACATTTCAGTCAATTTGTCTGTTTTTCTGCATATTGTTGTGATCTTTGCTGACAAAATGATGTAGCAGCTTTGTCTTTTCTTTGATAGCCTTCTAGAGAGATGCTGAAGAGCAGGTATCCTTTCTGGGCCTTGGCAACATTTCATAGAAACTGAATTCCTAACTGTGTGGCCAGTTAGTTCCCTTGTTTTTCTAAACATTAGTCTATGCAGAATATAAGTTTCCCTTATAATGTCTGAGAAGTCACTTTGTAAACATCCAGTTGTTAGAAATTGAGTTTTTATTTGGTGTGTATGAGTTAAATCCTCAAGACGTAATTGTGGGGAAATAAGTTTTCTCGTGAGTTTTGTATATGATGTTTGGGAGTAACATCTTTGAGGTGTAGTTGTGAGATCATTAGGTTTCTCAGAGTTTTCCATAATATATCCTGGATTCTCATTTTCCCTGGCAGTCATAGGAAAAACAAAAAACGATGACCGCTGGTAACAGCAGCGGTGTTAGCCACACATGTTTAAAACAGTGCATTTGGTGGGTGATACGGTCAGTATCCTGCTGGACGCCTTTATTTCCCCGGAAATGTTCAATGCCTGTTGTACACTGAGCAGACAGGGCAAAGGGGTTAGGAATGCAGTTCGTGATCCCGCATACCTGCGTTCGAAACAGCTGTGGGCGATTTGGCAGCAGACCACCTTACGTTGGTTGTTTTTACGAAATGGTATGGGTGCCGGTCGTTCAGAAAGCAATGGCAGACTACTGAACGTAAACTTGCCAAGAGATCGCAACAGCACACAAACAAACATTGCTGGTGTTGACTGCTATGTTCTGTAAAGGATACGCAACTAACTTTAGACAAGTTAATGCAGTGACTAGCACCCTCACCTGGTGGGCTGGTGTTTACATTCCCCAAGAGGCAGAAATTTTGTTTAATAGACTGCAATTCCAGGTCAGCTCAGCCTGACATGGGTCCAGAATACTTTGTGGGAAGTGAAGGCGGCTGCTGTTGCATTGAGCACATTGCCCATCAAGTGCTGATTGGTCCAAAGACACAGCGCTAGCACCATGTACCCAGTACATATCCACAGAGGCTGGTTGAAAGAGGTGGAAAGTTTTTTGTTTTTTTTCCAAATCGGACAGGCGGGCGAATACACACAAAGTTGGAACAATGTCCTGTAATTTTACTTCACATGCTTTAGACTGGGTAGACCCAGAGCTCAGGTCAATGAACAAATCTTCCACTTGAAGAGGATTTGAACATACGACCACTGGCCGTGTCCAGGTGTCCCGGGAACTATATCACATTGTAAAGGTGTACTGTTTGAAATTGTCATTTTTCAATGAGTTTTTCAAAATGATGCCTCAAAATCATATTTTTTAAAACAAACTAATTATGTTATAGTTGTTTGTGTGGTATCTGAGGTGTGGCTTTCTGGTTACAGTGGGAACTAGGTCACAGAATGGCTGCAGCAGACTGGCATGTCAGATAGGTAGCTGGTTGTGTTCTGACAGCAGAAAGGGAAAGGTAGCTGGTATCCTCACATCTGAAAGCCATGACCAAGTGCATGAGATGCTTGTAGCAACTCACATCCCTGCAACATTATCAGCAGTAGGGCAGCTTTTCCTGTTGTTGTTTTGTTTTTGTATTTGAGATTGGATTGTATGATACAAACAAGTTAATCTATTGGTTTTTTACACAAATTAATTCTAAGTATCATGTTTCCATTTCTTCCACTAACTAACTCATGAGTACTAATATATGCATAATTGTTAGCTAATCGGTTCTTTATGTTTTCTTTCTGGCTGTACTATGGCACTGTGCAATATTGAAGATAGGTAGTTTTGTTTTGTGTTATTTTTGTTTTTTTTTGGACAGTTTCATTGTGTAAATAGTGACTTGTTTACTGTGCTTGTTTCTTTGTAAAATATAGCTGTAAATATTGTTTTGTTTGTTTGTTTTTAAGCTTGTTAACATTTGTTTTTAAGCTTGTTAACATTTGTGTATTTAATGGAACATTTTTAATCTGATTTTAGTTTTCTAATTTATAAAGTCCTTGGAGAGTGACTATTTGTTTATGATGAAAGTGGGCACATATTTGATGTACAAGAATGTTGACTTCAGTTGTTCATTATAGCATATTGTTGGTTTCTGACTTTGTTTGTTGTAGGAGAGGGATGACTGTGGCTGAATTGAACATTATAGATGAATGTTTACTTTAGCTTGTTTATTTTTGTTTTATTATAGGAGAATGTTGACCTTGACTGGGTTAGTGCAGGAGAGTGACTGTTCAATTGGTTGGTTGTTGTAGAAGAAAGTTGATTTTTGACTTTGTTGTTTCTCTCTCGAGACTGGAGACTTGTCGGATTATTCATTATAGAAAATGTTACCTTTTAACATTTTTGTTAACGATTGCAAATTGACTTTTAGTGGCACTATGATTATTGTATAAGTAAACTGCTAGAATTTTACCTTAATTTAAATGTCAGATTCTACTGTATTTCTTTTTATTATTTCTGATTTTAAAAGAACAGTGTATATATTTGTTTTATTGTTAAAATGGACATTCTTCTTCGTTCCTCTTAGGAGGGGTGTTATGTCACATCTAGTTGTGCTTTAACAAACAGTGTCAGGCTTTGGCATGCTCTTGTATCAGGAGGACATTATGATGACATGGAATGCCTTCGTCTTCTCTTCCTCCTCCTATGACGTGTAGTAATATGACCTAAGGTTTAACTCCTACCATAGGCTCTGAGATTCTATGTCATTGCAATACATCTTTAGTTTTCTTGCAAGGTCTCACAGATTTAATTTGGTATTTATTAAAAGTGAACTAGTTTTCGCTGTAGAAGAGTTAATCGATTGTAAATTTGGAAACTTGGCAATTTTCTGTTGTGATTGTTAGTTTCCCAGTGTGTTTTTATTGAAATGGTTTGGATATCGGCATAAATGAAGTGGAATGGCCTACATCTGACCTCGTGTAGGCCATATTTTTAGCATTATTATAATATTGTTATGGTCTTTGAAGCCATAATTCATTGTTAAAATGTATTTTGTGTATAACATTGGAGTTTTAGAGAAGTGTAGAATTTGAAGCATGACATATTAACAGGTACAGAGGTGAGCGATGCAACAGACACTACAATAATATTCTAACTCAAACTGGTCAAATTATCATCATAAATATGGTAACCAAATAACAAATATATCATTTCAAATTAAATTCATCATTATCTCATCTCATCTTGTTCCCCTTGTACCTTGCGATGTCAAGGTGAAGCATAAACAGCGGTAGAGTGCCCATTTATGGACTTCATATATCGTGATTCCCATGGATTCTGTTATTCCCTCTTTCCATCGTTTACATTGTCAGCCTCTTATTCTGGTTTTGTTTGGTCTGTACATCATTACTTGTGGATACTGTTAGTTGGTCTCATCTTATCTCATCTCATCTCATCAGGTTCCTCTTGTTCCTTGCGGTGTCGATGTTAGTTGGTAGCCTAGTTATATGGCCAAACCTTTTAACTTGCTGTTTTCTGATGAAATCTAGCGCTGCTATAAACCAACTTTAGTCCTGATTTCTTCATTACTGATTTTCTCGCTTTTGGATATATTGAGTATTCTTCTCAGCAGTCTCATTTCCGTTGTTTAATGTTTCTGTTCTCTTTAAATTAAATTATGCTAAGCAGTCATCTTCTTCTGTGTTCCTCCAGAGTCTTTTTTCGGATGTTATTGTGTTGTGCCTGTTTACTGTGAAGCGGCAATACTGTGCCTTTAGGCCGACACATCCGACTTCTGCAGGATAAGTAGACATTATTTCCATGCGTTCAGTCACAGATGGATAGCAACAAACATTAGTTTAAGTCAAATATGTGTACCACAGTTAGACCTTGTCCAAGTTCCACCACATTGGATCTTAGAGTAAATAAACAGCAGTAAATCATGAACACCAGAATGGATCTAGGTGAAGTTGACTGTAGGCATGAATGAAGATTATTACAGACATAAATGGATAATTTTAAATAAATATTTTGGCTTTCGTAGTTCAATTAATGCAACAAGGGAATATGTTTTGTCATCAGTTGTCTTGCCACCTGTACTCATCTCTTGTCCTATGTTTAACCTCCCCCTCTCCACCTCCCTCCCTCACTCTCTTTCTCTCTGTTTATGTCCCCCAGCAGGAACCTGTGAAGCCTATTTGTGAGCACCCCATCCTGTCATACACATATATTGTCTGATTGTAATCAGTGAAAGAATGTTGTACATGCACATACATTGTAGCATAAGATGAGATGACTGAAAAACTTATCTCATCAGTTTCTTGCTGATGAGTACACAGACAGGTGTCTGTGTGTTAGTAATCTAATCTTGCTCCAAGATACCTAGCCATCTTGAATAAAGATGAAAAGCAGGTCTGGCTCTCTCCACTCTATCCTCTGTCCACTCCACTTTATCCACTATCCACTCCACTCTATCGTCTATCCACTCCACTCCATCCTCTATCTACTCCACCCTTTGGACCCACTTGACTGTCTTCCACATTATGTTCCATGTCCTTATATTTTCAAATCTCATTACAAATGTATCCTGCCTGACACTCATTTCTGATTCTTATTGATATAAATATTACAATAACTTCTGGGTGTGTGTGTGTGTTGATGTTCATATTTTTGTTCTGTACTACACTGGACTTTTCAAGAACAAGAGGCCAGATATTGTGGCCAGTAGTTTCAAGCATTTATAACAGGAAGCCAGTAATTTTGGATATTACTGTTTACCAAGTATTTTGCTTAGTTAAGTTCTGGTCTCAATGTTTAAATACTCACTATAGTACTCTGGATACCATCAGTAGAGTTTTCAGGGTGAAACCCTGGAGATAGCTGTACATTGCAGCTCTAACAGTACATGAAACCTCAGAGAGAACTGTCCCCCAACAACCACTGGGGAGTTCTCGTGTTAGAGCATTAATATTGTACTGTCATGGTTAGAAAAGTGAAGCCCTCCTCTTTCTTTCTCTCTCGCTTTTCTCTCTCTCGCTCTCTCTGTCTGTCTTTCTCCCATCTCTCTTTGTCTGTTTCTATACCTCTCTGTCTATCTGGCTGTCTCTTTTCCCCTGAGTGTGTGGCTTGGTGGGTCCTTCCTTCCTTCCTTCCTTCCTTTTTTCCTGTCTGTCTGTCTGTCTGTCTGTCTGTCTGTCTGTCTGTCTGTCTGTCTGTCTGTCTGTCTGTCTGTCTTTCTTTCTTCCTTAAAGTGTTTTATCATAGCACATTGTATCTAGTTACCCGCAGAAGTCGGATGTGTCGGCCTAACGGCGCAAGAACGCAGCTCTGCTGTAAACAGGCACAACGCAATCACATCCGAAAAAAAAACTCCGGATGAACGAAGAAGAAGAAGTATCTAGTTACACAATATTTTTCAACTTTATTTGGTAGATTACACTTATATATGAGGTTTGTTGTTGTCAGTGTCCCCTGACCCACTGTGTATCCTTCTATTAATTAAGTGAAGAATGTTAATAATTTAACTGATTCAGTGCCAAACTAAACGTAGGTGTGGACCAAACAAAAATGGGAAGGGAGGGGAGGGGGTGGTGGCAAATTAATGAATTACCAGTTGTTACTATGGTAGTGGACATGTTGTATTTATTAACAATTTTACGGGGGTTGCATAGGGACAATTACTGTATTGATATTTTGACCATAGTTTGACAAAAATAATTCAAATAATGTTAATTAATATAACTACTGTTGAGAAAAAAGGGAGAAATTATTTATAATTTTCACTTATCAAGGCAAATCTCGTTCATTTTGTGATGATAATTGAATTAAATTCTGTGAATAATTATAAGCACACCACTTTCCTTCGCAAATATCACAAAAACTGGTACTTAACATCACTAGAATATAATTATAACATCATATTTTAAAGCACATCATTTTCACACAAAATTGACAGTAGTAAAATACAGGGTACATTTATACTCAGTAGACTGAGAACAATATATATGCTGTTTTATATTTTGTTATAATTATTTACAATCTCTCTGCTCAATTTATATGTGATAGGTAAAGCAAGCTTAAGGGCACAAGTGTGGCCCAGTGGAGCAGACATAACTCTACATGTGCTATCATATGACAAACTTTCACTGTCAGTTTTGTTTTCACAATCGCCACCACCTAAATATTTGAACTGAATAACTACATTACTGCACGTGCTCTCAGATTCTTTCACAAGGTCTTTTAAATCAGAATTACTATCACCAAAAGTTGTTTCAAATAATAATCTGATGTAAATCGACGAGGTCGAGAACTAGTGGGCGTTGCATTGTCTGAAATCAGAAAATTAACCACAAAATTTCTGATAATTCTTCCAAAGTTTGAACCAACATGATTGTAATCTTGTAATCTTTCGAGAAATAGAAATGAAGATATTCTGCATTACTAAATACTAAAATTGTGGAATAGATCAGAAAAAAAAAAAAGCAAACATGAGATTGATAAATTCCTCAACTGGAAGTAGAAGTTCAGAACTGACAACCACGTTTGAGTTTGTGTATTTCTGTATGTAAACTAAGAACCATAAAATGTTGAGCTTATATTGTAGTATGAACTGTAACTTGTAACATTTCATTAGGACCCCCAGGTTACCCAGCTTACAATTAGTACCATTAAACTTGCTGGAAAGTAAAGAAAGCCAGTGTTATATTGAGTACACCAGCCATTGAGTGCCAGTTATCTATAACAAGGGTGGGCCTAGCACCATGTAACCAGTTTGCCTGGAGGTGTGGGAAGGAGTGCTGTAGTGCAGTCAGTGTGACTGTGTTGTGCGTGTTAGTGAGTGACTCTTTATGGTATTGATATTTAGTGTTTATTGCAGAAGTTTGAGCAACAGCAGGATGAAAGAGTCTGTTGTGTGTGTGTGTGTGGGTGGATGGATGGATGGACACACAGGCAAACTGTGAGGTCAGAAAAGGTGCTGTGGTAAAGGTGGTTTATGACCACAGATAAGATGTGTGTGTAAATGTGCTGGGTAGTTGTATGTGGACGTTGCAAGATTATGACACATTTGGAATATCATAGGACTGTTTAAATGTGATGCATGTTTCCTATTGTGTCTATCAACATTGTTTATCATCGTTGCACGGCAGACAGGTCCATAAGTGCCACATTTCTTCAAATGTTACATTTAAGATGTCTGTAAAAAAAAAAGTCTTAAAAGTCGAAAAGTTCAACTTCATTGTACCGGGTTTTATCCCATATTGCTTGGTCTTGTGCTGCAGGTTGACCTGCTGAAAGCGTCACACAAAGCACAAACTCTGTAACTCCAGCAAGTGGTCTCTGAGAAAAATACACTCGTGAACCGAAAGACATAGCCCGGAATCGAACCCACAACTTTGACAGCTTGACCACTTTGCCATGGAAGATGTGCAGTGATTCAGCAGTGATTGTGGGGATGATCTATTTGTTTCTGGTGTCAATGCTGCATGATCAATGACCTTACTTCAGAAGTAGCAGCAGAAGTGCAGACTGGGTCATGGGGGTTGAGAAATCAGTGAAGATGTTGGTGTAAATGGGTTCCTTTGGGACATGCTTGTTATGATAAGTTAACTTGATGTGGTACATATTTGAGATTTGTGTAAAGTATGAAAATAGTGAATTAAATAACTATTTAACTGAATGGTTTATCTTAAGTAACATCTCTGTTATAATGTGTGTTATATGTGAGATAAGCTTCTGAGTGGATTTATACAAGTGAGATAGTTACCATTATAAAATGTTTCTTTGTGAGTGTTAGTTTTGACTACAGAGCGACTTGATATAAATGAGATATTTTTGATTGTAAAGTTGCATAGTGTATAAGTCGAAGCTTTTATTATAAAATGCTTTGTTGTATGGGGAAAAGTTCTGATTGTGTACAACTACTTTATGCATGAGGTAAAATTTTGATTATCAAGTGTCTTGAAATACTTGTTTGATACATGTACAGAGCAGTAGAATGAAATCTCATGTTGCCAGCCATCTACATTTGAAAACTTGTCAGTTGAACATAAAACTTCCTGTTCATTTGACCCAGCTAGTGCAGTGTTTGTTCAAGCAAGACACTGCAATCAGAGCCTGCATTCATATGTCACCAGCAGCCTCATACACTCAGCTTGTGCTCATGGCTCATTCAGTTGATGCAGGAACTTCTGATGCCCTTTGAAGTCATGACTGTTAATTGATATGATCTCATAATGCAATTATATTATAGCAAGCACATAACCACATGTACTCATAGCTCCTTTTGTTTGCATATATTTGCATACATACATTCATCATCATCATCATCATCATCCTGTGGCGTGTCCTCTGCAGAACTTTGCCCCTATAACAGTCTTTCTCTATAATTTCTTTGAATGCTGTAGTTTTCTAGGTATTTGTAAACAAGGTAGTGTGTCATGGCTTTCTTTCTGGATAGTGACTCTACCAGTTGGTGACCACAGCCATTGTCTTTAAAAGGATTTCTCTGTGAACCATCACAAACTTGAGAGAATAACCAACAACTAGCTGATTGATTTGTTCAAGTTCAGTCTGCCACCTACATGTGTGTGTACACACATGCACACATACACGTCTCTTGTGTTCCTGTGTCTTGGACAGTGTTGTTGGTAACAGTGCAGCAGTTGCAGAGACAGTCTCTGGTGTCCTGGGCAGTGTTGTGGTAACAGTGCAGCTGTTGCAGAGACAGTCTGTGGTGTCCTGGGCAGTGTTGTTGGTAACAGTGCAGCTGTTGCAGAGACAGTCTGTGGTGTCCTGGGCAGTGTTGTTGGTAACAGTGCAGCTGTTGCAGAGACAGTCTGTGGTGTCCTGGGCAGTGTTGTTGGTAACAGTGCAGCTGTTGCAGAGACAGTCTGTGGTGTCCTGGGCAGTGTTGTTGGTAACAGTGCAGCTGTTGCAGAGACAGTCTGTGGTGTCCTGGGCAGTGTTGTTGGTAACAGTGCAGCTGTTGCAGAGACAGTCTGTGGTGTCCTGGGCAGTGTTGTTGGTAACAGTGCAGCTGTTGCAGAGACAGTCTGTGGTGTCCTGGGCAGTGTTGTTGGTAACAGTGCAGCTGTTGCAGAGACAGTCTGTGGTGTCCTGGGCAGTGTTGTTGGTAACAGTGCAGCCGTTGCAGAGACAGTCTGTGGTGTCCTGGGCAGTGTTGTTGGTAACAGTGCAGCTGTTGCAGAGACAGTCTGTGGTGTCCTGGGCAGTGTTGTGGTAACAGTGCAGCTGTTGCAGAGACAGTCTCTGTTTAGCCATGCTTATTGTTGATATAGTCTAGGGTAGGAGCTGAGTGGTCTCGAGGTATGGTGTTCACCTTGAGTGCTAGAGGTCCAGGGGTCAAGCCCCAGTGAGGGCCGGGATTTTTTCACGTGGACTTTTAGTAACAAAATTTTCCAGAGTCTCTGGGTAGTGAGATTGGACGCCCGTGTGTATTGTTGCGCACGTAAAAAAAATCCCTTGGCAGTTGGAAATCGAAAAAGAGTAACCTAACGGCACTGCCCGGGCAAACTTTTGAGTTAAAAAATCTGCCCAAAGTATTTCAGGATCCTTGCCGGTGCCACAGAGTTCGTGCACTGAGCTGAGATTCTCCAGACTCAGGCTTGAGTTAGGAGTAAAACGGAGCACTTATGGGTTAAACCTGTGTGCCGTGATGTTGATCCGTCGACTAAACTAAACTAAACTAGTCTAGTCAATAAGGAGTAACTGAACATCATATGGTGAGTCAAAACCATTGTGTGGATGGTTGAAAATGGTTAAAACCATTTGGTGGATGGTTGAAAAATTGCCAAAGCCATTTGGTAGGAGACTTACCATTGTGAAAACTTCTTGGTTGGTGGTTTAAAACTTATCAAAACCATTTTCTTATTGCTTCAGAGACTTTATCAAAACCATTTGATGGGAGGCTTAAAAATTGTCAGAACCATTTGGTGGATGGTTGTAAAATTTATTTAAACCATTTTCTTGGTATTTTAGATTGCATAAAAACCATTTTCTTGGTGTGTTAGAGCGCAAGAAAACAATTTGGTTGGGTGGTTGATCAGTTGGAGAAACTTTCTGCTGGATAGAAAACAATTTGGTTGGGTGGTTGATCAGTTGGAGAAACTTTCTGCTGGATAGAAAACAATTTGGTTGGGTGGTTGATCAGTTGGAGAAACTTTCTGCTGGATGGTTTAGAAGTTATTAGACACACATCTTGTGACGTCTGTCATCTGTTACCTCATGTTGCCTTGTATATAGTGATCACTAGTAAAACATAAAAGAAATATTTATTTTTTTCAAGGTTGCCAAGTTCTTGTATGTATTTGTTGATTTTAATGACAGAGAAAGATGTATGTTTGTATTATTCATTTGTGTACAGTAAAAGTGGTGAAAATACATACAATACAAAACAAATGAAAACATGAAGTTTCTTGTTTATGTACATGAAAAATGTTTGCAAAGAGACAAGAACAATGGGAAGATTACCTGTCAGGACATTGGTGGATGCTAGGTCTTGATGATAGAATGGCAGTGACATCATAAGAATGCTTCAGCACAGATGGCTATGGCATGCGGGGTCCTGTGTTAACTAGCTGTGAAGCCTGCAAGCCAAAGTGAGAGCATGGCTTGTGAGTCTTCTCTAGATCATTTGACTAATCTTGATTGTCGGCAGTGATTCAACCCTGGTGAAAGTTTCAGACGGGGAGGATAGTAATCCGTTCCCCTCTTACAGATCTGCCCTGAATGCTCACGGGTGGGCTTTTTCTGTTAGGCTTCATTTCTCATGAAGACTCGGGCCTCATATGCTGCCTATCATATGTGTGTGAGCTTTATGTTGCAATACCAATCGTCTCACCATGACCTATTATACTGTCAGGGCATGGCATAACTGCTGTGTGTATTTTCCAAAGGTTGGTGAAATTGTCTTTTTATTAAATACAAGATACATTGCTACAGAAAGCTGCATTTCAGACCAATGAAAAATATCTTGTCATAAGTCACTATCATTAAATGTCAGAAAAAAAAGGAAGTGAAATGTTATGTAGAACCTGTTTTTGCTATATGGTAGTGAATCATGGAATGTGAATCAACAAATTAGGTAGTGCTTAGAGGCAAAATAATGTGCTTCCTGAGATGAATACTGTGAATAACTGAGACTGCAAGAGTAAATAATGAACGATTGCACGGAAGAGGCTAATGAAAATCAAAAATTACATACAACTGTAAGAAAGATTAAAACAGTTTTCTTTATTATGTGAAGAGAAGAGAAGCATTGTCAAACATGGCGACTGGAAAGATCAATGGGAAAAGAGGCAGTGGTGGACTGATAGAAATGATGCTGGATGGACTGAGACTTGGTATGGAGGAATATCACCAGAGTTGATCCAGAACACCGAACCAAGATCTGTGGAGAGACATGAACGCCTTTGAAGTTGGCAGGGCACTTGATGATGGTTGATCCAGAAGACCAAGGACCGAGATCTGTGGAGAGAAATGAACGCCTACAAAATTTGGCAGGACACATGGGAATGATAGTGACATTGCTACATAGACTATCACTGTGGGAGTATTTCAGTAGTGGCTAAGGCTTCATCATCTCTTGTTTTCTAAACCACATTTTCACTTCACTTTCAACTTTGGCGTCATTCGCGAAATGTCTCCTGCCGAGGTGGGTTTTCAGTGTTTATGCTGACAAATGTTTATCCCGTAAAGCGGTGTATAGCTGAGTAGAAAAAGTTACGAGGGCGAGTCGATAAGTAAGTCACACAGTTCTGTGGGATTGCAGGTAAATGAAAACAAAGCACACAGTTTTATGCAGCCGGTTTGGGAGGACTGATAAAACGATGGGATAAGTGCATCAATGTTGGTGGAAATTATGTTGAGAAATAAAGGGACAATGAATGTATACAAGTAAACTGGTTTCAAGTTGTTATCATATTTAGTTATGTTTCTACAGCAATTTGTGACTTACTTATTAACTTACCCTCGTACTATACACAATGGACAACCACACACTAATAAATACTATACACAATAGACTACCACACACTAATATATACTATACACTATGGACGACCACACACTAATATATACTATACACAATGGACGACCACACACTAATATACACTATACACAATGGGCGACCACACACTAATATACACTATATACAATGGACGACCATACACACTAATATACACTATACACAATGGGCGACCACACACTAATATACACTATATACAATGAACGACCATACACACTAATATACACTATACACAATGGGCGACCATACACTAATATACACTATACACAATGGACTACCACACACACTAATATACACTATACACAATGGGCGACCATACACTAATATACACTATATACAATGGACGACCATACACACTAATATACACTATACACAATGGACGACCATACACACTAATATACACTATACACAATGGACGACCATACACACTAATATACACTATACACAATGGACGACCACACACTAATATACACTATGCACAATGGGCGACCACACACTATTATACATTATACGCAATGGACGACTATACACACTAATATACACTATACACAATGGGCGACCACACACTAATATACATTATACACAATGGGCGACCACACACTAATATACACTATACACAATGGGCGACCACACACTAATATACACTATATACAATGGACGACCATACACACTAATATACACTATACACAATGGGCGACCACACACTAATATACACTATATACAATGGACGACTATACACACTAATATACACTATACACAATGGACGACCATACACACTAATGTACACTATACACAATGGACGACCATACACACTAATATACACTATACACAATGGACGACCATACACATTAATATACACTATACACAATGGACGACCATACACACTAATATACACAATGGACGACCATACACACTAATATACACTATACACAATGGACGACCACACACTAATATACACTATGCACAATGGGCGACCACACACTATTATACATTATACACAATGGACGACTATACACACTAATATACACTATACACAATGGGCGACCACACACTAATATACATTATACACAATGGGCGACCACACACTAATATACACTATGCACAATGGGCGGCCACACACTAATATACACTATATACAATGGACGACTATACACACTAATATACACTATACACAATGGACGACCACACACTAATAGACACTATATACAATGGGCGACCACACACTATTATACATTATACACAATGGATGACCATACACTAATATACACTATACACAATGGACGACCATACACACTAATATACACTATACACAATGGACGACCACACACTAATAGACACTATGCACAATGGGCGACCACACACTAATATACACTATACACAGTGGGCGACCACACACTATTATACGTTATACACAATGGACGACAATACACACTAATATACACTATACACAATGGGCGACCACACACTAATGTACACTATACATAATGGGCGACCACACACTAATGTACACTATACACAATGGACGACCATACACACTAATATACACTATACACAATGGACGACTATACACACTAATATACACTATACACAATGGGCGACCATATACTAATATACACTATACACAATGGGCGACCATACACTAATATACACTATACACAATGGGCGACCACACACTAATATACACTATACACAATGGGCGACCATATACTAATATACACTATACACAATGGGCGACCACACACTAATATACACTATACACAATGGGCGACCATACACTAATATACACTATACACAATGGGCGACCATACACTAATATACACTATACACAATGGGCGACCATATACTAATATACATTATACACAATGGGCTACCATACACTAATATACACTATATACAATGGACGACCATACACACTAATATACACAATGGGCGACCACACACTAATATACACAATGGGCGACCACACACTAATATACACAATGGGCGACCACACACTAATATACACAATGGGCGACCACACACTAATGTACACTATACATAATGGGCGACCACACACACTAACATACACTATACACAATGGGCGACCATACACTAATATACACTATACACAATGGGCGACCATATACTAATATACACTATACACAATGGGCGACCACACACTAATATACACTATACACAATGGGCAACCATACACTAATATACACTATACACAATGGGCGACCACACACTAATATACATAATGGGCGACCAGACACTAATATACACAATGGGCGACCACACACTAATGTACACTATACATAATGTGCGACCACACACACTAATATACACTATACACAATGGGTAATATGACCTATACACAATGGGCGACCACACACTATTATACATTATACACAATGGGCGACCACACACTATTATACATTATACACAATGGGTAATATGCCCTATACACAATTGGCGACCACATATTAATACACACTATACACAATGGGTAATATACACTATACACAATGGGCGACCACAAAAACTAATATACACTATACACAATGGGCGACCATACACTAATATACACAATGGGCGACCATACACTAATATACACTATACACAATGGGCGACCATACAATAATATACACTATACACAATGGGCGACCATACACTAATATACACAATGGACGACACTAATATACACCATAAAAATGGACGACCACACACTAAATATACTCTACACAATGAGCGACCACACACTGACCACAGACCAATCAAGCTTGTAATGAATATGGAGTATGCTCCACAGGAGCAAAAGCCGTTGCCCCGCTAGAATTACAAACGAGCAGATTGGGACAGATTTGCCATACTAACAGACAAATATTGTGAAAACATAAATACACGATATGGCAACATGAAGCAAATGGTGGAAAGTCTAACCAGATCAATAATACAGGCGGCAAAGAGGAGCGAGGAAAAATTACAAATCATACTGGACTGAAGAACTACAAATTTTGGAGGACAAAATTGAAGATGCCAGGAAGACAACAGAGAGAGAACAGACAACAGAGAGAGAACAAACAACTGAAGCGAACATCTCGATCAAAGCCATCTCAGCAAAATATAAAAGAACAGTAAATCAAACAACAAGAGATTGTTGGAGGGGAAAAAAACGGAAAACCTGAACTTTGACAGAGATGGAAACAAACTATGGAAACTAGTGAAAGCCATGAACAACGAAGGACCTAGAAACAAACAAATAACAATTAAACAAGGAAATGCCTTGCTTACAGGAAAAAAGGCTGCAAATGCACTAATGGAACACTATGCAAATGCAAACCATATTGATATTACAACCGAAAAGAAGAAAGCAATCAAAGACAAACAGATACATCATAGAAATACAGAGACAGCAGCAGAATATATGATGGCAAATCTAACAATGGAAGAAATGGAACAGGCAATGAATACTCTAATAAAGAAGAAATCATCAGGAAAGGATGGAATCACAAATGAAATGCTAATAGGACTAGGCACCAAGGCAAAGAAGAAACTACTAGCAGTCCTAAATAACAGCTGGAAGAGAGGAATAGTCCCACAGGCATGGAAGGAAGCTATACTAATACCAGTCCCAAAGAAAGGAAAAGACCTGGAAGAACCAAATGGCTATCGACCTATCAGTCTACTTAGCTGTGTAGGAAAATTAATGGAACGCATTATCAATGGCAGGCTAACATGGCATCTGGAAGAAAACAAACTCTTAACACCACACCAAGCAGGATTCAGAAAGTACAGATCCACTGAAGATCAAATAACCTATATAGCTCAGGAAATAGAGGATGCCTTCCAAGAGAAAAAGCACACACTAGCAGTCTGGATAGATTTAGAAAAAGCATTTGAAAAAGTATGGAAGGAAGGACTTAAAGTAAAACTGCAAATAATGCATGTTTGTGGAAAAATGTATAAATGGATCAGCCACTACCTTGAGAACAGAACTGCCAGGACAAAAGTACAAGGACAAACCAGCAAAATGATGCTGTTGGAGCAAGGTGTCCCACAAGGAGGAGTTCTTTCACCAACATTATTCCTAGCATATATAAATGACATCACGGAACATTTTCCAGCCAGAGTACACACATCCTCCTTTGCAGATGACCTAGCCATATGGACATCTGAAGAATATATTAGTACAGATAACAGCAGATTACAGCAAGCCCTATTAGTGCTAGAGGACTGGTCAAAATCATGGCTAGTGAAGATAAGTGAGGAGAAAACAACATGCACAGTGTTCTCCCTCTCAAATAAAACTCAGCAACCTAAGCTGGTATTGAATGGAAAAATATTGCGGCATGAAGAAAATCCAAACTATCTAGGAGTCACCTTTGATCGTCGCCTGACATGGAAGACACAGGTTGAGAAAAATCGAACAAGAGCAAGGCAGAAAATGGCAATCATGAAAAAGCTTGCTGGTACAACGTGGGGAGCAGATGAGAAAGTTCTCAAGAAGTTATATACTGGACGGGTGAGGCCAGTACTGGAATATGGCATTGCAGCTTGGGCAACAGCAGCTAAGTCAAACTTTAACAAAGTAAGTAGAGTCTAAAACCAAGGAATGCGAATCATAACTGGAAGCCTGAAGACAACGCCTATTAATGAACTAGAAAAGATCACTTGTTTACAACCAATGCAGGACAGAAGAGATAGCAGAGCCCAGCAACAAGCAGAAAAATTTAGAAGATTGACAGACCACCCTATGTATAACAGGTTTAATGGTTTTGGAAAAGGAAGACTGAAGCGTAGCAACTTTGTAGAAACTTCAAAACGAAAGATTAGGGCAGATCCCATACTTAACATATCAACAGTCAAGCCCATTTACAATGCACACAACTTCCCAGCTTGGAGACAGCAGCAACTGTCTGAGATGATAGAAAACATTCCTGGTATTGAGAAAAAGAACACTCAGAATGAAAGCGAAAGAAGAAAAATAACCCTCAACTACATAAAAGAACATTACCCAAGCAGCAATTGGACCCATGCATATACAGATGGATCAGCCAAAGATTCAATTAAAAATGGAGGAGGAGGAATTCTCCTTAATTTAAAAAATGGAGTGATAAAAACACAGTCAGTGGTAACTGGAAAATTTTCAAGTAACTTCAAAGCGGAGGTAGAGGCTTTGAAAACTGCAGCAGAAATGCTCTTGATGGAGGAAAATAAAGAGAAGCAAATAGCTATCTTCACAGATGCAAAGTCAGCTGTCTCAATACTGAAGAGCAAAAACAGCACAGAACTAGCTGACCTAAGAGCAGCACTCCATGGTCTATGCCAGAAATCCAAAAAAGTTGTAATACAGTGGATCCCATCACATTGCAGAGGCTGACAGACTAGCAAAAGAGGGTGGACGATTACCACAGCCTGACATAGACATAACCTATAATGAGGCAAAAAGGTTTATAAAAAGCACTTATAGAACCAAATGGGAAACAGAGCATCCAGGCCACCAGAAGGATGATGCATATTACAAACTCGACCGAAGAGAACAAGTAGCAATCTTCAGACTCCGCACAGGACATCACAGGCTGAAACACCACTTGTTCAATAAACTAAAGATAGGAGATACCGATGAATGTAATTGTGGAACTGGTAAAATGACAGCTAAACATTTGCTGCAGGAGTGCCCAATATATGCAGAACAGAGGAAGATATTTTGGCCCACGCCTGCTTCATTTGAGGACTTGCTCTATGGAGATATCAAAAAGCTCAAGTTGACTACAGCTTACTTTAACTACATTCAGGTTGACATCTAAAGGTGCATGAAGATGTATTTAGACTGCCACACTTCATACCACAGGTATATCGGTTACAAAAGCGTCCCAGAGGCATGAAATGGAATATTGCTTGGATAGCAAATCCATTATGTGGAAAGTCTGAATCGAAAGCTCACTGTGTGGATGTCATCTGCAGACTGCATTCTTCTGGTTTCCGGAGGAACAGCCTATGGTGAACGGAAGGCCCAATATACGGAAGTGAGGCTAAGCAGCCATGTGCAGGACGTGACGATTTCTTGGGTGAGCCCAGTACCAGAGCGCTGTGTGATGGCTCTGCAAGTATGGAAGCCTCCTTGGATGGCGGGGAATGCCCATGGTCTGCCCCTGCCTTCCCTTGAGGGTTGACCAGGATGTCTTTGGCTGTTCTACATGGGCCAGCTAGGATGGGGGATAACACCACAACAGTGAGATTCAAACGTCCTAAGAAACCCCGGGAAGGTTAACCCGGTCAACAAATGCCCGCAGAAGTCGGATGTGTCGGCCTAACGGCGCAAGAACACAGCTCTGCTGTAAACAGGCACAACGCAGTCACATCCAAAAAAAAAATCCGGATGAACGCAGAAGAAGAAGAAGAAGAAAACACATTAAGCGGAAGACATGTAATTGAAATAGTGAAAAGGGACATAACAACGTAACGGTGGTTTCAAGGGACATTACTAAATGTAGCATAAATGAAATATGTGATTTAAATAATTTTTGTATTTATCATAATCTTTTATAATATTGTTTTAGAAATTAACAACAATTATATGCAGCATGTATACAGTATACAGATAAATAGCACACCTCTGAAACAAGTTAAAGAATTCAAATATCTTGGAAGTATGATCACAGAAGATGGCAGATTGGACAGAGAAATCGAAATCAGATGTCAAAAAGTAAATGCACTTACACACCAACTATCATCTTTACTGAAACATCCAAATATACCCATGTCCGCAAAACGACAGAAAATAAACAGCATATTCACACCAACCCTATGCTACCAATCTCAAACCTGGACTTTATCCAAATCATAACTTCGCAAAATCAACACCTGCGAGATGAGATGCCTGAGGAGAGCTAATAATCTAACAATCCGAGACTGAGTAAGAAATGCTGTTATCAGACAGACTGTGGAATCAACACCTTGTGCCACATTTATTGAAAGGCAGAAGATCAAGTGGTTTGGCCATGTCGTTAGAATGCAACACCAACAACTACCATCACTGGCCTTACATCTAACCTCATCTGCGACAAGACCACGAGGACGTCCAAGAAGAAAATGGATTGATGACATCAAAGACATTGTACAATCACACGGAATGACACTATCCAGTGCCGCCCACCGGACGCTGGAACGCAAATTATTCCTCCCCCACGACGCTTGACAGCCGAAGTGAATGATGATGATGAAGATGATGATGATGACGATGATGATGATGATGCTGATGAATAATGGGATAACAATTTTAAACTATCTTTAACCTTTTTGTAAAAGAAAAGAAAAGATTCTATGTTAGATATGTGGCAATTTTATAATCAATTTTTCTAAGACTTCAATTAACCTAGGGCACAGATAGTACAATTAGGCAAAACAAACCTTTCCTGAAAGATTTATACATTGTGAAGAGAAACCTTGAGGTTCCAACTAGGTGGTATTTCCACCTGTCAGCAGACGCCCAAAAACACCGTGTATAGAAAATTACATGGTAAAAAGTTCTAACTTACAAGCCTAGGAATAGACACATCCTTAGAGCACCTAGAGTAAGAAGAGACAGGCTGACCATCCATTGGTTACTTGTCACGATTGCTCCCGAAGGAGTTAAAAACTGGTGCCAATTTTTACAAGGGATGAGATGGCTGAGGTTTTCAAGATAAAGAATGGCGCTGCCATTGGGGGTGCGCTCAGCAAACCCAAAAAGGAAGTCCCTCATTATATACGGATCTACACTCCTGGTATTACGAACAATAATCACAGAGTGTTGATCACAATGCCGGGGAGAAAGACCAATTGTCCGGTGTGTGGCCAAGACAACCACTGGGCAAATAAATACCCAAGTCGAAGACCATTGAGGACACCAGCGGTAGCAGCAATTGGTGTACAAAGCCAAGATGATTTCCCGACACTCGTAAGAGAAACCCCTCCACAGGAACAAATTGAACTGACACAAACTTTCACTTGCCAAATCAACACACAAGAGGACATGAACACACAAGAAACTAACACACAAGAAAACAATCCAAAGAATAAGACTCTGACGGTTTTCAAACCATCAGCAATCAATTGAAGAGAAAACGGGCTAACAGAAGACTACTGCAGTCAAAACACAGCGTCGACACGGAAACAGACGATCTATCCCCGACTAGATACATACCAGAAAAGAAGGAAAAAGTAAAGGGCACTAAAGGGAAGACAAAGGAAAATGAACAAGAACAACAAGAGGAGAAACAAGTACAAGATGAAGTAGACACATACAGCATACCAGACACACTCTTTGTAGACTCCGACACAAGTGATAAGAATGAGGATGAAGATGATCCTCTCTTTTGCAACTAAAATCTTTCTCGCCTAGACATACCCATCATGGATATAAACTTCGCGTGTCAATCTATGTAGTAATTATATCTCATTTATTTGTTTTTACTAAAATTACAATGAATAGTGTTTTAATTATTATTACTTTAAACATTTGTGGTATACGCACACAATTACAACACATTATCACACTTATAAACAAACACAAACTTTATACTACTACAAGAAACAAACATAGGTTCAACAACTTTCTCACAACATATCACCACACAGCTAGGCCTCAAACATTCATGCTTCAGTTTAGGTATACACAAAACTGGGTCAGGAACAGCTATTCGGCAGACTTCAGACAGGCGGGACATCATTAGAACACACACGGATGACCAGGGGCGAATCTCCATAAGACAGGTAGAAAATACTATACATGCATACACCATAGTGAACATACATGCACCACCAAATTACAATTATCAACAAAATTTTTACCAAGAATTACACACACTACTCACACAAACATACAGAGGACAAAATGTTATCCTTGCAGGGAATTTAAATTTTGTACTCTCAGATATCTTTCCGCACAAAGATATACACAAAGTCATGATGAACTCGCCTGATAGCATCACAAAAAATCAGATAGATCATTTTTGCATTAATGCCAAATTCCGTTCATCAGTACAAGACGTCAGAGCCTACAGAGGTGCAGATGCTGGCAGTGATCACAATCTCTGCATTGCCAAACTAAAAATAAAGCTCAAGACTCTGCACAGATCACCCAGAATTAAGAAAATAAACTCACAGTCCCTAATGACTAAAGAACACCAACTCGCATTCAATTCAGAGGTACAAAGCGTCTACGCTAACAAAGAAAGTATATCGAGCAATGCGAATATAAAAAAACAACATTGAAGAAAATTGGAATTTCCTAAAAAATACCTTGCTAAATGCTGCAACAAACACAGTCGGCTACGTACAAAGACAGAAGAAGAAGTGGCTAAGCGATAACACCTGGACGAAGATACAAGAAAGAAATCAAGCAAAACTAACACTTCTTTCTGCAAAAGACACATCTACATATGAAACCCATAAGCAAAAATACTCTATGTTGGATAAAGAGGTGAAATCAAGCGCACGAACAGACAAATATAACTTTATTCACGGCCTGGCCTCCGACGCCGAAGCAGCTGCCAGAACTGGAAACAACAGAGCCGTATTCCATATCATGAAGCAGCTATGCAATCACTTACCTACACCAAATATACCCATCAAAGACAAACAAGGTAAACAATTGTTATCCGATGACCTTCAAAAGCAACGATGGGCAGAACATTTCAAAGAAATATTAAATAGACTGCAGCCTGACACTGTTCCGAACCTGGATGGAGAAATTACTATGCCCCCACTAGATGCCTCCTGCGAGTCATTCACCATGGAAGAGATTAAAGCAGCCATAAAAAAATTGACATCTCAGGAGAAATGCTCAAAGCAGCAAATGAGAACACCTTACAACGTTTGTTACAGCTGATCAATGAAATCTGGCAAAGCGAATCCCCACCACAATAGTGGAAAGATGGTGTAATGTTCAAACTGCCTAAAAAGGGCGATATGTCTGATTGCAATAATTGGCGTGGTATCACTCTATTATCAGTACCAGGCAAACTTTTTTGTAGCATGTTACTTGAGAGATTGAAAAAGGCGATAGATGAAAGGCTCAGAGAAGAACAAGCAGGCTTCAGACCAAAACGGTCATGCATAGACCACATTTTCACCCTCAGAATAATCATTGAAGACTCCGTAGAATTCCAGTCGAAATTAATCACCAACTTTGTCGACTTTCAAAAAACCTTCGACAGCATCCACCGTCCTTCACTTTGGAATCTACTTAACATCTATGGTTTTCCTACCAAATATACCAACGTCATAAAATCTTTCTACAAAGAGACACGTTGCTGCGGAAGAACAGAAACAGGCAACTCTGACTGGTTCTCAGTCGAAACAGGAGTGAAACAGGGTTGTGTCTTATCACCGATGCTTTTTGGAATAGCTATCGATTGGGTCATGCGCAAATGCACAAACAACACAAATATGGGTATCCATTGGGTTGACAAAATTCTAGAAGACCTGGACTTTGCCGACGACATAGTGCTTTTGAGTTCAACACACCCGGATGCCCAAGAGAAAATAAATCACCTCCAAAATGTTTCAGGGCAAATTGGTCTCCAAATTAACATCACAAAAACAAAGACTACCGATCTTACCAACAGTTCATATGACACCAAATTGAACAGCTACGTTCTTGAAAAAGTCAACAGCTTCACATACCTAGGAAGCAAAATGACATCTACAGGGGACTCAACACCAGAAATATCATCTAGAATCGCACTGGCATCTAGTGCCTTCAATAAACTGTCAAACATCTGGAAATCAAAGACACTAAGCAAACACACAAAACTTAAAATCTTCAACTCTTGTGTGATTCCAGTGTTAACGTATGGATGTGAAAGTTGGAAATCAACGGTAGCTTTAGATAAAAAATTAGACAATTTTGAGAACAAATGTCTTAGAAGACTTCTAAACATCCACTAGACAGACTTCAGAACCAATTCGCAAATAAGACAAGAGACTAAGCAAGATACAGTATCCAATTTCATAAGAAGACGCCGTTGGAACTACATCGGCCATGTACTCAGAATGGACAAGACAAGACTCCCCTACCAAGCCCTCATATGGTCACCGGTAGGGAAAAGAAAACGGGGAAGACCAAGAGAGACCCTGCGTAGAACCATCATTAGAGAAGGTTCATTCAACGGCCAAGTAAATATCCAAGATCTACAACAGGTAGCAGCGAACCGCCAGGCATGGAGAGTAAGGACTTCTGCCCTATGCGCCGCCTTAGGCTCAAGAGGATTGATTGATTGATTATTTGATTTAGGAACCGACATCACAGCATTTGGGACATTCCCATAAGCGCTCCGTCCCCATCCTCAGCAGCCAGCGAAGATTTCCAACACTAATAGTTCCAGTAGCAATCTGATTATATGTCCGTCTCGCCTTTCCTCTGAGCGTCGAGCGTCGGCCAGATAGATTCAAGAGGAAAGACTAACTAACTAACTAACTCTCAGATTTGGATATCGTAGGTGGAGGCAAAGCAGGAATCAAATCATAATTAAGGAGAAGTGACAGGAATGGAAAACATCAACTGGATATACTACAGAATACGTCACACACACACACACACACACACACACACACACACACACACACACACAATATAACAGACGCTTTCAGACACATACACTCTAATAACATTGCAACAACACACAAAAATAGGGCTCACAATAGATCAACCAGACTAGACAGAATATACACACCTTCAACACACCACATAATACACACAAAACATCTACAAGAAACATTACAATACACAGATCACAAAGCAGTACTAGCACATATCACTACAGATACTACAAATGCAAGGCCATCAAAACGATCACCACATTAGAAATTCAACAACACACTACTCCAACACACAGGTTATGTACAACACATGAAACACCCTGTTCTAATATACACTAGTAGTACACCCACCGACAACATAACACAAATTTGGGACCCACTAAGGAATACAATACGTAATAAAATACAAAGACAGGCTACAACAAGAACATATCATACAAACAGCAAAACAACTCACAAAACAGACTGACAGGAATACCTGTAAACGGCCAAAGCCACACATAGCAAATTTCAAACTGTTTGCGCTCTCCCTCCCCCCTCTCTCTCCCTCTGTCTTTCTCTCTATCTCGCGCACGCGCTCAAGCAACGGGATGTTTACTGCGTGCTCTAAAGTTGGGAAATTTGTAGATACATACAAAAGTACCATTCTCAGGAAAGAAAAGTAATTCAGCAATAATGTTGATACATAAAAGCGAATGACAATGCGTCAAGTGTGAAAATTTTGTTTGTTTGTTAAATATTAAATGGTTGGGTTTGCATGGGAGCGAATGATTACCCAACCACCATCGTCAACAGGTAATATATATGTAGTTAGACTATGCCAAGACTATAATATTGTTACACGTGTATGAATGTATATGCTATATTTTCTAATGTAAAAAGACATTGTTTTTGTATATAATAAAAGTTTCTTAAAAAAAAAAAAAACTTTTTTCTTTTTACTTTCCACTTAGGGCCACACCATAGTTTAAAGACAAGTAACAAAGCCCATCCGAAACTGTTATACCTTTAAGAAAGAAATGAGAAGACCGAATATTAACATGCTAGGTATATGTGAGACCGGAGGATTTTATAACTTCCGAGGAATATAACATACACCATTCTGGTGGAGAGAGGAAAAAAACAAACAAACAGGGGTATCCATTTTTTTAAATGTTGCATATCCCTTACAGGACGTTGCAGTCAACACCAGCATTTTTCAGCTGCTGTTGATGTACTAGGCAAGTTTTACGTTCAGTAGTTTGCCATTGCTTTCTGAACGACCGGATCCCATACAACACGTTATACACAACGCGACACGGTCTGCTGTATAATTCGGTCGCAGCTGAGTTTCGAACGCCTGGTTAGCGGCTCACGAACCGCGTTCGAAAGCCTTTACCACGGATACCAGCAGGGTATCAATTATAATGGATATAAAACTAAATACGAATGCCTGAAAGAGGGTAATGAAACTAGAACATTACATACAACAATAAAACAGAAGCAAACCGCTTTTTTGGTCATGTGATGAGAAGAGAGGCATTAGAGAACATCATGCCAACTGGACAGATCGAGGGGAAGAGAAGCAGACCAAGAGAAATGATACAGGTTGGATTGCGACAGTGGCATGGGGTGGGGGGGGGATTTCAACGGCAGATTTGATCCAGAAAACCAAAGACAGAGATCTGTGGGGAGTCATGAACGCCTACGCCGGTCGGCATGGCACTTGATGATGATGATATAAATAGGAGAAGAACAATGTGGACTTGTAGAAGGCAAGGGTTCAGTAAATGCGAAAGATTCTCAATGCCAATGAATTTCTTCGACTCACGTTTCATTGCCCAGGGCTTCTTGAATGATATAACGAAATAGACATGTCCGAGGACCAGTGTAACAATTTTGAAGTGACTGTCATCCTCGGGGATTTCAACGCCAAAGTAGCAACGAGAAGGTGAGTGATGTGACTGATGGCTATGGCCTAGGTCAGGGGTCACCAAACGTTTTTCACGGCGGGACGGATAACTGACAAAATGACGAGCGCGGGCCGGATACTCATTCTGTACAGTACTTACGCCGTGCTCCGTGGCGAAGGTCTTACCAACGTGGCTCGTAATACCCACGTTCGAAACATAGCTGTGCACGATTTGGCAGCAGACCGCGTTGCGCTGGTTTTTACGATATGGTATGGGTGCCGGTCGTTAAGAAACAATGGCAAACTACTGAACGTAAACTTGCCAAGACATCAACAATAGCAAAAAATGCTGGTGTTGACTGCAAACATCCTGTAAAGGATATGCAACTAACTTTAACAATACTTGCAAGCCAGAACAAAAGCTCTGGTAAAAATGACGAAAACCTTAGTTAATCATTGGTGAGTGGCGTGCAATGCACAGTAAACAAAGACAACCAACATATTTATTTACTTTAAAAAGTTATCAAAGAGGGCGACGTTAGCAAAAAGATAGTTACATCAGACCTTGTGTGCACATATCCGAATCTCACAAACTAAGCAGCAAAAAGCGGTTAGTGAGATTTGTGAAACTGATATTTGGCTTTCAAGATATCATCAATGTTTGGTTTGGAATTGCTGCATCCAATCAAGAGAATTGCTTTCAAATGTTCATCAGTCAATCTCGTTCGATGTGTTGACTTCACATACTTTATTTTTGAAAATGTTTGCCCACAGACATAAGTTGTTCCAAACACTGGTGCCATAATAGCAGCAACTTTCTTCAGTTTCGGAAACTAAACATCAGATAAGCAGCTGTAAAATTCAACAAGTGTTACTTCTCTGTGCTTCTCTTTCAACAAGTCATTTGCTTACAAATCAATGAGCTCCAACTGTAGTTCAACTGGAACATCATCAAGGTTACAATCGAGCGGATTCTAGAACAGTAGAATGTCACTCTCAGTTCTGTCAAGATCTGAAAATCTCTCCAAAAATGCCCTTTCTGGTCACGAATAATGTTTTTTTTTTCCTCGGAACAATGACAGCTTTCTCCGAAATCCTTTGATGATTATGTAGAGATCACAGACGAGGTTTGTCTTTCCCTGAAGTTTCAAATTCAGTTTATTCATGTGGGATGTGATGTCGACCAAACATTACAACTTTATGACAGCCAAGTAGGATCTGACAGCTGGAGATCAGCTCCATCTTTTTTTTTCAGCGAGGAAAACATCTATTTCGTTTCAGAGCTTGTAAAAACAAATCAGGACTTTATCGCAGCTGAGCCACCTCACCGATGTGTGATAAGGCAAGTCACAGAATTCAGAATCAATTTCTTCAAGAAAATCCTGGAACTGGCGGTGATTGGGTGCATGTCATCGAATGAAGCTCACAGCAGAAACGACTGGTTTCAGTACACAAGAAATATCTAAGTCTTTCCCGCAGATTGCTTGTTGATGTATGATGCAGTGTATGAACAAAGCGCCCGGAAGTTGCAAATCTTCCAACTGAGTCCCGATCATCCCCATCCGACCTTTCCTCACTCCAGCCGTATATTTTCCTCCATCAACTGTAACACATCGAAGCTGATTCCATTGAAGGTTATAGTCTTACAAAACATTTTTGCACTTCCATGACAATGTCTTTTCCAGTTGTTGTTCCATGCATGCTGCAAACGGATGCCAACTCTTCCGTTATCTGCAAGTCCAAATTGATACCACGAATGAACACGAGAAGTTGTGATGTACTAGAGAAATCAGTAGTCTCATCCAGTGCCAAAGAATACCTCAAAAAGTTCCTAGTTTTCTCGCGGAGCTGTTGCACTATGTCCTTTCCAAGTTCTACTGCTCTTCGTACAACTGAACTTGCCGAAAGGCTGATGGCACCAAACAAATCGTCTTTCTCAGGACACAAGTCATTTGCTGCTTTCATCATGTACTGGGACGCAGAGGTGTTTCCAAGGCACCAGGGCCGGGTTATATACTGGCCAAGACCTATTGACGCGTCCTCGTCGAGCGTCCTGGGCAACAGGTCCCTTCGGGGTCCTGGCTAAAGTCAGTAGGATCGCCGATTCCTCCGAAGTCGGAGAGTGTCTTCCTGTACGGCGAGGAACAACCAGTCTGCACACCAATAATTCAGACATGGGACAACGGATACTTACACAAACCTCAGGTCCTGTATGACATCACACTGATGTTGGACAAAAGGATGCCTTCATCCGACATACAGGACTTCGCGTTGGAGCTCAAGCCAACGAACACAAGCAAGCAAGCATCATGTACTCTTTGATGAAGTTGCCATCAGTAAACGGGTTTCCTCGTTTTGCCATCTTATGCACTATTTTGTAACTTGTACGAGTGACAGATTCATTTTCAGCAAACTTTCTCGTGAAGAGATCTCTTTGTGTTTCTAAACCACGTTTCATGGACTCATATTTCTCAGAACGTAGCTTACCAGAAAACTGTGAATATGTTGATAGATGCTTTGTTTCGCAGTGACACCGAAGATTGTACTCTTTCAAAACTGCAACACTTTCGCTGCATATCACGCAATTGGTTTTCTGGTCCTTTGTTTCTACAAAGAAGTACTTTATTCCCCATTCTTAATTGAAAATGCAACATTCGGCGTACACTTGTCTTTTCTTAGTAGCCATAATGAAGGGTGAAGTACACGGGATCTGAAAATGAAAACGACATTGAATTAGAAATATAATTAAAATCCTATTGAAACGCAGGAAAAGCAGAGGACTAAGGGTCACTGGTGAAACTACGGCTCACCAAAAGTACATATAAAGTTTATAGGTACCTTTGGTAATAGAATATATCACATAATAAAATTTGCAAAATATATAAATAGAGCCGACCTAAATAGAGCAGAGTTTTTCAACCGGGGTTCCGCGAGTGACAGCCAGGGGTTCGAAAACAGGCGGAAACAGGCCGAAATCGCTTAAATGCAACATTTCGGCCCATCTGGTTTATTACGTAAAGTAGTACAGACACTTGGATCATCGCACAGAGTTCCCTGAGAAACGTAAACATTTGCGTAAGGATCTGGTCCAGCAGAAAGGTTGAAAAACACTGGCCTAGAGACCAGCTCGATTAAAACCTTGACCGGGGAATTCTTCTGAGCTGGGGATAGTATTTTCGTAATAACACGAGGCTTCTATGGCATTTTTATGCTATGTTTGCTACTGTATTGCCTCTATTCACACTTGTAGTTCACTTACCTATCACTATCAAACGAAGAAATCCTTGTTACATACCTATAAAATGGATGACTCGCAAAAAAAAGTAAATATTTCTGGAGCATCGAACCTCTGTTGGCAGCCGGACGCATCTGGGGAAGAGAAAGATGCGCGCGTGTGTGTGTTGCCATGAAAACCATGGTAACGTCAGAGCGTAGGTGGCGCTACCACGAACCAGGGAAGGACTTGGGATGGCGAGAAATAAGCAAAAATTACAATAAATAATAAAATCTAGATACAATAATTTATAATTGAAAATAGTAAACTTAAAACTCATAGCCGCCAGGAGGTCTCCGCATGTGTGAAGATCTGTCATTATTCTAAACATAATATTTACATTTAAATTGCACCACAACTTCTCGTGTTACATACGTCATATCAAGCAAGTTCGAGTACCGTCGGTGGGCCGGATGAAATGACGTCTCGGGCCGGATCCGGCCCGCGGGCCTTAGTTTGGTGACCCCTGGCCTAGGTGATAGGAGTGGGAGAGATGTCGATTAATAGGCGAAGTGAGCAGGACAAAACCTGGTCTGGAACTGTCAAGGTCTGCATGCACTTACTTTCGCACTGGTGAAAGGCCGTGCAAGTTTATGGGGTTTATGTAGACAAATATTATGTTTAGAGGAAATGTCATTTATGTTTGTACATTTCATTCATTTTGAACAAATAGTTCTCTCCCCCTACCCCTCTCCCTGTCACTCTCATCCGCGCTCTCTCTCTCCTTTTCTCTCTCTCTCTCTCTCTCTCTCTCTCTCTCTCTCTCTCTCTCTCTCTCTCTGCCAAATGCTAGTGCAATTACGTTTACATAGAGAATATTTAAAATATAATAACATGATAGTAACGACTTGATTGATCACTACACTTATTAATACTTATGTTCAAGCATTCTGCGGAATTATTCATTCATTCATTCATTCAGTAGCATATCCTTTGCAGAACCTCGCTCCCATAACAACCTTCCGGAAAAAAATCTCGATCATAAGCAAGATGTCCCGCGTCTAACACACCCATCTGGAGATCATCCACCTCATCCTGATTATTATACTGCCGTTGATTTACTAGATACCTAAAAAAAAATAACCACCCTTGTAAGCAATGAGTAAGAGACATAAACATCTAATATTGTTACAAGGGAGATTACTGAAATTTAGACAAAGGAAATTGTATACCTAGAATAATATCACTAACTAACCTTAAAATCTCTTTAGTATACCTTACTAAATAAAATGGTCAATTTTAAAGTCAGATTTAATAATGTCAATATTAACACTATTAGCTTACTTACAGAAAATTTGTTTAGTTTGTACTTAATTACATTTTATAATCAACTTTTAACTTTACACATTTATGGTTAATTGTCTATTGTGTACTAAGACGGTATCACCCATTTCATTCCTTAAAAGGATTGATCTGACACACTCTGGTTTCTTCCTCATTCTTTAGTCTTTGAATTTAACGTAGACTCTAAACACCAAATTCCGTATGAACTTTTTCACCAGTTTATATAAAAAATAAATGGCAATGATGCCTGCGATCACCCTACTTCTAGCATCTTCACGACGGCACTACAAAGCGACCCAACCATGCTTACGCTGCAGTCAACTCTACATGGCCAACAAGGTGTCCCAGACCACGAGATTAAGCATGTACTTTTGGGGCTATTACGTGGGATCCATGCGGGACGTAACCGGTTTGAAAGCACAAGTCATAAAGCAGTACGTTGAGCTATCACCACTTCTCACCCAACCCAAGAGACCGGTGGAACGAATATCGATGTGGTCGTGTTTCTGAGGGACTAGGTTCAGTTTTATCGGTAGAAGTAGCGCGCTTGTCAGTACCTGGCTTCGTCATGTCATTAAAACCATCCGAATTCTGGAAAACTATCCATAGCTCTACTTCTGTAGCAGTGACGCTGTGAACAGATGCAACTTGGACCTAACGCATTTCGCGATTTATTCCTGTGAAAACTAGTCAGCACCACCATCTCATGTGTAGTAAACTGAAACTTTGTGTAAACTAAAATTGCCAATATAAACAGTGATTATAATGTAAATAAAAAAAAACACTCTGGTTTCTCTTCACAACGTATAAATATTTCGACTTTTACTATCTGCTTAGATCATAAACACTGACCGTAAGGAGACCCTATTACTGTAAGTGAAACTGAAAATGACTAGTTAATCTCTTACACTGACGTCAGATGAGGAGCCTTGTTACATCATAAAGAAGGACAAACCATACCCCCACTATATCAATATAAAGGCAAAAGGAGGGCAGAAAATTCGGAATCATAGAATCCTGGTGACCATGCCAGGACGGAGGACAGTCTGCCTGACATGCGAGCAAGATTCCCATTGGTCAAATAAATGTCCAACTAAGTCAACAAAGCCAACACCAACCATAAACAACATAGATGGGTTTCCAGCTCTGCCAGGACTGTTAAAAAGACAATCCACCTAGTCTGCCCCGCCTCCACCCAGGCAAAATCGAAACAAGCTACGACCCCAAGCCCAGACCCACCAATGATCTTCAACCAAAAGACCAAAAGGAGGAGGAGGAGTCCTTTACAAACGACAGATACGACAGAGGGTTTAAAGGAAGTCACACATAACAAGCCTCTGCCATCCATCCATCCATCATGTGCCATGCCGGTAAGCGTGGGCGGTCATGGTCTGCCTTCTCACTCGATCACCAGAGTCGTGCATCAGCTCTGTGTTTCTGTCTCGACCATACCACAAGGCCAAGCCATCCAGGTACTTGCTTCTAGGTCTTCCCCTTGGTCTGTTCCCCTCGATCTTGCCAGTTGGCACCAAGTTCTCCAAATCATTTCTTCTCATAACATGCCCAAAAATTGTGACTGTCTACGTCTAATGTCTCTAATCAGTTTACGATCTTCATTAGTTTCTTGAAAGACTTGTTCATTGGTCTTTCTGGCTGTCCATGGTATTCTTTGCATTTTCATCAGAAACCACATTTCTACAGCCATCAGATGTTTTTCAGCTTGACTGCTCATTGTCCAAGCTTCACATCCATATAAAAGTACAGGTTCTATGTAGCATCTCAACACTCTTTTTCTCGTTTCAATTTACATATTTTTATTGGTCAGTATGTTTTTCATCTGGCTAAAGGCTACTTTTGCCATGGCGATTCTTGTTCTAATCTCTTCAAGGCAACTCCCATCAGATGTTATTACTGTTCCGAGATAATTGTATATTACATTGTGGTATTTCGTTCTTCCTAGTGACGACCATAATCTGCGTCTTTTTACAATTTAATTCTAACCCTAGTTGTTCACTGTGTGTAACAACCGCATTTACTAAATGTTGCAGGTCCTGTTCATTGTCTGCAATCAAGACTGTATCATCTGCATATCTAATGTTATTGATGCATCGTCCCCCAATGTTGATTCATTCCATATCTTCAATATTTCTGAAAATATTTTCACTGTAAGGGAAAACAGACCTGGAGACATTACACATCCCTGTCTGACACCTCTCTTAATAGGCTGATATTGGCTTACTTCATTATCAACTCTTATGGCAGCTTGTTGTTTCCAATATATGTTTTTTACAAGTCTAAGGACTTTCCCATCAATTTGTAGATCTTCAAGCATCCTTATCATATTGACATGTCTCACTTTATCGAAAGCTTTTGTGTAGTCAATAAAGCAAAGGTGTAGATCTTTGTTTACCTCTATAGAACGTTCGATTACGGTTCTCAGTATATACACAGCATTTACTGTACCCTTGCCTTCCACAAACCCACATTGTTCTTCTCCTATTTCAGGTTGTATTTTCCTCCTAACTCTTTGCATGATAATTCTTAGCAAAATCTTCGTGATGTGACTCATCATACTAATTGTTCGATGACGATCACATTCCAAGGCTCCTGATTTCTTTGGGATTGCAATGAATACAGAATTGCATAACTCCTGAGGAGTCCTCTGCCAGGACTGTTAAAAAGACAATCCACCCAGCCTGCCCCGCCCAACCATACAAACTCGAAATAAGCTACGACCCTAAACCCAGAGCCACTAACGACCTCGACCAAGGAGAAAGACCAAAAGGAGGTGGAGGAGTCCTTTACAAAAGACAAAGAAGATACGACAGAGGGTTTCAAGTAAGTCACACATAACAAGCACAATAGAAGACGGAAAAACACGGAAAACAGTGATTGTGAGGAAGAGTCTCCCGAAGCGACACCAAATAAAGTAAACAAACAAGACATCCCTACAGGAAAAACAAACGGACAAAGGCAGACTACAAAGGAAGACGACATATCTTTACGAAAATTATTTATAACCACTGACACAGACGATGAAGAGAATCCGGAAACAACCAAAACACACAAAACAGCTATATACAACAATTGTTTAAAAATAATATCTTATTATTTATATCAATTTATACTCAACATAATTTTTGTTTGATACTGTGATGGGTGATGTCATCAGGATAATATGTTTATATATAGCAGGTATACGTAAAAAACAACAACACATTTGCACACTTAAACACAAATACAAACCAGATTTAATCCTACTACTAGAGAGAAATATACATTCAGATACATATGGCGCACACATTACAACACAGATAGGACTGAGACATGCATTTGTCAGTTTGGCGGTCCACAACATAGGGTCTGGGACAGCCATACTACAAACATCAGATAGGTGGAACATACTCAAAACAAATCGGGATAGCCAGGGTAGAATCAGCATAACACAAATAAGTAACACTTCAAACACATATACGATTGTCAGCATTCATGCACCACCAAATTATAACCACCAACCACAATTCTATGAAGAACTTGACACACTACTCACACATACATATAGAGGACAGAACATCATACTCTGTGGAGATTTCAACTGTGTATTACAGGCAATGAATATAGTAGCCGGAGAAATGAAGACACAGGTGAGGAGAATGAACAGAGAAGGCACATCCCAGTTAGAGACACTGCAAAACATTTTAGACACTGTGACGAAACCGCGATCATCTGTCTGTTGTCGTCGGGATCCCGCACTATTTTGGCGCGTCATCGGGGACTTTCCCAGTTATAAATAGACTGAGGGAAGCCGATAGGAATTTTCCATCTAGAATCATCTCGAATTACCGGTATTTGACTGTACCGGGTTGCCGGGTGCTTCAGCAAATTCCCGTGCAGAGAGATCTGGAAATTCTAGGCGGGGAATGAATGTTGCCCGAGAAGTTGAATTTTCCCTCTCTTTCCTCGTGCGTATGAGTTAGCACGATTGGGGGAATGCGGCTAGAATAGGCACTCACTTCATGACTCTCCCGGAGAGAAGACGCAGGTCTGTGTTGAGCCATTTGTTTTGCGTCTCACCTCATCCACATTACAGCTGACTGTTATCGCAATGAGGCCGATGTGCCGTTGAACAGTTCTTGTAGCTGACTGGAGGCTGGTTCTAAGTATTCAGGTATCTACTTGGTTAATTAATTTAACTTTGTAATTGTTCAAAAAACGCAATCGTTCTAACCTCATTATATATGCGGGGGTCTTTGCATAACTAATGCGAAAACCAATCGATAACGCCGCTGAAACCTAGGCCGTGTGTAGCGTTTGTTTACCAGCGTGTGTAGTGAATTACCGGCTTGGAATGTAGGCCTGTGATGTTGGCGATTTGTGTTCAACTTGTATTTACCATGTGTGGCAAATCGTTGCATATACTATGTTGCGGTTTTATAATAGAACATAGTTAATAGTGCATGATATGAACCTAGTCTTATGTCAGTCAGTAGCTGAAGCTAGAAGGAACTGTTAGATAGCAAGGTGAGTTGGTAGGTGGAGATTCAGACAGTGTTGTGCGTAGCTGCTAAGTAAAGAGAGAACTTAGTGCTTTACCATAGTGAATGATGTAACTATTGTGTAGAAATGTAATAGTGAATTCATTGTGTGGGACACTGGAATTCTGTGAGAAGGTAAGTCTTAATTTATTATATATATATATATATATATATATATATATATATATATATATATATATATATATATATATATATGA
Organism: Cepaea hortensis; assembly: GCA_963921405.1. NCBI lineage: Eukaryota > Metazoa > Mollusca > Gastropoda > Stylommatophora > Helicidae > Cepaea > Cepaea hortensis. Next base: position 23,945,672 of record OY992889.1, on the reverse strand, counting down.
TGTGTCATTCTGTATATATATATTAGGTCATGTTATGTGATACTTCTTGGAGCGATACCGAACGCCGAGTGGTTCGACGCGTGATCACCATGCAGACCGTCGCGATGTTAACATGCGTTCTAAATTCTTGTCTTACTGTCCTGTTCTTTCTTGCTTGCACAAGTGCGAATGAGTGCTGAGGTGCTAGTGGTATGGAAGGACAAAAGGAGGTTGCATGAGACACGGGGACATATGGGATATGGGAATTGGAAAGCAAGTTCTGAAAGTATGGTGTTGGCAGACCAGGCCAGCTATGAAGTTCGGTCCAGGCCAAGGCTAATCCACTTGGAAGGGCAGAGCTGGAACGTAACCCTTGGAACATGTGGGGAACATGTTTTACCAAGAAGGCTTCTTGACTCTAGGGAAGAGTCTGTTAAGAAGAGTTTTGCTAGAGGGTGGGCAGGATGTCCCACCAGCAGAACGGTGTGTGTAAATACTTGATGTGATCATGTATTCCTCTATCCCGAGGGATGGTACAGTGATCAGTATTATGTTTATTATTGAACATGTCCAATGTAAGGAACGAGTCCAGGGACTCTTCACCTTAATGTTTAGTTCTGTTAATTTAGAACTAGGATAACTAATTACTCTAACTAGTGACGTTAGCGACAATTGGTAGATGATTAGGGATAGGTGAGACATACGATCAGACTCGTCATTCTGAGTACTTACTCTATTTGACGGGCTGTTCTTTGTCGCCAGCTGACATTGAAAGAAACCCATGCTTTACTACTCTCAATATAGAGATAATGCTTTAGTTATTTGTATAACTAAGTAGCATGACTGAGGGTTGAGTAGTCATTGGTAGGATGCATGTGGACCAATGTTTTGGCCAGAATACTCTCACCGGTCGCTCTTCCTTTCAGGAGTTGCCTGTTGAGGAACCAGTCGACTACACTTGTTGTCTGCCTGAAACCACTTCGTGTACCACAGCGAAGGGCAGAATCCTTTGCTCACCTCGCCTGACTACACCACACCATGTGACAGGGTGCATCATCATTAGTGAAGGTTATCATCAAGTGATTTCGTTGCCCTGAGAGTGCACATGTGGAATGTGATGGTTTGTGTGGTTTTTCTGACTTAGAAGTTACTCTATTTCAGCCAGGAGAAGTTCAGCCACCTGAGGAATCATGCTCAATGATACGAGACACCAGATTGTACCCAGGCTATGGTGGTTCCGCCTAAACGTCGGAAAGATGAATCTATAGACTTGTGCTGTTCCTACGCTAGCTTTAGTGGCAGGTCATGATGCGACCTACACCAGCTTACGTATTGAGACAAAGGTCAATTGTTAAGGTGTAAAGGACAACTAATCATTGTCCAGACTGAACAAGGTTGTCTCCATTTGAAATAGATGTGTGATTCTAATGGTGTATTTATAGAGTATACAGACTTTGAACTGTGTTTTCTTGTAGTACTCTAGTATCAGAAGAACTATCTGATTACCCAACCAGGGGTAATGTACTGTGATTTAGGGACCATTAGATTGGTCAGTGGCTTATTACCCAACCAGGGGTAATGTATTGAGACTTCGGGACCATTAGATTGGTCATTGGCTTATTACCCAACCAGGGGTAATGTACTGAGACTTAGGGATCAGTAGATTGATAATTGGCTATTACCCAACCAGGGGTACTTGATACTAATGAGGGACCATTAGATTGGTCAATTGGCTACAGACTTTCATTGACTCAAGAGTAACTGGGGTCAAGTCAAGGAGGATTGTCTCCCAGCTAGGCTGTTTATAGAGAACTGTGTATTAACTTAGTAGTGACTCATTAGGAGGTGATGAAGTTGCAGTTGGTCCAGTTGAGTGAGGTCCAGGGGGAACTCTCTTGTTGTCGATCCAAGCTCTGGGGACGGAGTGGTCTCCAAGGTTCTAGTCATCTCACTAGAAGGAAGCCGGGTGAGTGGCGGACCGACTGGACGGGACATCTGCATCCAATCTACTTCTCAGCCTGATGATGAAGCCATATCTCTGATTCTGTCTCTACTCTATCCTCTATTTGCGTAAATAGATTATTCTATCAGGATGTTCATTTCAGTTCTATATTCTCAAGGGTAGAATAAACTTTGTGTACGTTGACTTACTCTTTGTATACTTATTGAGTGTGGTCTCGGACGATGCCTCAGTGTTCATTGTTCCACGGGAGTAGGTAGATATTGGGGGTCTAGAATCTGGAGGGGCTTGTAGACATAATTAACTAATACGAGGTCAACCACAGAGTAAACAGTGTATCTACCTGTCCAACCCGTGGGGTTAGAATACACGGGAGTGCTAGAGACACTTCGGGTGTGGTTAACTCTCACTACCCAAGGTGATCTTGTCACAGACACACACACACACATTAATAGACACATTCAGACACAAACATCCAAATAAGCGAGAAACAACCCACACAAATAAAATACACCATACAGTAAGAAGATTAGATAGGATATATATACCCGCAACACACCACATAATACACACTCGGCACCAATAAGAGACATTACAGTACACAGACCATAAAGCCATATTAGCACACATCAGTACAAGCAACATAAACACACAATGATTTAAACGTTCACCACATTGGAAATTTAACAACACACGTCTTAAGCATGCAAAAGACGTAAAATACATGACACGACTTTTACACACATACACTGACCACATACCGACTGATAACATCAGATAATACTGGGACTTACTGAAAAATACAATACGAAGCAGAACATAGCAACTAGTATCCATCATACACAAAGACAGACTGAGACAGGAACAACTTATACAAACAGCCATACAGCTGATAAAACAGACAGCAATGCACCACACTTGCACACACTAGAAGAACAACTAGAACAGCACCAACAACACATATATCTGGGTGCTCTCCTGAGAACAAAGCTCAACACAATCAGACAAAAGACCCCCAGCAAACCATACATGGCAATTGAACAAAATATACAGCACAGCAGACAGATAGGCAAAATAATACACATGCAAGGCAACATGCAAACAGAGCCAGCACAAATAATAGAAGCACTCAATCAATACTACACTCAACTGTTTACAGCAGAGACAGTAGACACACAGACAAAAGACAATTTTCAACAATACAGTAACAAGCTGTCAATCGGAGACATTGACAGACTAGACACAGAACTAATACTGGCTGACATAACACACGCACTCAGCAAAATGAACAAAGACAAGACTCCAGGGCCGGACGGTTTAACTGTAAAATTCTACCAACACTTCTTGCCTATCTTAGATGGTCTTCTTCTTAAAGTCTAACAAGACGCCTTTGATAAACAATAGCTAACAGATATTTGCAACATGTCTTACATCACACTCATACCCAAAGACAATACAGGGAAAACACAGATGAAAAAATATACACCAATATCACCACTGAACACATACTATAAAATACTTACCAAAGCACTGACCCAGAAACTTAGACCCTACATGCCAAAGCTAATACACCCTGAACAACAATGCGGAGTACCATATAGGAACATACAACAGCATACACATTTCATTAGAAACATAATCACATACACAAAGGAGAAAGACTGTCAAGCCTCTCTTTTGTCCTTAGATCAGGAGAAGGCCTTTGACAGAATCTCCCACTCTTATCTGCACAAGACATTAACACAATGCAACTTAGGAATACACTTTAGGAGGTGGATAGCGATCTTGTACCGGAATCCTGAGAGTAAGGTGTTGGTTAACAAAACACTCACTGCGGGGTTCCGGCTCACAAGATCGGTGAGACAAGGATGTTCTCTGTCGCCGCTCCTATATGTACTGGCTTTAGAACCACTACTAGAAGCAATCAGACAAGACACCAACATCATAGGCACATTAATACCAGGTGGAGGAGAGAGGAAGTTGCTTGTATACGCATACGACGCCGTTTTCTTTCCCGGCAACAAAACATCCATCACAAAGATACTCCATACATTTACACAATTTGGTAAAGGGAGTGGGGCCAAATTAAACATTAAAAAATCACACATAATGGGTCTCGGAAAATGGCGGAACAAAGCCAATTTTCCTCCAGACCTAACGGACACAGACAACATTAAGGTATATGACATCACATTTCCCAACAACTCTAGACAGATACAAGCACAAACATGACAAAATCTCACACACAAAATCATAGACATGCTACACAGATACAAATACAAGACATCTACAATTATCAGCAGGAGCATGATTGTCAACACTTTCATTATCCTCAAAATTATATACTTAGTTAGTGTACTAGACCCCCCAAGATAGACAATCACAGACATCAACAAACACATCAGACGTTTCATCTTTGGCAGCACAATTTACTGCATACAGCATTAGACACTCATATAGGACAAGAAACAAGGGGGAATAGCACTGCAAGACATACACACAAAGATTCAAGCGCTGAGAATCCAACACATCCTTAGTCAACCAGAACAACACCAAGTAGCACTCTACTATAAAGAAATGAGACTGCAACACCTTAGAAGAATACATCTTAACACACCACACTACTTTGGAACTCTACCAGCTTTCTATAAGACATGTAAACAAGAACTCCGAGGGAGTGAGCACTTACTACAACAGAAAACATGCCAAATCTACAAATACCTTGTTAAACAACAAGCACCCCCACTACAAAATGGAATTAAAACAGAACAAACATACTACATACAAGGCTACACATGTACATTTACTAATCTCCACAATCCAAACATAGCTCCAAAGGCGAGGGAAATTACATATCTTTTGATCTTTGACATGACATCTACTACCGAAAAAATAGCACACAGGTCAAAACGAATAGCACCATATCAACTCTGTAGACAAAACATACAAGAAACAGAAGACCAAATTTTTTACATGCCCAAAAGTACAGACAGCACTTGACACTTTAAGACAACTAATTGAGATATTCACCAAAAAGAAGACAGATATGTACAAGGCAATATTTTTAAACACAATACCCAAAACCACAGACAATAATCACACAAGAATGTTGACTGCACTATCAGAGTACATGTATGTGGTATCGACCTGTAGAGATGCTGCAACATACATATCCAGAACATACAACACACATATAATACTGCACATGGTCCAAAAACAAAATCACACAAATATTCAAAAACTCTTAGACAAAAGGGAATAAACACATTTCAAATTTGTCTGTGGGATTTGGATAAGGTATACAAAAATAGAAATACATCTATATCTGTATTGGTTCATGCATGCATATATATGTCTGTACAAATAGTATAAGTGGGTATACGTGTATGTGTGCATGTGTGGAAATATACATAAGTGCGCATGTATATTTGGTATGAATATATCTCTGTGGTTAGTGTCTGTGTTGGTGTATGTTTGACCCCCCCCCCCCCTAGTCATGCGTGGATAAACGTATAGTTTTCATAAATAGCGTAACCAAAAGTATTTTTCTTTCTTTCTTTTTTCTTTTTTCCTTGGAAACCTTTTACAATAACCCCTACCCAACTCTAAACGCCAAGTGCCAACACAATTTCAATCTTTGGAATCACCTTGGACCACGGCAGCTTTCCGGTTTTAAACTTCTCACCCCGCTAACTCAGAATACATCCTTTGTAATTCAGTGTGTGAGACCCTCCCCCTGCTCTATTGATCCTCCCATCTCTCGCTCTCTCTCTCTCTCTCTCTCTCTCTCTCTCTCTCTCTCTCTCTCTCTCTCTCTCTCTCTCTCTCTCTCTCTTACCCTGTCACACACACATTCTTTGTGAGTCAGTGTTCTTTGTCAATCAAGGTTTTGACCCTTGCTTAGCCGACACAGGTAAATCTTGTGTACTGCCTTCTCCGGTCCAGCGAACGGAAAAATAAATCCTTCATACCTGTACACACCTAAGTGTGAAGGGTTTTACCATTAAATGGTTTAGTTTGAATTGGAATGAATGATTACTCAACCACCATATGTAGGTGGTTACACCATACCGAGACTATAATGCTGTCACAATTACATAAAATGTATATACTTTAATTGTTTACGTAAAAAGACATTGTTTTTGTATTTAAAAAAAAACGTATATATATATATATATATATATATATATATACGGTGGTACAAGGGCAGCGTTTTGTTTTGCTTCATGGGCAGTCGACACCCACACCAACATTCCATTCAATGTTGTGGGGTGAGAAGAGAACACATGCTGTGTGGGAGGACATTCTTAAGTTAATTTTTATTTTTGTTTATACTTTATGCATGCTATGTAAATATACTTTGTAATTTGATGTTGAAACGCAATGCACACCGATTCGACACACAAACGCCCTATTAAACAGACCTACACAAATACCATACACGCAGCGCGCCTGTTAAAATACTAACAATACAAATGCAGAAGGTTTAACACTCAATAACAGTTTAAAAAATTATTTCCATACCCTCTTTCGCTTGCAATACAGACACAATGGATGCAATCGCCGACCCCCCCCCCCCCCCCGCGCCAACACCGCCCCCCCCCCCCCCCCGGCTAATCCTTCTCACGTTCCTCTGCGGATTCACGATTTTCTCTGTCACGGATTATTTTTAAAAAAATCCTTAATATATTGCTCTCTCTCTCTCTCTCTCTCTCTCTCTCTCTCTCTCTCTCTCTCTCTCTCTCTCTCTCTCTCTCTCTCTCTCTCTCTCTCTCTCTCTCTCTCTCACTGTGAATGAGAATACTTAGAGTATGAGAGCATATGATTACTCAGATGATCAGAAGTCGCCCATCTTGCTTGCTCTCAGGCGGACCTTTTACCACTGATATATGAGAAGAATGCAAAGAATACCATGGACAGACAGAAAAACCAATGACCAAGTACTACAGGAGACAAATGAAAATCGTAAATTGGTACGACCGATTGAAAATTGATATTGGAAGCTATCCAGAGAGCGAAGAGTGAAAAGTTAAACCCTCACATGGTATGGTTGGACTTGGCTAACGCCTACGGGGCAGTGTCCCACCAGATGGTGTGGCAGGCCCTTAGGATGTACCAGGTGCCTGAGGAGATCATATCGATGCTTAAGCAGTATTTCTCCGGGTTCACTCTCCGTTTCTCTACCTCGACGTTCACGACCAGATGGGTGGCAATGGTATTTGTCTGTATTTAGCTCCTGGAGCATGAGGAGGCATCACAATCATATATTAGCCTCTCCAATACAGGACCTCTCTGCCTGGCACTACGACAGTTCCAGTATCCCACTCTTACATGGTTGAAACCTAGTCCCTCCACTTTTCGTCTTGTTCTCCTGGCGCCTGCCCTCATATTTCTATGCCTTCTTCTCACACCATTTCCTCGCCTTCTCCTCCTCACTCTCTCTTCGCTAGCCTCTGAAAGATGTGTCAAGCGCAGAGCACGTGCTCCGTAGCTCCTGCGACGATTCCCGTGTTTAATTAAATCCATAAGCAAAGTTTGGACAGTGCATGAAATAACCGGTCACCTTAGCATTGCCTGCTTACTAGGGAAGGGGCAGGGGATATCCCTCAGGAGTCCATACGCCTGGCGCAACATTGATGAAAAATATCTCAGAATAATAAAGAATGTGTTTTGTCACCAGATCTCTTCTCTCTCTATAGCGAAGTAATAATGACAGAGAAGCCAGGAATATAATTGGAGGTTATAATATAAACAATCTAAGCCATGCAGATGACTTAGTATTGATGGTAGAAAATGTAAAAAAGATCTCAAACAATTTTGGACATTGTAGTAACAGAGAGTGAAAAAAAAGGACTCCTAGAATATAAAGAAAACAGAAACAATGGTTATTATCAAAGAAAAAGGAGGCACCAAAATGAGAGATAACAATAGAAGGGAAAATTCTTAACCAAGTGGATACATTTAAATGCTTAGGGGCAAATTATAACATCAAATGGAAGAAGCACAATATATTTTAAGAGTGGATTTTTTTCGCATATCCTTTACAGGACATCGCTGTCAACACCAGCATTTTACCGCTGCTGTTGATTTCTTGGCAAGATTACGCTCAGTAGTTTCCAATTGCTTTCTGAGCGGCTGGCTCACTTATCCCTAAGTCACCAACGCGACGAGAACCGCTACCAATTCTCGCGCGCTGCATTATCCTACGTGGAGAAACGGGATAACGGAGAAAGTCGTTTAACTCCTAGGCCAGGGTGACCGGCAAGAGCAGAATAGGGCAAGCAAATACTGCATTTCAGAAAATTATAGGTATTTTATGCAATAATTCACTATCATTAAATTAAGATTGAGAGTGCTGAAATGCTATAAAGGATCTGGTTTGCTGTGTGGCTGTGAATCTTGTAATGTAAATGAACAAATTAAGAAAAACTTAGAAGCAAGAGAGATATGGCTCCTGAGATGAATGCTGCAAATTCCTTTGACCGCCAGAGTAACTAATAGTAAGTGCCTGAAAGAGACTAATGAAACTATAACATTATATACAACAATAAGAAAGAGACTAACAGCTTTCTTTGGTCATTTGTTGAGAATAGAGGTGTTGGAGAACATCATTACAACTACAACGATTAATGGGAAAAGAGGCAGAAGCAGACCAAGATAATTAATACTTATGTTCAAGCATTCTGCGAAATTACTAGATACCTAAAAGAAAAACACCTTAATAAGCAATAAGTAGGAGACATAAACATCTAATATTGTTACAAGGCAGATTACTGAAATTTAGACAAAGGAAATTGTATACCTAGAATAATATGATTAACTAACTTTAAAATCTTTGTAGTATTCCTTACTAAATAAAATTGTCAATTTTTTGGTCACATTTTATAATGTCAATAGTAACACTATTAGTTTACTTATAGAAAATGTGTTTAGTTTGTACTTAATTACATTTTATAATCAACTTTTAACGTTTCACATTTATATTTAATTCTCCATTGTGAACTAAGACTGTATTATCCATTTCAGTACTTGAAAGGGTTGATCTGACATTATATACATTTTCACGACTCTGGTTTGGGGGGAGGGGGGGGGGGGGGAGGTTAGAAGGTCCTGTGCTTACGGACCGGCATCACCAGAACCGACTGCACTGGGTGAATCAGCATTGTCAAATAAAATGTTGGTAAAAGTTTGCAATTGAAACTGCAATAATGTTGCGTTTTGTTTTTAATTTTTGGAACAGTATAGCAAAGGTGAAGGTCTTTATTGATTTCTATAGAACGCTCTGTTATTATTCTAAATAAATACACATTTATAGTACCTTTGCCGTCGACAAAAAAAAAAAAAAAAAAATTATTTACATTTTCTGAAGTCGGCGTATGAAAACAGACTGCTGCCTAAATTGTTGATATATAATCCCCACTTGCTTGCTAATATCGCAAGATGTATATATAGATGATGACGTGATCCCATTTGCTGTTAAGTGTAGTGGCCAATTAAAGTGTTTAATCTTGAGTCAAACATGTCAACAACAACAAAAGTTTTAAATGGACTCAATTTTTTGGGTCCTTTTGTCTCAGATCAAATGTTGTAGTATTACCAGTCTTGCAAAACAAACGTAGTTTTAAATCCCTGATTCTTGTCCTCCAAACAAAAGGGGTCATGGACATTTACAGGGCACTAGAGCGTCATCCTGTAATTTGACATCAGGCCAACATCACCAACAATGTGAACCTTCACCTCGGTAGCTAAGTGACCTAGAAATTACAAAGAAGCCACATTTTAATGGGAATGATAATTTAAAGTTTATTGCCCAATTTCACGGTATTTAATGTACTGCGGTCTTCAGAAAGCACGAGATAGATCAAGATAAAAGTGTGTGTGTGTGTGTGTGTGTGTGAGAGAGAGAGAGAGAGAGAGAGAGAGAGAGAGAGAGAGAGAGAGAGAGAGAGAGAGAGATGGACAGGTGTTACATACATTCCGCTTGTGGAAGTGGAAATGAAGCATATGCAAGGCATGTGTGTTTACATGCACTATGCCATAAATGTCATATTATCATAACTGTATATATGTATGTATTTGTTTTATTCACACATGTGACACCTAACACTAACAAACGGCAACGCTCTGTAATATACACAAACAAAAGAAACACATATTAAATCTTGTAAATATACATTGCTTTGTATGAAATAAACGTTTAAAAAAAAAAATTATTCTTTCCTTTCATTTTCTTTCTGCCATTTCTTTCGAAGTAAAAGCACCAAAATCGACCCTAAAAAGCACCAACATTTTTTGGAAAGCACAAAAAAAAGCAACAACTGTTTTTATTACAAATGGAACAAGGTAGTACATTATAATTTATTATTATCACTTCATATTACAATGAAGTTTATTCCAGATCCGCAAATCGCAATCAGAACTACTCTCGAGCCAAAAAAGCACTAAACTGCAATAATAATTTTTTGGGAAAGTACTAAAACAAGCACTGGCGATATTCATTCAAAATGTTATAAAGTAGCACATTATAATTTATTATTATCACTGAATATTAGGATGAAGTTTATTCCAGATCTGCCAAATCCCAGTCAGACAACTCCTCTTCAGTTTCTGTAGCTATTTACTGCTGTGTTTGTTCTTGTGATGATGATGATTATGATTGAAAGAAAAGTGTAAATGCCTCCTGTGATCCAATTTTTCGTAGAATATCCTGAGGTCTTTTCATTCCATATCTAATAGTCAAAACAGCTGTCAAACTCTTGATGTTCAGTCTGCTCCGCAATTTTGATTGTATAACTCCCATCTGACTGAAAATACGCTCCATGTCCGCATTAGAATGAAGTAAAATGAGCACAGTTAAAGCTAAATCTGTAAGATCTTGGAAAAGATTTTCAGCGGTATCATCCCTGTATGAAGCTATTTCTGCCCATAGTCCAAGTGTGTCAGAGGTCTGTGTCGACTGCATATAATGAAGTTTTCTCCACTGAAAATCGATGCGAGTGAGAGTAGCTGCATCTTCTACAAACATTTTAGCAAGATCCAATATACAGGGCTTCATTGGCCGTAGACATTCACTTCCACTAAGACACATGGACTACAACACTCGAACGTTATCGGGCAAACATAACCACAACTGTGTCAACAGCTCTATTAAATCCACTCTTGATTTTAAACTCTGCTGAAGGTGCACTATCAAACTTGATTATACCTTTCATGCCTGTGTGGAACGATTCCACAATGGACAGAAGAGTTGGTGGGCAGCCAATCTCCTTAAATGCGACGGATAGGGACCTTACTATACTAATAGTGGTACATGAAAGAGGGGAGGAAGATAAGGCGGGAGACTGGAAGCAATGGAAACATGGTGGTGGGCCAAGAGTGAAAACTAAGAATGAGTGCACTAGTTGGATGCCCATACAATGCACGTGTGGGTGCCAGAAAAGGGTTGAACATTGTTGGCGAATGTCAACGAGCATTGATGTGTGCATCTAAGTATGGTTGTGATAACAGGGAAACTCATTATCTGTTTTCCTTTATGTGTGAACCAAGGGAATACTAAAGTCTGAGTGAACTGATAAGTGTGAGCACTCATATATACACATACACAAATCCACAATAAATGAGTTTCGTTATCATCACCATCATACTCAAGTACCCACATCATTGTTCTTTAACATTAGTCCACTATGTCCAAACATTTATTGGCACCCACTCATGCATTGTATAGACATCCTCTGGGGCACTTCTTCTTAGTTTCTGCTCTAGGCCCACCATCACATCTCTACTGCTTTCAGTTCCCCACCTTACCTTTCTCCCTCTTGTTCATGTACCACTTCCACTAATTTACCTGAGATCTTCACTGAACCGTTACTATCCCCTACCCCTGTCACCATGACACCACAGACTCCCATGACTTTCTATATAGGAGTATCAAGATGACATTCATGTTAGTATCACATTCACCACCCATGGGCTTCTGAGATAAGTTATAATTTTTTTTTTTAATTTAAATTTTCTCGTCACTGTTATCATTTTTCAGCTTTTCATTTTTCTCATCCCGTTCTTATGACATAATGTAATCACTGGAGGGTCTTTTCCGTCATTATAAGTTGTGTTTTGTGTATGTATTTATTTGCTTACGAAGACTAGTCGCCGCAATGTTATGTTTTCCGTTAGTGTGTTCTGTAAAGCTGCACGACTTTGTGTTATTTTATAGTGTTTACTTGGGTAAAAGGGCACGAACTGGGGTCTCAGATCTAACGGAATACAGCCTTGTGTAGTTTCACTTCGTGTGTTAAAACAGGTTCAAAGCCGTGTCATGCTTGAACCTGTGATTTGACTTGGCCATCACATGCTGTAGGCGTGAATGCACGGAGGAATAGGTGAACAATCTTTCATTCACTTAACTGGCTATTAACCCAAGCGTCAAACCATTTCCCGACAGAGCTCATGTATTTATCACTATTGTTATTAGATCAACTTTCCTATCAGGACGATGTCATCAGTGTATGAACAGAAGATGCAATGTCCGGGGTGTTTGTTGTTAGACCTCATTTTATGCCCACTGAATAACGACGGGGCAGCGATGGCAGTGTAGTTTGTGCGTTTACCAAGCAAGACATAGTAAAGAGGGTTGAAACCTTTGCAATTGCAAGACCAGTACAGTTCGGGATCGACCACACACTGCTCTGGGTTGACCAAACACGGTTCCTGGTGGACCAAAGACAACTAGGGGTCCACCAAACAGGATTCTGGAGAATTGTCTGGGAAGTAAATGCATCGAGGAGGGGAACTGACACCCCACTTCATTATTACATGACCTGAATTATTTGAAGGCCTAATACTTCACATCGCAGCGACAGTTATTGAGAATGGACTGTATATTATGTTATATAAACTGTAAACAGGAAAACATATCTGGCAACAGTAAACTTCCTTGTCTGATATCATCATATATTCCCTAAAGTATCTCTGCAGGCTTGTCGATTCTTATATCTGTCGTTTGCTGTCAATGCCCTTCTTGGTCCAGTATGTTGCCTCAACATGCTCTGCAGCGAGAAACTCTATCACAATTCGTTGCTTATAACGCAAGTTGCTAACACGCTCCATTTTATTACGGTTTAGGGCAGCCATATTATTTGGCCGCTTGGGTTACAATATAATGCAGACAATCTGCACATGCCATACTTGAAGTGTACTAATGTCATGCTTCTATCTTCATTATTAGCTGAGAAAAAAAGGTGTGGTGTATTATTTTCCGACCGCCACAGTAACTACAAAGAAATATGTAATAAATAAGTTAAACCACAAAACGCAGGTCTTAATAACCTTCTTTCAAAAACAGGGCTAGTGAAAAAATTATTATTGTGCATTTTCGTTTTATTATTATTATTATTATTATTATTATTATTATTATTAGTAGTAGTAGTAGTAGTAGTAGTAGTAGTAGTAGTAGTAGTAGTAGTAGTAGTAGTAGAAGTAGTAGTAGTAGTAGTAGTAGTAGTAGTAGTTGTAGTAGTATTAGTAGTAGTAGTAGTAGTAGTAGTAGTAGTAGTAGTAGTAGTAGTAGTAGTAGTAGTAGTAGTAGTAGTAGTAGTTTTAGCATTCTTACTCATTCTCACACTGTGATTTCTGATCACTCTGCATGACATCCTTGTAACGTATGTACGTGAGTTTGTGCTCGTTGTTTCCCCGTAGGTTCCAGGAATGCTTATTTATTTCATTGTACATTGTCATATCCTGCTTCAGCCGCGATCTTCCTCAAAGTTTAACATGAAAAGTGCGAGTAGTAATGAGAATTGAAAGTCACGAAGAGGTAGTCTAATTGGAATACTGCTTGTGTTTCAGCCCTATAGTTGAGAGTGTGTGTCTGCAAAGTCAGTTGCATATCCTTTATAGGACATCGCGGTCAACCACAGGATTTTTTCCTGTTTGTGTTTTCTTGGCAAATTTACGTTCAGTAGTTTGCCATTGATTTCTAAACGACCGGAACTGATAAAATTTTATGAAATAACAACGCTGCCAAATCACATGTAGTTGTGTTACGAATGCGATATACGGGATTACAAATTGTAACACCTTAGACCTTCACCACGGAGCAGATTGTGTGTCTCTAGCAAATTAATGGCTGTGTGGGTCTTTATAGACGGTTCTTGAAGGACACGAGAGAGAGAGAGAGAGAGAGAGAGAGAGAGAGAGAGAGAGAGAGAGAGAGAGAGAGAGAGAGAGACAGGCAGACAGACAGACAGAGAGGGAGAGAAAAGAGAGACAGAGACAGAAAGGGAAGAGAGGGAGGAAGGCAGACAGAGGGTGAAGGCAATATAAAGAGACAGACAAGAGAGAGAGAGAGAGAGAGAGAGAGAGAGAGAGAGAGAGAGAGAGAGAGAGAGAGAGAGAGAGAAATGGAGAGCGAGAGAACGAACGAACGAACGGACTTTATTTTCAGAGAGAATGGGAGATAGAGACAGGGAGACATCCAGGGAGAGAGAGGAAGGAGAGAGCGACAGAAAGGGAGGGAGAGAGAGGGGAAGGCAGAGAAAGGGAGAAGGCAAGAAAGGGAGAATCACAGAGAGATATCCTGACAAAGCACTTCCTTGTTTTATTTCTGGCTTAACCACAGTGCCCGGAACCTGGCACAGGGCGAAAACAGGATCTAGTAACTTAAATCCAATCAACTATGGAGGGGAACTAAATTAGGTACTTAACCTAAACGGTACTTAATCTATACGGTATTGTTGAGTGTTACGTTCCTGTTGATTTGTATATACATGGGAATGCCCAGAAATACGTTTCATTAAATGACTCACGTTTGTTGAGTATTGTTTTTCTGGGTAGTAGGGCAGGAAATGAATTCTAGAGATCGCCTATATAAGATCACACAACATTGGGAGACGGCATATTCACACGCTCTTTGCTGTGTGACTTCTTCTGATTACCTTCACTGTATTTGCTGAGGTACATATATAAGACTATGATATCGTGTGTCTGCTTGTTACTACAGTCTGCATTGTTGCTGAAGCAAATACTTCTTTCTTTCTTTCTTTCTTTCTTTCTTTCTTTCTTTCTTTCTTTCTTTCTTTCTTTCGTTCTTTCTTTCTTTCTTTCTTTCTTTCTTTCTTTCTTTCTTTATTTTAGTTGTGTGTGTCTGCAATGACTTCCTTACTTTCTTTATTTATGTTCTATCTTCTTCGTTCTTGTTTTTCTATTAGTTATTGTTTGCAGTGCTATACGTATGTATATTGTCCTGTCTTTTTTTCTATTTTCGCCATTTTGTTTATTTGTTTGTGTTTATTTCCTCTCGTATCTTTTCATTTGTGTTCTATTTGGTTTGCTGTCAAGCATAGTTTTTTTCCTCTCTAATATTGACGATTTATTTTCAGCCTTTAAATTGTTGTCTAAATAACGTATTCACGTGCTCTATTGTTAATTCTTGTATTCTGTTGAATTGTTTTCATACTAATTTTACTGTCTACATTATCTGATATCTGTAATATACGTCAGCACATTATCTGATGTCTGTAACATAAACATACTGACCACACCAACCATCGACTGCCGATTGGTCCAAAAGTATACCGACCACGTAAATCACCGATTGCTGATTGGTCTATAAACATACTGACCACATCAGCCACCGATTGCAGATTGGTCTATAAACATACTGACCACATCAGCCACCGATTGTTGATTGGTCTATAAACATACTGGCCACATCAACCACCGATTGCTGATTGGTCTATAAACATACTGACCACATCAGCCACCGATTGCAGATTGGTCTATAAACATACTGACCACATCAACCACCGATTGTTGATTGGTCTATAAACATACTGACCACATCAGCCACCGATTGCAGATTGGTCTATAAACATACTGACCACATCAGCCACCGATTGTTGATTGGTCTATAAACATACTGGCCACATCAACCACCGATTGCTGATTGGTCTATAAACATACTGACCACATCAGCCACCGATTGCAGATTGGTCTATAAACATACTGACCACATCAGCCACCGATTGTTGATTGGTCTATAAACATACAGGCCACATCAACCACCGATTGCTGATTGGTCTATAAACATACTGACCACATCAACCACCGATTGCTGATTGGTCTATAAACATACAGGCCACATCAACCACCGATTGTTGATTGGTCTATAAACATACAGGCCACATCAACCACCGATTGCTGATTGGTCTATAAACATACTGGTCTTTCACCATATGCCCAGTATGCATTCGACATGTAAAAGGGTCGTTTACGTTAGTTTACTTTACTTAATTTACTTTACTTTAGTTAGCTTGATTGGGCAGAAATCAACTACTGACCATAACTGAATAGACCGGGACCTCACCATGTAATACCCCGAAGGAAGACAGCAATGGAAACAACACAGTGAAAGACAAACACACATTTGGATGTACAACAAGTGCGAGAGACAGAAAGTGTTGGAGATCATTTACAGCCAACCTTCACTACGGGGACGGCACTAACTGATTGAGGACTCATAACCGCATTGGCTGTAAACATATTCTGTCACTGTTGGGGATTGAACCTCGACCACTGTCGTTGTCAGCAAACGACCTGAGTGGTCCAGTAGCATGAGAGCGAAGAGAAACACGGCTGAAACGTCCTAATTCCTATCATAGGATAGCCTAGGAAAGAGGGTCCTGGGACAACGAAATGAAGAAGAAGTGGTCCAAAGGAAAAGCCCGTGACATAGTGGGCAATCTGATATATGATACATACTCGACATGCCAACACATGACAGAGCTGTAATGAGTTCTGGCCACTCATTTTGTCGTCTTTGAGATGTTGACATTCCGAGTCTTCTTGGCAAACCAAGCTTTAAGGAAGCTTTAGATTTTATTTGTCTGATATCCAAATACAATTCTCAGCTTACCTAACCAGGGCTTCTAAGAAAGACAATGATAAAGGGCTCCTAAGGGAGACAATGATGATGATTGTCTACCAAGGGAGACAAGAATGATTCATGAACCTACCTGAGTGATGTTCTCTTCTTTATTTATAATTTGTTTATTTATTTTTAAGCGATCATGTCACCTCATCTCCTTATATTTATACATGTTATTCTAAGAGATACGTTTTGTGGGTAGAACTCTAAACTCGTTATTGTAACCAGAGCTGCGAAAACTCCTGTCTTGCAGGTGTCTTGTCCTTGGGTAGCCAGTTCAACAGCATTGACCACATTAAAGTGCCAGTTTTCTAGACAGAAGTCAAGATGGCCGCGGTCATGTCTATGTTAACTCTTTTCCTATCTTTGAGTCTGGCCTTTGGCGTGGAGACAGGCGTGAAAATGGCAGTCACACAAAGAGGGCTCAATTATGGTAAGATCATTTTTTTTAATAATACTACTAATATTATTAATAACGAATTAATATTATTTTCATCATAAATAAGCGTAATTTACATGATCAATAATAATCAATGTCATTGTCAATCATCGCCAACAGTACCATTATCATTATCAATCGTTATAGTTATCATCATATCTCCAGACTGTTTCCTCTTTCCGGAAGCCTAATGTTGTGCCTTTCTTCTATTTTCCTAATATCCAACATCATATTCGACATCATTTATTCTTGCCAGGATCTATATGTTAAACCTGCCCTCCGTTTCCCTCATCATCATCATCATCATCATCATCATCATCATCATCATCATCATCATCATCATCATCATCATCATCATCATCATCATCATCATCATCATCATCATCATCATCATCATCATCATCATCATCATATGCCACGTCGATAGGCGTGAGTGGTGACGTTTCACCATGTCACACGATCGTCATCTGCTTCCTTTATAGCCAACGTTGTATTCATTACCATTTCTTCTCGTACGGATCCTCATGTAAAGTCTGTCCCATTGTTTTCTCTCCCAGTCAATGAAGTTGCCGGGGCGGCGCTCAGAAGAAAACTGCAAACGCTCACCATACCTAGCCAGTCTGGGAGCTACGGCAAAACGACCTGGAGTATGCGGAAGTAAGCGTACAATTTGTTTCATTGCTTTCTTGGGAGTTAAAAAGCGTAAAAGTCATCTCTTGCGCCGTATATACCAGGTGTTTCCAAACATCATATATTTTATTGTGTCCATTCTATTAGGCTTTCTCATCCTTCGTTTATTATTCCTAACCCACAGCCAATAGCTGCATTTTTTTCCTTTTTCGTGTCCTACTTTTGCTTTCAAATCTGCAAACATTATTTTGATCTCTTGTAATTTGTTTTCATTATGTAATATGTGTATTTCTTCTACACAACGCATTGTGTTTGCTCGTGTTCTGTGCCACATACAGCCTAGGTTTGAGCCAAACAAAAATGGATGGCAGAAAATAGAAAGCAGAGGTGTGTCGTGCCACAGTAATGACTTAGAAGTTGTTAATATGGCAGCAGGCATGCCGTATTGTGTATCAATATAAAGGGGACTGCGTGGTCTCGAGGTATGGTGTCCGCCTCGAGTGATGGAGATCCCGGGTTCAAGCCCCGGTGATGACCGAGATTTTTTCACGTGGACTTCTAGTAATAAAATTTCCCCTGGTCTCTGGGTAGTGAGATCGGACGTCTGTGTGTAGTGTTGCGCACGAAAAAAATCCCTTGGCAGTTGGAAATCGAAAAATAGTAGCCAACGGCGCTGCTCGGACAAAATTTCGAGTTAAAAATCTACCCAAAGCATTTCAGGTTCCTTGCCGGTGCTACGGCGTTCGTGCACTGAGCTGAGTTTCTCCAGACTCAGGTTTGAGTTAGGAGAAGAACGGATCACTTATGGGTTACACTCGTATGCCGTGATGTTGATCCATCGACTAAAACTAAAAAAACTAAACTAAATATAAAGGTTATTGCAAAGGTATCACTGCTGTATTGATATTGTAATCATATTTTTAAAATGCATTCAACTATTGTAACATTATTTAAAAATCTGAGGAAAAAAGAGAAAATAATTTATATTTTCACTTACCAAGATAGTATCCCTTCATCTGTGATGATAATTCAATTAAATTCACAGAATAATGATAAAACATTACTTTGCTTTACAAATACCCCGCGAACAGCTCCTAAAAACCATCAGTATATAATCATAATGCCCTACTCGTATAGGGCGGAAGCGTGAACAATGAAAAAGAAATTAGAAAGGCGAATAGAGGATGTTGAGATGTGGATATACAGAAGAATGTGTTGTAGATTATGGAAACAAAAACAATCAAATATAGACGTTCTAGAACACCTGGATCAATATAGAATTGATTTATTTGGTTGTTTCGGGATTTGAGATTTAAATATTGAGCAAAACCCACTACTGGCAACGTTGATCGTATTCTGGTATGAACCTAAGGCCTATCCACGTCAATGTAAAAGCACTAGACTCGAGTTTCGCTCTCGTTTGAGCTCGTCAGAGTGCATATCCTTGACCAGACCCGGAAACAAACCCGGATCATTGGCGTGTGAAGCGGGTGTGTAGACACGCGGCACACGCTTGACACGGCCAAATTATCATAACAAAATATTACAACGTCACTCCCGAAACAACCGAATAAATCAATTTGATTATTGCTCATGGAATTAGAGGCGGCCTGGTGTGCCTTGCCAGTGAGAAGACCTGATGGTTCGTGTCCACATCGATTGACGGACGTCAGTCGCTGCGATCGGGCAAATCTTGAGCTACAGCCTACGATGGGTGACGTAGTAATATTTTATTGTGATAATTTGGCCATGTGCAGCGTGGTTACACACCTGCTTCACACGCCAGTGATCCGGGGTTTGTTTTTGGGTCCGGTCAAGGATATGCACTATTTACGAGCTCAAACGAGAGCGAAACTCGATTCGAGTGCTTCCACATCAATATAGAATTGATGAAAGAAACAGACATAATACTATTATAAAAACAATACTGGATGGTTAGGCTTAAAGCATACGAGCAAGAAGTCAACAACAATACGTGTGGGAAGAAAACATCAAGTGATGGACGAACAGCAGCCAGACAGATTGTACAGTCAAGACAAGAAACAGACAGTGTTAGAGATCCATTGTAGCCAAACATCATTGCGGAGACAGCACCTGATTGTTTGACTGATAATTATAACATTATATTGTGAAGCGCATCATTTTCACACAATTTGTTTTCCCATCCGGGATGCACTTATCCCATAGTTTTATCAGTCCTCCCAAACCGGCTGCATCGAACTGCGTGCTCTGTTTTCTAAACTACGTTTTCACTTCACATTCAACTTCGGCCTCATTCGCGAAATGTCTCCCGCCAAGATGAGTTTTCAATGGACCAAAAAGGTGGATATCGCTAGGGGCTAAGTCCTGTCTGTAAGGTGGATGTTCCAGAACTTATCACCTTAGTTGGTTAATTTTCTCCTGAGTTAATCGAGCTGTATGCGATCTGGCATTGTCATGAAGAAGCAACACTCCATTAGTCAGCAGATCTGGACAGTTTCTTCGAATTGCATCATGAAGCATCGATAGAACTTCACAGTACGATTCAGAATTCACATTGTCACATTTCTTCTTGAAATTGGTTAAAAGCACGCCTTGACAATCCCAGAACACTGTCAGCATAACCTTCCCTGCTGAGGACGACCAGATTGAATTTCATCAAAAATGTTAGAGCGTCCTAGAGAAAATTGGTCTACCCAGCTATGCACCGCTTTACGGGACAAACATTTGTCAGCATAAACAGAAAGCATTTAATTATAAATGTCCTTTGCAGGCAGTCCTTACGCCCAAAAAAAAAAAAAACGCATACCAGCACGTTGCTCTTTGGTTGTACATTCCGTAAGTACAGTCGCCATTTTGTTTATGCGCTGCGCATGCGCATGAGACACCTAGTGTCACCTCATGAACGGGAATATCAAGTTCGATGTTGCTGTCACCTAATGTCACCTGTAGAAAACACCAACTACATTTACCTACTATCCCACAGAACTGTGTGACTTACTTATTGACTCGCCCTCTCACTATTTATTTATGATTATTTACATAACTGTCCAGCTGATTTGAAACAGGCTGCAAAGCAAACTTAGGACCACAGATGTGACCCATTAGAGGAAACATAACTGCTGAATCATTACTGCAAGTTCTATCAGAATGCTTCACAAAAGTCTTTACCAAATACAGAGCCAAACAAAAAGTAAGCGGGATGGCGGAAAATGGGAAATAGAGGTGTGTCAAGTTATTACTAAACATGTTAATATGATGGTATACATGTTGTATCATAACGCCAGGACAACATTTCAATGATATATATCCATCCATCCATCATGTGCCATGCCGGTAAGCGTGGGCGGTCATGTTCTGCCATCTCACTCGATCAACAGAGTCGTGGATCAGTTCCGTGTTTTTGTCTCGACCATGCCACAAGGCCAAGCCATCCAGATACTTGTTTCTAGGTCTTCCCCTTGGTCTGTTCCCCTCGATCTTACCAGTTGTCACCAAGTTCTCCAAATCATTTCTTCTCATAACATGCCCAAAAAATTGTGACTGTCTACGTCTAATGTCTCTGATCAGTTTACGATCTTCATTTGTTTCTTGAAGGACTTGTTCATTGGTCTTTCTGGCTGTCCATGGTATTCTTTGCATTTTCCTCAGAAACCACATTTCTACAGCCATCAGATATTTTTCAGCCTGGCTGCTCATTGTCCAAGCTTCACATCCATATAAAAGTACAGGTTCTATGTAGCATCTCAACACTCTTTTTCTCGTTTCAATTGAACACAACATGATTTTCTTGGCATTTGTAAAGAAGGTAGTTTGCCATTGCTTTCCTTCCCAGCAGTGACCATACTGGTCAGTGACCGTAGCCATTGTCTCCTCAAAAAAGGAGATCCTCTGCCTACCGTCGTGAAGGTGTAGACCATAACCTACAACTATCTGTCGGCTGCTCTACATCTTCATCCACCACCTGCACCCATGGCTTCACGTAACCCTGATCGGGGGGCTAAACGGGTACTCCACCTTATATATATATATAAGAGCATGACATATACAGGAAGTCATTTACGGCGATTGATCATGCCGTATGACTTAATCAGTTCAACCAGAATCAATACGATCTAAATTTTTATCCGTTAATAATTTATCTTTTCTAGTGTAAATTGCCGAGCAGGAGAACTTGTGGTCACGGCCATTTCTGAATTCACAAAATTAACCTCAATTAATTAAAAGAACGGAAACATACAAATACCTGGGTACAATCTTCAACTGCTCCAACATCATAAGGGAAGAAATACAAACTAGAATCAACTCTGGAAATAAGATATACTATGCACTACAACATCTACTAAAATCAAAGGCGCTATCTCGTAACACCAAAATCACAATATACAAAACACTGATCAGACCAGTTGTGTTATATGGCTCTGAAACCTGGAGTACAACGAAAGGAGACGAAGCCTTGTTACAAACCTTGGAGAACAACATTTTAAGACGCATCTTTGGACCCATTAGGGATACACAAAGTGGAGAGTGGAAAAGAAGAAGTAACAAAGACATTTATGATCTGTTTAAGTCCCCGCTAATCACTGGTATCATGAAGGCTAATAGACTACAATGGCTGGGGCATATAGAAAGAATGGAAGATAATAGGGAAACAAAACTCGCTTACACTCAGGAAATAAATGACCGTAGACCCCGAGGTAGACCAAGAAGGCGGTGGAGAGATAATACATGTACAGACCTACAAGCACTTGGAATCAACGACTGGCAAGAGAAGGTCCACCAGAGAGACCAATAGAGACGGATTGTATCTGCAGCAAAGAACCTCAATGGCTCGGAACGCTGAAGAAGAAGAAGAAGAGAACCTCAATTATGCACACATGTCTACAACTTATCGAGCCAACGTGATAGTAAGCGTGGGATAAATTCGCATGAAGGAAGTGTATCATGTAAGTTTCCGCTTACTGAACATTGGAATTGCTGAAGAAACTGAAATAACGTTATCACCCTATTATAGCTGTAAGCCTTCGGCAATAACATAAGGTGTCAGGTGTGCCAAAATATCATCCTTCGGTACTAAATCAGTTAATTGACATGATCACATTTACTACAGCGCAATTAACGTTCTATTTGTGATGCTACTGACGAGCAGGGATCTCTGGTGTATCTTATTCATGTTATTTGATGTCTGCCGACCTCCGTGGCGAAGATGTTACGGACGCAGTTCGAAATACAGCCACGCGCGTTTTGGCAGCAAACCGCGTTGCGCTGGTGTTTTATGAAATGGTATGGGCGCTGGTCGTTCATAAAGCAATGGCAAACTACTGAACGTAAACTTGCCAAAACATCAACAACACTAAAGAATGCTGGTGTTGATTGCAAACGTCCTGTAAAGGATACGCAACTACTTTTTTTTTTAAAATTTGATGTCTACAGCATTCGTGTGAATAGTATTTCCGGACCAGATACACACATCTCGTTGAATCCCGGGGCAAATGGTGTAACACTGGCTACTTACAACTTTGGTATAAATTTGCGTGCAGACTGGGAAACAAAATACCGAATTATGTAAGTTCACATTGTCTCATTTTCTTGTTTTAGTTTATCGTGTGTGAATTCAAATCAACATTTTCAGCCAGCATGTCCATGTTCACACGCAGCACCATTTCCACTGGCAACAGGAAACTGTAGCCAACGTGTTGGTGTTAGGATTATGACGTTATGCTCATATGACAGGAAGGCGGTCGGACGCTTCAATGCCAGCTCTCGTCGTTCGCCATGGGAGGGAATTTAGACACCTATTCTACTGTGCACTCAGGCCTACACCACATGGTGGTCCTAACACGTCACAAATACCCATAGCAGGTTTCTGAAATATGATTTCTGTTAAACGGGCAACTGTAGGTCTCTGACATACTTGTTGTACATATTTCCTGCAGGAACTATTTCAATTGGCAACAATATAACCGTAGGCGTGAGACCCACCTGTGTTACACATTTCGAGTTGGAGCTTGCTGTGTGATGCCTTAGGTTCTTTACAGTTTAATCTATATGTATGTACAATTACAGGATTATATTAATGATGTAATTTCACAGATTTCGATACACATCAAGAGGGACCCTCGATCTCAAAGCATCAAGAGTGTCAGTGTCTGTTGTAGCCAGACTGGGTAAGTTCCTGATTTATCGCTACTTACTTACGTGTGTTTGGGGGGATGTGTGTATGAGTGGGGAGGTGTGTGTGGGTGGGGATGCGTGTGTATGGGTGGGGGGTGTGTGGATGGGGGATATGTGGTTAGGGGATGGGTGATTGGTGGTGGGAGATATGTGTGTGGGTGGGGGATGTGTGTGTGGGGGATGGGGGATGTGTTAATGGGTGGGGATATGTGTGTGTAGGTTGGGATGTGTGGGTGGGAGATGAGTGTGTGGAAAATGTGTGTGTGGAGATGTGTGTGTGTGTGGATGGGGCTGTGTGGGTGGGGGAATATGTGGTTACGGGATGGGTGGTTGGGGGATGGGAGATTCGGGAGGGGTTGGTAGAGGATTGTGTGTGGGTGCGGGATGTGTGGGTGGGTGGGTGAAAATGGTGTCGGTGGGGGATGTGTTTAAGTGGAGGGTGCGTGGATGGGTGCGAGAAGCATGTGTGGGTAGGTGCAAGTTGTGTGGGTTGGTGGGAGATGTATATGTGGGTGGGATATGTGTGGTTGGGGATGTGTGTTTGAATGGGTAGTTGGGGTGTGGGTGGGTGGTAGAAGATATGTGAATGGGTGAGTGTTTGTGGTTTATGGGATGGATGGGGAGATGTGTAGGTGGGGGATATGTGTGGATGGGTGATGTGTGTGGGTGGGGGATGTGTGTGGGTGGGAAATTTGTGGGTGGGTTCATGTATGTGTGCCTGGGTTGTGTGAGTGTGGGTGGGTGGGGTGTGGGTGGGTGGATGTGTTTGGATGGAGGATGGGTGGATGTGTGGGGGGATGTATGTATACCTGGGTGTGTATGGTGGGTGGAGGATGTGTGTGGGGGATTGTGGTGGATGGTGGATGTGTGGGTGGTTGGGAAATGTGTCTCATAACATGGTAATATGCATTGTTTACGTTTACAACATTCATTTGACAAAGTTGTTTTCCTATGTGAATAAATCATGCACTATTGATGAACGAAAGACGAGTGATTGGAGAAGCGGAATGCAAGACGGGCCTGCGTGCCCAATTTGCTACCCTTTGAAAATAAAGATTGTTCGTTCCTTCTATTTGTGTGTAGAACCATATAAAGAAAAAATTAGATTCTGAAAAAGATTCAAACAGAGAACCTGGTGAGTAATCCCAGCTATATCCCACTGTTTATCTACGCCTATCAGTTATCACTCTCCCCATCCTTAATGCCTCCTTCAAATCTAATAGAACATGTCACAGACGATCTGCCATAACCAGACCACATCACTCATGGCACTAGATAGCTTTCATAAGAAAGATTCCCGATGAAGAATCATGACTATCAATAAGAACCGTGCATAGAATAGTGATAGTGATAGTACTGCCTAGCGACTTAAGTACCTAGAGGACCAAATTAGATAGTACACTCCAGAGTACGACACGCCACAGGATGATGGAAAGACGAAGTTCACTAAACTCTCAGAGAAGTCAAACGATTTCTATTTACCTGTAGATTTAGATTGTAATGGTTTCCCTGTGAATATTTATCTATAACAAGTTTCAGGACATTGAAGAACCCAGAGAAACTATCAGACAAGTATCCTCAAGAAGCTGTATCTATATTTACACCATTCAGACTGACCTTTGACCTACTAGGACAAAACAATGCAATGTCATCATAAGAAAACGATTTTCCCACCGAAACAACGAAACAGGATCGTAAAATATAGGCTTACCTCTCTCTCCAGACAAATCTTCATAGCAGGACTGGTCAAGATTTCACAAACTATTCTGAAAGAGGTTTCAACATTGAACCATCCGTCCCCTCTGAAGAATTCCCAGCAACTGCTCAAAAAGAGATAGCTCTTAACAACCCCTACGTCATACCACACTGGGTTAGTAATAATGCCAGAAAGACCGTATAGAAAGGAAAGACACAATGAATATTCCCTATTCTAAAGTGGTACGAGCGATTTATCCAATTTAAAAAATAAAAAAATAAAAAAACTAGGGCTGCGGAAGTTAACGATTAATTAATCGATTAATCGAAAAATATTTTTAACGATTAATTTTTTTAACGAGTAATCGAATACCTTTCTCCCACCACTTATACAAATGAACCGGAAGTCTAAAAGTAACAACATGGCAGCGGAGAATTATAAACAAATGTTCTGACGATTACATGAACATTTTGGTTTTCAAGTATCAACTGATAGAAATACTGAAAATGCTGAAAAGGTTTATTGTGTTCATTGTGATAAATCGTTTGCCTACCATGGTTCTAACACCTCGCTTACTTACCACCTTCAAAACAATCATCCACTACAGTATCAGAAGCTTCAGCTGAGACGGTCTATTGCAGCATCGTCACTTACTTCGAAGCAGGCTACTTTGAGTCACTTTTGTCGTTCACCTGATCGTCCAGTGAGTGCTGCATTACAATATGATATTCAAGTGTCACTTGCAAACTGGATTACTAGTAGTGGCAGGCCAGTATCAATAGTAGATGACGGCGGCCTTCAACAAGTATTACGCACAGCATTGCAAAATGCTGAATATAAGCTACATTCCGACCGCACTATTGACAAACTGTTACCTGCTAAGTATAACAGCAAGATTCAAAATGTTAAAGAATCTGTAAAAAACGCAAAGGGAATTGCGTTAACATCTGATTTTTGGAGATATCTAGGTAACGAAAGCTATTGTGGAATTACTGGCCATTGGATTACCGATGACTGGGAGTTGAAAAATGTTGTTCTTGAATACGTGATTGTTGTTGAACGTCATTATTCTGACAGCGTTGTCGAATTATATAAATAGTTTGCAAAAGACTGGGATATAACTAACAGAATTCAGGCTCTAGTTACTGACAACGCAAGAAATATGGTTTCAGCTGTTGATAAAACCGGTTTTGTATATATTCTTTGTTTGGCTCATAGCTTACAACTGAGCATATTACATGGATTTCAAGCCACTGATACCGAAATATTGTTTGGGAAATGTCGAAAAATTGTCGCACATTTTAAACATCGTGTTGCAAACACAACCGAGTTGCAAAATTGTACTCAGTCACCATTCTGTAAGCTGCAGCAAGATGTACCAACAAGATGGAACAGTATTTTTTATTATGCCACAGTCTTCTAAACGCCAGAGAAGCATTAACTGTCTACATGTCAGATGAAAAGATGCAATACAAAGGTCCAAAACTGTCAGATTCGGATTGGGAGAAGATTTCGAAATACGTCAAAGTTTTTGACTTATTCTGTCAGACCACGGTCCTGCTTGGCGGTCAAGATTATATTTCATGTAGCTGTGTATTGCAACTGCTTTCATCGTTGACAAAGCATATGACAGTACACGATGATGATCCGGGCCACATAGCTAAATTTAAGGCAGCATGTATTAATGACTTCAGTGAACATGCAGCTAATATGACAAGTATTTAAATACTACAGATTGCAACAGCACTTGATCCACGCTACAAATACCTAAAGTGTTTGTCAAAAGATGCAAAAGAACGAACTTGGTCACATATTGGACAACAAATAGCAGCTGATGTTCATGATGAGCAGATGGAGAATGATACAGACATTGACAATGACACTATATGTGAACCACATGGAAAGCGTATTAAGCTAATGGAGTCTGACTCAGACACGGAAGATCATGTCGACAGCTCTTATGATAAATTGCTACGTTATAAAATGGAGAAGAAAGTTACTGAACCGGTTGACCATCAACAATGGTGGAAACTTAATGAACATCGATATCCAAAATTGGCATTCCTTGCAAAGACCATTGTATGCATACCAGCTGCCTCAGTTCCATGTGTTAATAAGACGCGCTCGTCACGTGAACCAAATACTGTCAACATACTAGTCTGTTTGCATAGTTGGTTATTAGATGACGTACCAACAAGACAATCCAGTGTTATTTCGATTTTTGACAAATACGACTATAATGTGAGTTATGTGACTATAATCGTCCAAAAAGAGAAACCTGGACCAATGCAGCCTAACTATTTGACTGACTGTCTGACTGACTGACTGATTGACTGACTGACTGACTGACTGGCTGGCTGGCTAACTAACTAACTAACTAACTAACTAACTAACTAACTAACTAACTAACTAACTAACTAACTAACTAACTAACTAACTAACTAACTAACTAACTACCTAACTAACTAACTAACTAACTAACTAACTAACTAACTAATGTGACAATAAGTGTTTTGCTTTAATCTAAATTAACTATTAATTGATCGTACATTTTTCAAAAGTTAACTTTTAAATTTAAATTAATCGGGCGCAGCCCTTAAAAATACAAATGATATTTACGTACGGAGTGACGGTATAGTCGGGAGTAATGACATGAAGCAATTCAGCGGACTCGAGAGCATCTGATTTCGTTACACTTACCGGGTAGATTTTTAGAAATTTGTGAAAAAGAGAGAAAGATTAGGGATTATAGATAGTGACCTATAGAGGGAGAAAAGAAAGGATGGCTTTGGCGGAGTGGCACAGAAGACATTCCGTGGTGAAACGTATCATGATGATGATCATCATTATCATCCTGCGGCTTGTCCATTACATAATCATTCCCCCTTAAATCCCGTGAAGCGTCCCTCTATCATAAGCCAGGAGCCCTGCCTCTGCTGCAGTACTATGTAAATTATCTATCACATCTTATGTCCATCTTCTTCGTGGTCTTCCTCGTCTTCGCTTCGCGGGTACGCCTCCCTCCACAGTTATCTTTTCCAGACATTATTGTCTGTGTACGTCCTAAATACTTTACATTCCTCAATATTATATGTCTAAATAACGACTGTTCTTCAGGCAGAGGAAGACAGTGGAAGCTATATGGTGAAAGCTTACACAACTGAGTCTGGGGAGCAGAAGAAGACAGAGGAAGACAGGGAAGGATGTATGTGGAAAGCTTTCATAGTTGAAGCAGAGAGATTGAGGAAGACAGGGAAGGATGTATGTGGAAAGCTTTCATAGTTGAAGCAGAGAGATTGAGGAAGACAGGGAAGGATGTATGTGGAAAGCTTTCATAGTTGAAGCAGAGAGATTGAGGAAGACAGGGAAGGATGTATGTGGAAAGCTTTCATAGTTGAAGCAGAGAGATTGAGGAAGACAGGGAAGGATGTATGTGGAAAGCTTTCATAGTTGAAGCAGAGAGATTGAGGAAGACAGGGAAGGATGTATGTGGAAAGCTTTCATAGTTGAAGCAGAGAGATTGAGGAAGACAGGGAAGGATGTATATGGAAAGCTTTCATAGTTGAAGCAGAGAGATTGAGGAAGACAGGGAAGGATGTATGTGGAACGCTTACACAGTTGCGACAGAGAGGCAGAGAAAAACAGCGGAAGACGGGGGGAAATGTATGTGGAAAGCTTACACAAGTGAGGTAGAGAGACAGAAGAAGACAGGGGAATATGTATGTGGAATGCTTACACAACTGAGTCAGTGAGGCATAGGACGACAGGGGAAGATGTATGTGAAAAGCTTACACAACTGAGGCAGCGAGGCAAAGAAAGACAGAGGAAGGCATGTGAAGAGGTATGTTGAATGCTTACACAACTGACGCAGAGAGGCACAGGAAGACTGATGAAGATGTATGTGAAAAGCTTACACAGTTGAGGCAAAGAGGCAGATGAAGACAGGAAGACTGATGAAGATGTATGTGAAAAGCTTACACAATTGAGGCAGAGAAGCAGAGGAAGACAAGGGAAGACATGGGACCGTGTAAGTGGAAAGCTTTCACGGCTGAATTATAGAGGCAGGGGAAGACAGGGGAAGGTGTATGTGGAAAGCTTATACAGCTGAGGCAGAGAGGCAGATGAAGACAGGAAGACAGAGAAAGATGTAAGTAGAAAGCTAACAATTTGAGGCAGAGAGGCAGAAGAAGACAGGGGCAGGAAGGGGAAGTAGTATTTGGAAAATTTACACAGCTGACTCAGAGAGGCAGATAAAGACAAGTGAAGATTTACGTGGAAAGCTTCCGCAACTGAGGTAGAGGAAGATAGAAGAAGACAGAAGAAGACATATGTGGAAAACATACACAGTTGAGGCAGAGAGGTAAAGGAAGGCAGGGGGAGATACATGATGAGGCCGATAGACAGAGGAAGACAAAGAAAGATATATGTGGGAGGATTACACAGCTGGGCCACAGAAAATAATACAGCAAATTTAGCTTCATCAAAATGCGATATGCCAGACATGATTGGAGAGTTATAATGGCCGATATCTGTGTCAGGCCAGGTACAAGAAGAAATAATAATGCACTCGCAGACTTGAAATTAGAAAGTAAAGTATTCCATTTACACGCCTTAGGTAATTTAGAATAAATACCGCCGACCCCATATTTGTAGTGACCAAATTGGCCCTCCAAAGGTGATCTGGTCAATATTACGTCTGCCGATTAATGTAAATAATTAGTAACAATTTCCCTACACACAATGTTTAAATAGCATCAATATACACAAACTGAAATGCTGGAATGTTGGTAGACAGTTGTGACCTAAGTATTATTTTGACCGTATCTTTCTGTTAGTCTGACCCAGTTTTGTGGATTTATGTGTTCTCGTGTCTTTTGCTTTATCATTATTTGTCCATTATGATAACTTTGTGGTTGGAAAAAAAACCCAACAGGCCTAATTACACAAAATCGCTATCAACGTTATAACACAACATATCCCCATATATATTTAACCAGGAGAAAAGAATGGCAGGCCAACCGTTACTGCACAACGGTGCAGTTGTAGCGTTGACATTGACATCAAATTACGTGGCGGATTTGTAGGATGGATCTATAATTTATTTAGAAAACAAATA
Organism: Cepaea hortensis; assembly: GCA_963921405.1. Classification (NCBI taxonomy): domain Eukaryota; kingdom Metazoa; phylum Mollusca; class Gastropoda; order Stylommatophora; family Helicidae; genus Cepaea; species Cepaea hortensis. Next base: position 23,914,776 of record OY992889.1, on the reverse strand, counting down.
GCACGCCACATCAGAAATCCACTGGAAGAAACGGTGAGTGTAAAGAATAGTATAAGTTGTTGAATGTAATCAATAGGTTATTTCTGTGTGAGATGCTGTAGATAACGACATGTAGAAACTGATTTACACTACAAGGTGTTGACTTGTGACCTGATGTTTCGAGCTTGTGAAGTAGTGTGTTGTCCTATTTATGCTCTTCTACATAAAGTCTACGCCTTAAGGCACTGATAATCATGTCTGTCCACAGCCTTCTGTCTCGTGTACTGCCAGTCATTTATGTTACCGTTGTCTCTCCTTGCGATGGTGTCAAACTGTCCAGCGTCAGCTCTCTGGGTTTCCTTCTGTCTATCCTCCCCTCCAAATTTCCCATTGTCACGACGAACACCATTACACTTTCTATCCCTCCAATGTTTCCTCATCATCCTTCCATAAAATCACATCTTAGCAGCTTCCGTATTAGTTTGCTAATTGTCCATTATTCGCTTCCATACGTTAGGATTGGCTCGACATAATACTTAAGAACTTTTTCTCACCTTCATCGATAAAAATATATTGCTAGTAATATTCTTCATCTTATTATATAATATTCTTTATAATATTTTCAGTTTTATCCTACAGGCTATTTATACCCAAGCTTGTATGTATAATCCCCGAAAGGTACACTACAAAGAATATCACCCTAAGAAAGTTTAGTTTAGTTTAGTTTAGTACACTACAAGTACACTACAAAGAACATCACTCTAAGAAAACAACACGTGAATGTAATATGAAACGTAAATAGTGTGTCTTCTGTGTAATGTTCAGATTTTAATTTGTTGAAAATAAATGTTTCTTAAAATGCTGGGCTAACTGGCATAGGAGATCACGTGTTAAAACTCTATGCAAGTCAAAGCAAAGCTGACATAGAGCGATCAAGGAGGCGCCCGATTAGCGCTCGTTTCTCGTCACATTCTGCCTGGGCCCTGGACACTTTCCCAAAAATAAAGGTAAAGGTATAGCAATACTACCTTTGGGTACGACGTGTTAGGCCTTCACATATTCTATACCATGTCATGAGGTGGAGTGACCAGTTAATTTTCTCGCTACCTTCCTTTCACAGACAGTTCCCACACAATTCTGAAAATTGTCTGGTACTAAGGTTTATAACACTGGGTCGCTCCCACAGCCGTACTGATAGGAAATAATAACCTTGCCCCTGATGGAAATTGAAGCCGTACCAGTGTTTTAGCAGGCAAATGCACTAACCATTATGCCACCTCACCATCTTTAATCAAATAATATAATCAAATAAAGAAACTTCATTTATTCACTACATATGATATATAACTTAGCTGTATGCACCTAATGAGATGCAGCGAAATATACCAAGTGTGACCAAACGACTCCGCAATATCAAAATTTATCTCTCATTCCACAACAAAGGAATAAAAGCCCAAGAGGAATGAGAAGATAGAAAAATACAACTTCCCCGCTCTGCTCGGCGTTTATAATTCTATAACGCAAAATTTCACCAGTAGACCATCGCACAAAGCGAACAGTCTGGTTTATACAAAGATTGTAAAATCTAATTCGTTACCACCCTGGCAGGTCAGAGACCGTAAATGTGTAACATTCCTACGTTATAAAATGCCGAAACGTATCCACCAGTGAATAAGTCACCTCGAAATTCGAGACTGAGGAGAGACTTTCAGCCAGACAAATGTGTGAACGTACAAAGGTCGATCGGCGGAAACCACCTGCCCTTATATCCAGTTGCCAAACACAGATGAAAGGTTCAAATGCTAGCAAACACAGAAGATGAGGGCGTAACAGCAGACTGGAATGTATTATGTAACGACTACCACATCTACGAGCAGCGGACAAAGCATCTTTCAAACACATGGTGTAGACCGCTCAAAAGATGATTGACAGGTGAAACTACCATCCATAGTGCAAGTAAGAATGGAGGTAAAGTATACTGGATATGAGATATCCAGGTATCCATCCAAAGTGAAAAGAGGAGGAGAGAAGACGAAAATCACGTTAAGGATGGAAACATTATTTAACCTACGGGCATTGCTAACAAAACTCAGCCGCAAACACAGTTATGGCATGCCAGGGATACGTCTGGTGAGACATTACAGCCTCATTTCATCCGATTTCAGAAAAGAGTCTAGTTGCGGGACTCCTAGCTGTAAACTCAGGTTATATCAACATATTTTATATCATTTGTCTTCTTTTCTGAACGCCTGCTTTTGTTTTATATTTCTGTTTTCTCTCCCGGACTTCATGCTTGTTGGTTTTCTCGGTTACTTATTGTTCCAGCTCTTGCCGTTACTGTGTCATTGTGAAAACTGTTTTCTCGTTGTTGTATGTGATAATTTGGAGAAATCGAAAACTATCAAAGAAACGGGAGTGCGTGGCCTATTCATGGACAGGATAGAGATTTAGATATGTCCTGCCTGACAAGTGTTGGTCTAAATAATAAATGTTATTTTGGACGTTCTCAATAGACAGCTCAACTTCGAGTATTTTTCCTGAGTAGACACACATAGAAGAGTGACTAATCAGGAAAATTCCCTAAAATTTATTAGTCTATTGAGGACGACCAAAATACCATTCATTATTTGGACCAACTCTTCGAATGCCTACCAAGATTAGTGCGAAACCATTTGGAGGGGGACATGTCATCAATTCACCGTGTCTGCGTGATCATGTCTGCCTGAGGATAGATAGAGGACTTAGCACACTCAGTTCATCAAGATTGAGAAGTGAAGGCCTTTGATGTTCGACTGGAATGTGCGACTAAAGCCCTTCAGACAGACAGTGTTAGAGAGAGAGAGAGAGAGAGAGAGAGAGAGAGAGAGAGAGAGAGAGAGAGAGAGAGAGAGAGAGAGAGAATGAGGTGAACTTAGATAACACTCAATTATATGTGTTTATGTGAATGTATACATACAATATATATGTTTTCAGTGTTAGGACATTAAATGAGCTGGGAAAGTTAAACAATGTTCTTAGAGAAATGGAAAGCATGAACATGAACATCCTAGGCATAATTGAGGTGAGATGGAAGGAATCGGGCAAAATTATAACCGACAAACATACAATAATTTATTCTGGAGGGGATGTACACGAAAAAAGGAGTAGAACTGGTATTTGATGAAAAGAAAACAACAACAGCCAAGCAAATTAATAGTTGCTGGTGTATTTCAGATAGAGTTATCAAGGTAAAAATCAAAGTCAAACCAATAGATATAAATATTATACAAGTATAGGCACCAACAACAAGCAGTAGTAACGAAGAAATACAACACTTTTACGAAGAAGTAGAAATGGCGATGTCTCAAATGAGATCAAGGGAAATAATTCTAGGAGATTGTAATGCAAAAGTAGGAAAGGAACAAATGAACTATGTAGCGGGGAATTATGGTTTAGGTACAAGATACAAAAGAGGAGAGAAACAAATAGAATGGGTGAATATCAATGGTATGATAATTGGAAACATCTGGTTTAAACACCATACAAGACGACTTTACACATGGAAAAGCCCTGGTAAGAAAATACGCGACCAAACTGACTACATACTAATTAATAAAAAATTTAGAAATGCACAAATTAATGTAAAGGCAATTCCGGGTGCTGACTGTAATAGTGATCATGTACTCTATGCAGACAAATAAAAGAAAGATTTCAGATAGGGGAAAATAATTATGAACGTGAGACTTAATAAAGAGATTATGAAAGTAGATAAACTAATTCCAGAACAATACAGAGTGACTGTGAAAAATAGGTACAATGCAATAGCTAAAATACAGAGTATAAATGGACAATGGGAAATGTTAAGGGACTACATTCATCAAACTAGCAAAGGAATATTACCTGAGAGAAGCCAAAAAACGAAGAAAATAATACATGACTGAAGAAATGTTTAAGTTGATGGACAAAATAAACTAGAGTAAAAATGATAAACAAGAATATGCTAAGATAAATAAAGAAATAAGAGATACATGTTTGAAGTTTAAAAGAGCAGTGCAAGAAAATTGAATTAAATTCTATTAAAGATTTTTTAAAATTCACAGAAAAATCAGTGAGCTCACGGGAAGACAAATAAGAACAAATACAGGGTGTTTGAAATCAAAAATATGAAAGATATAATAAGGGTCGTTCATTTGAAATCCGTTCGTGCCGCACCGCGTGTAATTGCGTACGTTGAACATAATCATGTCATAGTCATGTGATAAGTACTGACCAATAAATAAAATAGCACGTACTTATCGTCCCATGATGCATAGGTTCTGTTTCTGACCGTTGAGAAAATAACCGGGTTGATCCAAAAACCGCCCAAAGAAGCTCAAAGAGCGGTGATTCAGTTTTTTTCATTTGAAGGATGTCGATCAGTGGACATTCATCGAAGAATGCAGGCAGCGTACGGTAACAAATGTTTGTCGAAAACAACAGTGACAGATTTGGCACGAATGTTTCGGAAAGGACGTCAGTTCACGACAGATCTTCGACGGCCGGGTCAAGCGCATATTGTTGCAACTGAAAAAAAAAAAAAAAACATCGCCAAAATTGATGCATAAGTACAGATGAACCGTTACCGAAGCATAAGTTCGCTAGCGAAAGAATTTGATGTGTCAATTGGGGCAATTTAAAAGATCGTTCTTAAAAAACTGCAATATCGGAAGGTGTGTTTACAGTGGGTACCATGGATGTTGACCGACCACCAACAAGAGGAACGCATGGGATGGTGTTTGAACCACTTGCTGCGTTACAGAGTGGAGGGTGATGAATTTCTCTTCCGCATAGTGGCAGGCGATGAATCATGGTGTCACCACTTTGAGCCGAGCAGCAAAAGAGACAGCATGCAATGGAAGCATGCTGGATCACCAAAAGCCACAAAATTCAAGTTACAGGTTTCTGCTGGTAAAGTTATGCTGAGCGCATTTTTTTTACCATGAAAGGCTATTGTTGGCCGACTTTAAAGAACCATGTGTCAACATCAACTCTGCCCACTACTTGCAAATACTAGACAAGCTGCAAAAAGCCATCAAGAATAAACGACCCGGCATGCTTTCTCGCGGTGTGATTTTGTTGCACGATAATGCTCGTCCGCTTGTCGCAAAGATTGCGCAGGAAGCATTAGCAAGGAAGAGGTGGGAAATTCTGCAACATCCAGCCTATAGTTCTGATTTGTCATCTGATTTTAATTTGTTCGGACCTCTAAAACAAGTTCTCAAGGGGCAACGATTTCACACAGATGCAGACGTAATGGTCGCGGTAAACACGTGGTTCAAAACAATCCTTTTTTTTTTTTTTGCGGACGGCATTCGCCGCCTACCTAAGCAATGGGATACTTGTCTGAATGCCTACGGCGACTTCTTCTGACCAACCCATGGTGCATTATTCATTCAAAATGAATGCTTTGTTTAATTCTACCACGCATGTTAATGTTTCTTTCATGGTTTTGTAAAAAAGCCATAGGAACGGGTTTGAAATGAAATCCCCTAATATTATTGGATGAAGGTACTATAATGACGAGGTGGAATAGGTATACAAGAGAATTATATGATGGAGAAATGGAAGAATAAACAGAAGAAAGTACATTAGAAGGTCCACCTATTCTAAAAGAAGAAGTCGCTGACGCTGTCAAACATATGAAGAAAGGAAAACCGGCTGGGACGGATGAAATCACAATAGAAGAATTAGAAGTACTGGGAGAATTTGGAGTAGATATATTAACCAAAATGTTGAATGATATTTACAGCAGTGGATATTTACCGAGCGTTGTGATGAAATCTGTATTTATAGCTATACCAAAAAGACCAGGAGCAATTTAATGCGAAGTTTGTTGTACAATTAACCTCATAAACCATATCACTAAGCTTCTACTCAGGATTATAATGAGACAAACACGAAAGAAAATAAAATGAAATTATCGAAGAACAGTATGGATTTGTGGAAGGAAGGGGTAAAAACAATGCAATTTATACACTACGGAAACTAACAGAAAGATCAACAGAGATACATAAAAAAATATATTTGTACTTCATAGATTATACTAAAGCATTTGATAAAGTAAGACATGATGAACTCATTAAAATGTTGGATGATATCAACACTGATGGGAAAAATCTACGAATAATAAATAATATTTACTGGAACCAAGTAGCAGCAATTAAAATGGGAAATAAAGAGGGCAATTACGAACAAATAAAGCTTGATATCTATCTATCTATCTATCTATCTATCTATCTATCTATCTATCTATCTATCTATCTATCTATCTATCTATCTATCTATCTATCTATCTATCTATCTATCTATCTATCTACCTACCTACCTACCTACCTACCTACCTATCTATCTATCTATCTATCTATCTATCTATCTATCGGTCGGTCGGTCGGTCGGTCGGTCGGTCGGTCGGTCTGTCTGTCTGTCTGTCTGTCATTTTTTCACTATCATTATTCACTGTGTATGTGTGTGTGTGAGTGGGCGAGAGAGTGAGCGAGAAAGAGTGTGAGTGAGAGATTGAGTATGAGACAGAGATAGTATGCATGCGCGTTTGCCTGAGTGAGTGTAAACGTGAGTGAGTGTGTGTGCACGTATGTGTGAGAGATAGAGTGAGAGAATGAGTGATTGTGAGAAAGAGGTTGTGTTGTCTGTGTGATAGAGTGAGAAAGTGAGTGAGTGAGGTAGAGAGTCAGCGAGTGAGTGAGTGAGTATGAGAGCGTGAGTGAATGAGTGAGTGAGTGAGTGAGTGAGTGAGAGAGAGAGTAAGAGAGTGCGTGTAAAAGGGAGAGTGAGAGATTGAGTGAGAGTTACTATGTGTGTGTGTAAGAGTGGGCGAGTGTGAGAGTGAGTGCGTATAGGCGAGAGAGAGAAAGTGAGAGAGAGGGAGAGAATGAGAGAGTTAGTGTGTCAGTGTGCGTGAAATAAAAATAAATAAATAAATATATACATACAGAGAGAGAGAGAGAGAGAGAGAGAGAGAGAGAGAGAGAGAGAGAGAGAGAGAGAGAGAGAGAGAGAGAGCTGAGCGCACTGTATCCACACTACTAATGAAGAATCAGATTCACTGGGCTGGTCACTTAACTCGCATGCCAGATCACAGGCTCCCTAAACGAATTTTGTATGGCGAGCTGCGTTTTGTAAACGTTCCCAAGGCGGCCAGAGGAAACGCTTTAAAGACACTCTAAACATCTCACTAAAAGCTGTTGGAATTCATCTTGACACCTGGGAGACTGCTGCTAAAGACCGTAATTCGTTGCGTAAATCATTACATAAGGGTGCAGTCACTTGTGAAGCAACCAGGACTGCAAGAGCTGTGAAGAAAAAGCTGGACAGAAAAACCAATGCAGGCGATCCTCCTCCTGAAACGTCCAGCATTCTGTGCCCACATTGTCAACAATGTTTCAAACCAAAATAGGCGTTATCAGCCATCTTAGAACTCACGGCTCCATACTTTCAACTCCCACTATATGAAATGAATGGTCATCATCATTCTTGATGGACAAACAACAACAAATGTTTTATAAATTAGGCTTGTAATATTGTTAAGTATTACATAATCAGGCTTGTAACATTCTTAAGTGTTATATAACCATGTTTGTAACATTGTTAAATGTTATATTCTCAGATTTATGACATTATTAAGTGTTATAAAATCAGGTTTATGACATTGGTACATGTTATATAATTAGGTGTGTGACTGTAGTATATAATATACTCAGGTTTGTGATAATGTCAAACGCCTAGCGAATACTCGAGCAGACGAAGAGCTTGCTACAATGAAAGGTATGTCCCTATTGTCAGATTGTGTTGTCTTTCTCCAAAATAAGCTGTTAGCTTGGTCTTGATCAGATGTTGTAATATTCATGCGGACATGTTGAAGTAGGTTTATCTCAGTCACGAGACTGAATAGCAAGACATGGCAATATTAACATTACGGGTTTATTCTTCGGCATCATCATCGTCATCGTTTGCGTTATCGTTGCTATGATGTTTTGTCATCGTTATCATCTTCATCTTCATTGTCGATCATCATCCTGATCAACATCATCATCATCGTCGCCATTGCAGTCACCGGGGATGCCATCTTCATCATTATCATCTTCATCATTATTATCGTCTTCATCGAAAAGCTCATCGCATTCGTTATCATCCTAATAATCGTCATAACCATTACCATTGTTGTCATCATCATAGTCATAAACATCTTCGTCGTAGTCATCATTATCATCAGCATAATCATCGCTGTCATCATCATCATCATCATCATCATCATCATCATCATCATCATCATCATCATCATCATCATCATCATCATCATCTTATTATCAACATCATCATCATCATCATCATCATCATCATCATCATCATCATTGTCTTCAGCGCCAAGCGCATTGTCTTCGTCATCATCCTCATCATCGTCATAACTATTACCATTGTTGTCATCATCATAATCATAAACATCTTCCTCGTAGCCATCATCATCATCAGCATCAGCATCATCATCGCAGTCATCATCATGATCATAATCGTAGCCATCATCATAATCATCATCATCGTAGACATCACCATCATCACCAGGATTATCACCACGATCATCATCATCATCATCATCATAGACATCATTATCACCATCATCATCGTAGTCATGGTCATCGTCATAATAATCGTCATATTCATTACCATCGTCAACAGCATCGTTGTCATGACAAATTTTATATGATAGCCCTTAAAGTACTAAATGAGAATGTTGTCAAGAGTATAAGGTGTGTGATATAACTACAGCAATATATCATGGGTGTCATAATGATACAACACGAACTACTACGTCATATGTAAAACCTGTGATTCGTGTTTTATTGCTGTCTAGAAAAGAGATCACGTGATCAAATTATTTTAGACATTGGAGACTGCTAACATATATTGAGAAACATTACAAATATTTTTAAAAAGCTATCTGGATTTAGTGGCAATATTAGACATGCAAATATATTACTGAAAATACCGGAGGGCAAGATTTCCCCCCCCCCCCCCCCCCCCCAACTAGTCAGGTCTTAAATATGACTGAGCTACCGTATAGCAGTAGACGGTACTACCTGCTTTCTGTTAGCGCCGAACGTTGGGCGTTGGGCAAGATCCATGGCAACAGAAAATGACGACACCTTAAAAAAGACTTCATGGAGCTATTATGTAAGAACGTTGAGGCACAGATTTTATTGAGTTGCAGAGAGTTGCTGAGACCAAAGGTCATTGGATGGACATGGTCAGACGACTTCAAGACCAGTCTTCGGAATGACTGACCTAATGAATTAAAGCTGTGAGTAATAGTGCCTGCTCAACAGTCTCATGTAAGAATAATCAATACAATACAGTACAATATTTGTACCGTTGTTTTATTATACCGATTGTAGTCATAGCTTTTCATTGCTCTGGCCGAAATAGGTAGTAACATACTAATGATTATAGTGAACAATATGTGAATGTTGTGAAACAATGTTTACAAATACTCATGTCGATATATGTTCACAATACACTCAGTCAGATACATCAGACTAACTCGGCGGTTTACGAGCTGATCACGAGGATGCCCTGAGCAGTTTGACATGAGGGTCAGAAGTAGCGCTATGGTTGGACCTGGATTCTGTGCTTGTATTTAAACATTAAAGGTCCCGTTTACACGCTTTAGGAGTATTGGGCATATGGTACTAGGCCCATATTGTTATAGACTAATCGACAGTCGGCCAGTGACGTTGCCAGTATGATAGTCGGTCAGTAATGTGATCAGTATGACAGTCGGTCAGTGACGTTGCCAGTATGATAGTCGGTCAGTAATGTGGTCAGTATGACAGTCGGTCAATGATGTGGTCAGTATGACAGTCGGTCAATGATATGGTCAGTATGGCAGTCGGTCATTGATATGGTCAGTGTGACAGTCGGTCAGTGATGTGGTCAGTATGACAGTCGGTCAGGGATGTGGTCAGTATCAGGCCGGCCACCTCTACTTCCCAGACACTTCTTGGCACCAAGTTTAGGCTTGGTTCACCAGAGAGCCTAGGCCAAATTTTGTATATGTTTAATTCGCCCTGACGAGGATCGAACTTATGACCACAAAGGCAGCCTACGAGCGGCTTTGTATTTACCTTTGCACTCTTAATCTCATCACATGCTGCTTTGAGCTTTTCCTCATACAGACTTCTCACATTCCACGTTGCTTTTCTCAGTCTGTTTCTTGGTCTGACACAAAGGATTTCCTTGGTAACACAATCAGGATTGACTCCGTCATCACGATTACTAGTACTGGTCCCTGTGTCACACTCTTCCCCAGTGTTATCTGATCTGCCTGGCCTGGGGGTCTCGCCACCAGATCTCTTTCTTATTATGTTTTCTTTCACTGCTCGTCCAATTTCCATTGGCTCGGCTCGCAAACCTATCAGCTGGCCATTCCTTCGTACATCCGCGGGCCGGCACAACATTGTATTCCTGATTTGTGTCAGTCTTGAACTCTTCATGGACTTAAACGTCTGGAGCCCCGGGAGGGGGTCGGACGCGGCTGGAGTGCTGTGGTTCGGGCGGAGGGGGAATTTGGGACATATTATGTATCCTCTGTTTAATGGCCTTCTCTGCTTCAGCCTTACATATTTTTGGTCCATCTTGAGTATTATAAGCATTTGGTCTGTTGACCCTGTTGTCCCATAATAATTCTTCGGCGTGCTCTGTCCATTTTTTATTATGTCAGCATGAAGGAGCATCAATTCTGAAGATGGAGGTTCGGTATGCTCTTGGCCATATGAAAGCTGGCGGGGCCCCGGGCGCGGATGGCATCACAGTGGAAATGGTCGATGCCTTGGAGGAATATGGAATGGGCCAGGTCGCCGGACTGCTGAACGCAATATACGATACTGGAGATATGCCTCCTGATGTGGCTGGTGGGCCGGTGGTGCAAGGCTGCCATCGGAGGATTTGCAGAGTTTCCGGCTTGGGTCAGGATGGCGTTGCGTGTTTCTTCTAGCTTGACTTAAGTCGGTTGATCGGCGGCTTGACAATCCGCCATCATAAAACTCGCCGTTGTTACAGAATCAGATTTCTGGCTCTAAATGCTAGCGCTACGCACAAACATGGAGAGCCACGACTTTTGCCCAAATGCGCCGCCTTAGGCCCAAGAGGAAAGACTAAGACTACAAACTCCATTGGTGCTGTTTTCGTGTTTCAAAGGGTGCTTTGTGTATGTTTTTAAACATGTCTTATCCTGCGCCAACGGTGATAAAATTGTACGACCTGAAAGTTAAATGACGATGTACTGATAACTTCAATCATTCTCTTTCTGAAACCAGTCAGTTCGGTGATTGACAATCGTTTTATCTTGGACTACAGCCTTGCCAGAGCTCCCATTGTTAGAAACAATTACATTGACATCGCCACCAAGGTAAACAACATTTTATTCACCGAATACGCTTAAGAAACTTTCATAATCTAATGCAGCATTAAGTTTGATCTGGCAAAACGTAAAATCACTACACATATCTGGTCTATAGCACTATACGGCACTGAAACATTGCCTTCAATCAAGACCGATGTCTCACCGTAACCACTCTACATGCCAAACCTCGTTCTTTGCCTCACTTGAGAGATGTCTCACCGCACCCACTCTGCATACCAAACCTCGTTCTTTGCCTCATTTGAGAGATGTCTCACTGCACCCACTCTACATATCACACCTCGTTCTTTGCTTCACTTGAGAGATGTCTCACCGCACCCACTCTACATACTAAACCTCGTTCTTTGCCTCACCTGAGAGATGTCTCACTGCACCGACTCTACATACCAAACCTAGTTCTTTGCCTCACCTGAGAGATGTCTCACCGCACCCACTCTACATACCAAACCTCGTTCTTTGCCTCACCTGAGAGATGTCTCACCGCACCCACTCTACATATACAATTTAGTTCTTTGCCTCACTTGATTCTCAGCCTACCATAGGAGGTATAGCGTATATTGCAATTTCTGGTTAAAGTCTCTGCCTTTTAGCTCCAAATATTCTAGTTCAATGCAAAACCACTTCAGGTGATCAGTTCCTTCTTTAGACTTTTCGCTGACGATGTTTACAAAATTCGGTAAATTATCTGTTACAACATCACCAAGCTGGCATCAACTCAAGATCCATACCAGTTATAAATTATCGTATCTTTGATCGGAATCAAACCAAAAACAATACGTTGATAAATAAGTAAGCTATTTATTAAGTCATATTTATTTTATTATTTACATACTATTATAACATCTGTAAAGTTTTTATTGTGCAACATGCATCAGATAAAAATCATGTGCAAAACAATACCTGCAAATAAACTAACCTTTTCCTTGTAGGGAGGCGTTTACTGGAAAGGCAACAGAAGGGAGAGCCCGTTCACGGCTGCAGCCTTGCCTGCTTTGAATGAATTCAACAAAATGTTGTATATCTATATAACGGAATACTCCGCCAATACGTTTCTCCATGTGGCACATGACAATAGGTACCTCGATTATAACATAACCGTGGACAATGTAAGTTCTTTCTATCATTCATTGTTGACTATTGCAGTTAGAAATGGCTAAATATTTGATAAGAGTTCTTGTTATCTTGTTGCAGGATCTACGCCATTGTAGTGAGTTCACAGATGCTCGATCTCTTTCAGCAGACAACTAAACGCTACAAAGGGTTAGAGGCTTGAGGATCGACATAACTGCAGAGTGGTTCATCTCTTCGGACTCGATCTTGCCCCGCGGAACGTCAAGCCACCCGCCCAGACCACCGCCCAAAGGACGAACTCTGTAACTCCAGCGATGACCCTCAGGGGTCTCTGGAAAATTGCATTCGTGGATTGAATGACGCAATCCGATACGAATCCACAATCTTTAGAGAGCGAGATGGCTTGACCACTTGGCCACTGAGGCTCCACGTGAAATGAGCAAAGGTTGCATCGTGGATAAGTTACCTGGCTATATTATTACAGAACGCTCGCCCATTGCACTCATTCCACAATTCCAAATCCAATTTTCAAAACAAAAATTCCAAATTCGGCCTCGTTCAGCCTTCTTCCTCAGTTGTGGTTATTGTTGAGGTCCGTGGTTTTTGTGAGTTCATTCACCCTAATTCATGTCTTGTGCGCTCTTACGAGTAAGTCCTATCTCGGACTGGTTTTGTACAGTTTGTGTCTGTGACGTCAGCTGGGGGGGGGGGGGGGGGGTGTCGGTCGGCGGCTGTCCTTTGTGTCCGTCTCCTGTTGTGATTTCCTTTGTGAGCGTAGGCTCCTGGCTCGTCTGGCTTGACTGGTTGTAGTCCTTATAAGGACTTTTTATTTAGTGTTTTTTGCCTCCTTTTTTTTGTGTATTTTCCATTTTCATTCCACAAAAGCTCGAACTTTTAAAGTTGATATCTATTTTTGTGCACGATAATATCCACTATCTCAGTGTAAGGTAGATCCGTAGACTTGTTTACCTAGGCAGCGTTTCGTGTTTAAATCCCATTTACAGCGGTTTGTTTGTTCAACAACATTATCGCTGTAGTCAATCAATCCTCGTAACTGGAGGCCAGAGACCTATCTCAGAAATAGTATGAACAAGAAAGGAGATGGCTGTCTAACCCCCATAAAGATTAGTTGAGGTGTGACTTGTTACACCCACATATTCAAGGTCACCAAATATGTAGTTTGGTTGCAGGTTCCCTTCCACGTATCTTTCCTTTCCAGTAAAGTCCCAGACAATTATAAACATTGTCTGATTACAGTTTCTGTGTGGCTGAATCTACCCCTCAACTTTATTGATTGGAACAGGCATAATCCTACCTCTGATGGAGATTGTTTCCTGGCCAAAGTCTTGACAAGCATGGACATTGATCACTAAGCCACAGTGGAGCCGGTACTGGGTTGATTTCTTTAAAACAATATCATATGAAGAAATCTAGTATAAACACATTACTATCTTTATGAGTCTTGTAATGGTTTATCAGTCGAAGACTTTTATATATCTCGGGTGAGCTATAAGTTTATTTAATGTGTATGACTGCAGTTTTTGAAAATACTGCCGTTCCAAGTTTTGTACTTACCTACTGTGGAGTTCATGCAACATAATAGGTAAATACAAAACTTGGAACGGAAATATTTTCACACACAAAAAACAAAACTGCTATCATTAAAAATACACCATATACAAGAAATATTAATTAAGGGAAATGGTTCAAAATAATACTGCCACTGTTGTTGCTAACCATTAGAAAAATGCATGTAACATCCCATCATCCATCATGAACCATGCCGATAAGCGTGGGCGGTCATGTTTTGCCATCTCACTCGATAACCAGAGTCGTGGATCAGCTCCGTGTTTCTGTCTCGACCATGGCACGTGGCCAAGCCATCCAGAAATTTAATTCTTGGTCGTCTCTTTTTTCTCCTCCCCTCGATCTTGCAGTTGTCACCAAGTTCTCCAATTAATTTCTTCTCATAACATGCCCAAACAATTTTGACTGTCTACGTCTAATGTCTCAAATCAGTTTACGATTTTCATTTGTTTCTTGTAGGACTTATTCATTGGTTTTTTTTTTTTTTTTTTGGTCTGTCCGTGGTATTCTTTGCATTTTCATGAGAAACCACATTTCCACAGCTATCAGATGTTTTTCAGCTTGTATTCTCATTGTCCACGCTTCAAATCCATACAAAAGTACAGGTTCTATGTAGCACTTCAATACTCTTTTTCTCGTTTCAATTGATATCTGTTTATTAGTCAGTATATTTTTCTTCTTGCAAAAGGTCACCTTCGCCATTTCAACTCTTGTTCTAATCTCTTCAAGGCATCTCCCATCAGATGTTATGACTGTTCCGGAACTTGCTGTACTGGTTCACTTGTTTAAGAATATGTCCATTTACCTGTATATTACATTGTGGTATTTCTTCCATCCTAGTGACGACCATAATCTGTGTCTTCTTACAATTCAATTCTATTCCTAGTTGTTCACTGTGTGCAACAACCGCATCTACTAAATTGTGCAGCCCCTAATCGTTGTCCGCAATCAAGACTGTATCATCTGCATATCTAATGTTGTTGATGTATCGACCCCCAATGCTGATTCCTTCCATATCTTCTATATTTCTAAAAATATTTTCACCATACAGGGAAAACAGATCTGGAGACATTACACATCCCTGTCTCACACCTCTCTTAATAGGCTGTTATTGGCCTACTACAATATCAATTCTTATGGCAGCTTGTTGATTCCAGTATACGTTTTTCACAAGTCTAAGGTCTTTTCCATCAATTTGTAGATTTTCAAGCATCCTTATCATGTCGACATGTCTCACTTTATCGAAAGCCTTTGTGTAGTCAACAAAGCAGAGGTGTAGATCTTTGTTTACTTCCATAGAACGTTCAATTACTGTTCTCAGTATGTACATAGCATTTACTGTACCCTTGCCTTCTACAAACTCACATTGTTCCTCTCCTATTTCAGGTTGTGGTTCCAAATGTTGCTGTATGTAGCCGGGGCGCAGTGTTGGGGTGAGCGCCCAACATTGCTTAAATACCCGAATGGCTCGTGAATACATAACCTATGCAGCAAAAGTCCAACTCCTGGCCTTCACTTGGCGGAACTGTTTCTACTAACAGGAGAATGGGCGACGGCGAGTTTCTGGCGCCGAAAAATAACCAGTGTGCTCTAGATGTGTATGCACATACATGCATGTGCAGACACGTGTGTGCGTGTGTACACATCTAAACTCGAGTGAGACCACAGTCTGCTCTAGCAAAGGAAAGGTGCTGAAGCCAGGAGGCGCACGACAGAAATCAGGATGCCACGCAATTACGCAAAATGGAATATGTCGACTACTGCTAAATGTTATGGTGCTCGCCCTGCTTTAGACCCCCAGGCAGGTGCAGTGCCGGGCCCTATGTCTCGAAAGGGTCCAACCCCAACTACTGGAGGTCCTTCTCAGATGTCCTGTGGAGCCAGGGGACATGATAATAGAACGACTGGCCATACTAAACAAAGACTTAAAATCATGTACTGGAATGTGGAGGGAGTCAGCAACAAAAAAAAAATAGAATTAGAAAAAATCCTGGACCAAGAAAAAGTAAGTATATGTTGCTTGCAAGAAACTCACCTCAACGAACATATAGCCTTCAAAATCAGAGGCTACCAGTGATACCGATCTGACCGAAAGGTCAGACGAAAAGGTGGAATACTTACCCTTGTAAAAATAACATCACTGCTTCCCAAATCGAAGTCTACATGGAAGGGGCTGAGTAACAGACACTTAAACTTAAGACAGGCTATGCAGACCTACATCTGATCAATTACTACTGTCCAAGTGACCGCCCACAGGCACTGGACACACTACCATTAACAGAAAAAATGATTGTGTGTGGTGATTTCAACAGCCACTCGCAGAGTTGGGGCTATGATCACATGGACCAGAGAGGAGAGAGACTGGAAGACTGGCAGGATGAGAATAGATTCATCTTGGTTAACAAGCCGTCCGACCCACACACTTTCTACTCGAGGTCATGGCACACTACAACTACACCTGACCTGGCTTTTCATTCACCAGACATGGAGTGGAACATTACACGAATTGTTGGGAAACAACTTGGTGGCAATGACCATCGGCCAGTCTTTCTAACTGTAAGAAAATGAGCTTGTAAGTGAAAGCAGCACCCTCTCAAGGTGGAACTACAAGAAAGCAGACTGGGCAATGTACAAGCATCGCACCAGCATACTGGTTAGAAACCTGAACCAGAGAAAGGCATAAATAAAGTAGTTGAAGAGTTTGGGAAATGCATACTACAGGCAGCGCGAGAAACAGTACCAAAAGGAGCCCGTAAACAATATAAACCCTACTGGAGTAGTGAACTGGAACAGTTGCATAATGATGTGGAAGTGTGTAGAAAGCAAGCAGAGGCCACACCCAGCCAAGAGCACCACAATAAATTCCAGCACGCAAAAGCCAAATTTCAAAGGGCCAAGCTGCAGGCTAGACGGAAAAGCTGGCAGGAAAAAACAGAGTCTCTGAACTTTGAAAGAGACACAAAGAAATTGCGGAAGCTAACAAAACAACTTAATGATGAGGGCACAGGGAGAAACTCAAAAATTGCACTACATAAAGATAGAAACATCTTAACAAGAAAGCAAGCAGCTGACCATTTTGCGGACTCATTCGCACAAGATAACAATATCAAAATTAGTCCAGAGAAACAACAAGAGATTCGTGAGAAACGGCAACATACAGGACAGCAGGAAATAGTACATGAGGTTCTGGAGGCACCCACCACAATCAGCGAACTGGAGCTAGCCATATCAAAACTGAAAATGAGAAAGTCACCAGGAGCTGATGGTATCTCCAATGAAATGATCAGGAACCTAGGAACATAAGCCAAAGCAAAGCTGTTGCAGATCTTCAATAACAGCTGGACCTTAGGCAATGTTCCACAAGCCTGGGGAGAAGCAATCATGATACCCCTCCTAAAATCAGGGAAAGGTAGTTCCATTGCCTCTAGCTACAGACCAATTAGCCTCACCAGCTGTCTCTGCAAAACACTGGAGCGCATCATCAATCACAGACTGCAGTGGTACATTGAAAGTAAAAACATCCTTGTGCCACAGCAGGCTGGCTTTAGGCAGTGCTACTCTACGGAAGATCAGACAACCTACCTCTCTCAAGAAATTGAGGATGCATTCCAAGAGAAGAAGCTGGTGCTTGCGGCATGGATAGATTTGAAGAAAGCCTTTGACAAAGTCTGGAAAGAAGGTCTGATGAATAAACTGAGAAACTGCAAAGTCAATGGAAGAATGTACAAATGGATGAAACCATACTTGCACAACAGAATAGCCCGAGTACAGATAGACGGACTAAAGAGCAAGAAAGTACTACTGCGTCACGGTGTTCCCCAGGGTGGAGTCTTGTCCCCCACATTTTTTCTAATCTTCATCAATGATCTCGTTGGTAATCTACCGCATGGAATTAAAGCTGCAATGTACGCCGATGACCTGGTTCTATGGAGCACAAATGAATATGCATCAGTGGCCACCAGATTGCTACAAAGAGCTGTAGATACATTTGTTGCATGGGCAAATAGATGGTGTGTCAGCATAAACACTGACAAGTGCAGCACCACCCTATTTACCCTCTCTCCAAAACAAAAGGCAGGGACCATCCAGATAAATGGAACACACCTAAGAGAAGATAAAGAACCAACGTTCCTTGGAGTAACATTTGATGTCAGGCTGACATGGAGAAAGCACATCAACAAAGCAGTAGCAAAAGCCAGAAGGAAAATAGCCATCCTGAGAAAGCAAAGTGGAACTACAGGGGGAGCCAGTGGGAAAATACTTAGCAAAGTTTATCAACAGAGCATACGACCACACCTGGAATACGGGTCAACTGCTTAGTGTTCGGCATTAAAAACCACACTACAAGAGCTGGACAAAGTGCAAAATCAAGCACTTAGAGTCACCACAGGAGGGATGAGATCAACCCCTATAGTGGAAATGGAGAAGATGGGGAGGACACAAGCACTGAGTGAGCGCAGAGATACGAAAACGCTAATACAAGCAGAAAAGTTCCTCAGCTTGCCAGGCCACCCTATGAAGAACAGATTTGAAAACCTAGCTATGGGGCGGTTGATACAAATGTGTATCTTTATTAACTCTTATAATTCAAGAAAATGTAGTGATTTGAAAAGAAATGTGCAAGAATGCATGGTTCATGGATGAAGAGGATGGGGTGGATCAGCCCCAAGATGGACACAAGATATGGAAGACGCCATGGGCATGAACATGTATAAGGCAGGGGAGCTAGCAAGAGATCGATAATCTTTTCGTAGCCCTTAATGAGAGCTTTGTCCTGCAAATGATTTACTGCATGATGAAGAGAACTGTATACCTCAGTGGTCTTAGCCAGCCTTCTACTGTGACAGTCAGAAATGTGTGTGTGTAATTATGTTGCATGATTAACATCTGACTGTTTTCTGTGCCATTGTTCTTTATTCTTTGCAGCTTCCAATTGATAGTTCAGATCTGCTGAACCCGACCGGACAGGTAAGTTTACATTGATATGTTTACTTACTGAAATCTAATTTTATTCGTTTTTCTCACTATTACTTAATTAATTTTTTTACATGAAGCGTATATTATTTAAATAATTAATTTATTCATTAATCCATTCGCCGGCTCCCTGGCCGAGGAGTTAGCAGCTTTCTCCGTAACTCCGAATACTCTCGTGGTTGACGTGAGTGCACGAGAATTGGATGCTATTCGAGTCGCACCAGTGACTTATGAGAGTATGGAGCCGGTCGCTCAGAAAGTCGTGGCGTGATGATCAGCGTAATCTAGCCTAGGAATCAACATACAGCTGAAAGATGCTGATGTTGACAACAATATCCTGAAACAGGATGGAAACACGGAAAAAAAATTAATTCATTCGTTCATGCTTCCATTATTTGTATTTGCTCATTCGTTTATTTATTCATTCAAGCATTTAATTGTCCATTTATTTATTTTATTCGTTCTATGATTTTTTTAAAAATTCACCTGACTATTTGTTTTACTAAGACATTATTGTACATCACTATATGTACTACCCAAATAGGAAACCACATTTGAGACTCGTGAAGGATCAAACCCTAATCTTCCACATTTCTAGACAACTGTTCTACCTCTATATTTCAGATGCCAGTCATTCATGTGACGTAGATAATTGTTTTCATTGTAATTTCGGAATGTTGCATTTGAAAATGTTGAGTTTGAAAGTGGTCAGTTTCCTTGCTTACTAATATGGGCTTTATTCCCCAGCAGTGACAAGATTCTCATTTCCCACTAGTGCAGTTATGGGGCCAACCAGGCTCATGGAGTGGCAACTAGATACTTTTAGAATTGTCTGGGAACGTTCTGGGAAAGATAGGGGCGAGGACGGCAACTGACCATCCCGCTTCATTATAACGTGGCATAGAGTATGAGAAGGCCAAGCAGTTCACAGTCAGTCATGCGACTACGCGTCATGCACATGACTATGCGAGGAAATATAAGAAAACGTGATCTATCTCAGACACTATGATCTACCTCCCGACACTGTGATCTGCCTCCCGACTCTGTGATCTGCCTCTCGACACTGTGATCTGCCTTCCGTCACTGTGATCTGTCTGCCGTCACTGTGATCTATCGCAGACACTGTGATATTTCTTGAATACTGTAATTTATCACGGATGATTCAAATTTCAAATACTGGGATATATCTCAGACGCTGCGGTCTATCTCATACACCATGATCTATTTCAGACAATGTGATATAGCTCATAACCTGAGATATAATTCAGTAACTCTGATCTTTTTCAGACATTGCGATCTATCTGAGACACAGTGATCAATCTCAGACAATGTGATCAATCTCAGACAATGTGATCTATCTCAGATAATGCGACCTATCTGAATTAGGGATCTATCTCAGATAATGTGTTCTATCTGAATTAGGGATCTATCTTTCTCATACAATGTGATATATCTCAGAGACTGTGATCCATGCCACACGCAGTGATGTATTTTAGACATTGTGAACTCTCTTATTTACTGTGAATTGTACCGGGCACTGATCTATCTTCGACACTGTGATACGTCTCCATCAATGTGATCTATCTTTGAAAATGTGATCTGTCTCCGATACTGAAATCTACCTCAGCTACTGAGATCTACCTCAGTGTGATCTACCGCTGATCCTGTGATCCTATCGCATTCAATGTGTTCTATCTCAGACACCGCAATCTATATCAGATACTGTGAGATATCTCAAACAACTTGATCTATTTCTGGCACCGAGATTTATCTCAAACACCGTGATCTATTTAGACAATGTGATCTGTCTCCGACACTGTGATCTATCTCAAACATCGTGATCTAACCCCAACACCGTGATCTATCTCAAACACCGTAATCTATCTCAGACAATGTGATCTATCTCAGACACCGTAATCCGTGAGAGATGCATGTGTTGATGGGTGGGTGAGTGATGCGTGGGTGTGAGTGGTTGATGGATGAGTACGTGAGTGGGTGGATGTGTGTGAGAGATGAGTGTATGGGTGGGAAGACGGATGTGTGTGGGTGGGGTATATGTGGGTGGTGGGGTGTGTGTGTGGTTGGTGTGTTTTTGGATGAGGAATATGTTGATGGGTGAGGATGTATGTATGGGTGGGGTGATGTGTGTGTGAGTGTATGGGCGGTGAGATGTGTAGTTAAGGGATGTGTGACTGAGGATTGGAGATCGGGGGGGGGGGGGGGTGGTGGTTGGCGAATGGGTGGGTGGAGGATGTGTGGGAGGGTGATTGTGTGTAGGTTGTGAGTGGGAGGGGATGTGTATGTGTGGGTGCGGGATGTGTGGGTGGGGGAGATTGTGTGGGTAGGTGATATGTGCGTAAGTGGGGGTTGTGTGGTGGGTGGGGGTTTTATGTGTTGGTAAGTGCAGGATATGTGAGTTGGCGGGAATATGTGTGTGTGGGTGTTGGATATGTGGTTGGGGGATGTGTGTTTGGCTGAGTGGTTGGGGGTGTGTGCGTGGTCGGTGGAGGATATGTGGGTGGGTGAGTGTTGGTAGGTTATAGGATGGGTGGAGGGTGTGAGCGTGTGGGTGGGGAGATGTGTGAAGGTGGGGGATGTGTGAGTGGGTATGGATTGGGGTTGCATGCATGTGTGTCTGTGTTAGTGTTTCGGTGGGTGGGGATGTGTGTGGGGGATGTATGGTAGGTGGGAGATGTGTTTGTGTGTGGCTGGGGAGATGGTATATGTGGGGGTGTGTGTGGGATGTGTGGGTTGGGGGATGGGTGGATCGATGGGGTCATGTATGTGCCTGTGGGTATGTGTGTGGTTGGGTGGTGGATATGTGTGTGGGGACACCCGAATGGATAGGGTGGTTGGGTGGGGGATTTGTCTTATAACATGGTAACATGCAATGTTTACGCTTACAACATTCATTTGACAATGATTTTTCCTATGTGAATGCACTATGCACTGATGAATGAAAGATTGGAAGGGCCGAATGTAAGACGGGCCTGCTTGACAAATTTGCTACCCTTCGAAAATAAAGTTCGTTCGTTCGATCGTTCGTTACTCTATCTCAAACACCGTGATCAATCTCGTAAACTGAGATCTATCTCATACAAAGTGAACTATCTCAGACAACGTGATCTATCTCATATACTGTGATCTATCTCAGCTAATGTTAACTATCTAAGACTATGTGATCTGTCTCAGACAATATGATCTATCGAAGACACTATGATCTATCACAGGCAAGGCAATCTGTCTCAGATAATGTGATCTATGTCAGACGATGTGATCTATCGAAGACACCGTGATCTATCACATTCGATGCGATCTATCTGAGACAATGTGATCTAACTCAGACAATGTGATCTATCTCTGACAATGTGATCTATCTTAGACAATCTGATCTATCTCACACAAAGTGATCTTTCTCAGAGCAATACTTCAAGTCGGATTTTGTTGTTGTTTTTAATTAAACTAGACTCCAAGCCTAACATTTGTACCGATAAATGTATTGGGAAGTAATAGTGTTTTGCTTATTACTGACCACATGACCCATGGATGCCAATTGGTCTATACAACTGTGGGTTAGTTAGTTAGTTAGTTAGTTAGTCGACAGATCATCCTCACAGCACATCGAACCATTCAGTCCATAAGTGCTCGGATCTCCTCCTCAGTAAATCCCGCAGCGTGTAGCGGCTAACGACACCAGTTCTGTGTTCGTTTATTAATCTTCTTTGGCTTCCTGTGTAGTGTTCTTGTTTGGCCACAACGCTTTTAATTCTCTCGCATCCTGACCATGGTTGTAGATTCGCAGTCATCACTTGGTTCTCGCACAAGTATTACTTTTCGTAGAGCATTCAGAATGTCAGTCTGGTCCATGGCGCGTCCGCCTCCACTGTAGCCTCACCTGCGAGCTTGTCAGCCCGCTCATTTCCTTGTACTCCCGCCTGCCCTGGCACGAAGATAAACTACTCTTTGTCAGCCGAGACCGCTCCAGAGACATCAACCACTCTCTTCGGATCCACCCCATCTCTATCCCATTGAGCATGCTCATTGAGTCGCTAAGGAAACATGCTCTATGGAATGTCTGTGTCTCGATTTATGTTATTGCTTTACTTACTGCCATAACTTCCATAGTCAGACTACTTGTGATGTCAACATAAGCACCAGAGTCCTCCTTCACAATTCTCTCACCGGCCCGCGCCATGAAGGCCCATGAGCTTCTCACATGTCGGAGGACCGACCCATCTGTGTAGATGACAACATCACCTTCTAACTCTTTCTCGAAAATCAACACTTGTACTTCCGCCTCCACAGCAGCCGGATTTTCTTGTCTGCATTTTCGGCCTAGTTGGATGCAAACTGAAAAGGACGTACAGAAATCTGTTGGCACTTGTACCCACTCCTCGCCAGGTTCTAATTCCTCCAGTGAACACACCTGTTGAAAAATGTCTTCGGCTTGACCCATCCACGATCTTCCTCTTTTTAACCTGCTGCCATTCACCTTCCAAATTTCACTATGCAGTGGATGTTGTGTGTTTGCGTTAACTCTGAGGTAGGCACGTGCTCTGCAAATTTGTATTCTGTCTTCAATTGTTGGAAAATCAAGAAGATATCACATTGCCCTGTATGCTGTATCTCTTGTACATCCAAGAATAATACGCATTGCTTCGTTCTGTATCCTTTCCATCTGTTTACTGCTGAGAGTCAGGATCGCCATCCATCCATCCATCATGTGCCATGCCGGTAAGCGTGGGCGGTCATGTTCTGCCATCTCACTCGATCACCAGAGTCGTGGATCGGCCAAGCCATCCAGGTACTTGCTTCTAGGTCTTCCCCTTGGTCTGTTCCCCTCGATCCTACCAGTTGTCACCAGGTTCTCCAAATCATTTCTTCTCATAACATGCCCAAAAAATTGTGACTGTCTACGTCTAATGTCTCTAATCAGTTTACGATCTTCATTTGTTTCTTGAAGGATTTGTTCATTGGTCTTTCTGGCTGTCCATGGTATTCTTTGCATTCTCCTCAGAAACCACACATCTACAGCCATCAGATGTCTCTCAGCCCAACCGCTCATTGTCCATGCTTCGCATCCATATACAAGTACAGGTTCTATGTAGCATCTCAACACTATTTTTCTCGCTCCAATTGACATCCCTCTATTGGTAAGTATGTCCTCCATCGCATGCTCAAAAACAGACATGACCAGCACCTCGTATAGAAGACGTAAATGGTAAACTGTGGGAATATCACCATATGCTCAATACACCTTAAGACAAGAAAAAGTTTCTATATTAACTTGCCATGTTCCCGATAGGTCTTACGTTGTTGAGAAAAGGTTCTTAAACAATGCACATTGTTAGATTCTATACATTAGAATCAATATAGAGAAAGGGATATAATTTTCTGTATATCAAATCCTGACCTCATTTGAGGGTTATATTCCTTAGAATCATAAATGTAAATATGAAATATAAATATATATTTCTATGTATTGTTGTCCTCTTGAAAGTCAAGAAGTGTTTTCAATGTCATGTTATTTCAGTTAAAGGATCATTACCCAGAATCGAAACTGGAACTTCGTATCAGCTCTTCTAGCGCCCCAATTGTGAAGTTTAATTACCTGACAATGACCACTTCAGCTGTAGGCAATGTGGGAGTGGTTGTCCACACACGGTATGGAGAAGTAACTCCACTTAAACTGAGAGTCGTAAGTATTCAGAATAGCAGCTTGCATGTACATGTCTCTATTGCTGTATGTATAACACCAGCTGATGTATCTAGTAGACTGAGCACGCCAACAGATTACTTTGGAGCTATGGGAGCGGATTTAACAACACATCAGTTTTAAGAATCGTGCTGATTTAGTTATGATAGTTTTAAGAATGATGCCGATTTAGTTATTATAGTTTTAAGGACACGACGATAACAACTTAGTAACCTGTCGATGACCCGAAGATACACAAGTCAACCCCATTTCCTCGTGGTGTAGAACGGGAAACCATGACCCCCAGATCGTGGGCTAACTGGGCTATGGCTAGCCTTGAGAGACGGACTTCCTATGGAGTCCTAATCCTGCGACTGGCCTAGCAAGCCAGCAGGGGACTTCATACTGCTCGTAGAAAAGCTAAGAAGTATAACCTGGCTGAGCCTAATGGATTTAGACCCGAAAATGTTAATGGACTTCGAGATAGATCAGAGATTCAAAAATAGGCACAATGAAGGTCTGCGGTTTTAATAGTAAAGAAGAAGAACTTATAGAAACAATGGAAGATAGGACTGATGGGAATAGCGGACACCAGAATAAAGGGGAAAGGATGCAAGGAGATCCACCACAGTTACACGTTAGTCTACTCTGGAATGGAACAGCAAGAAAGGGCAAGACACGACGTGGGAGTAATAATTGAACCAAGGCTAGAAAGAGAAATACTAAAAATAAAATATATATCAGAAAGAATCATAACAGTGAGAATAAAAGAACAAAGAGTTACAACATGTGTACAAATATATGCACCACGTAATACAAAAAAAAATGAGCAAGAATGCAAGGAATTCTACGAAGACTTCCATGACTTGCTAAATAAAATAGAGAAGCAGGACAACATCGTAGTTATGGGAAATTTCAATGCAAGACTAAGACATAACAGGTTGGGCATAGAAAAAAACCTTGGGCCATAATGAACATAATGAATGAAATGATAACGGAAGTAGACTGATAGAGATATGCCACCAACACGATCTATATATAACAAACACATTCTATAAACACAGAGACTCACAAATCTACACCTGGTATAAATGGAATGATCTAGATACCAAAAACCAAACTGATTTTATATTAACAAGAAATAACAGAAAGAAAAATATATTAAATGCAAGGGCAGTGCCCAACTTAAATGTAAACGCAGACCACAAAGCAGTTTTTGCCGCAATACGAACTAACAGAAAAAAAGCAAAAATCAGGGAAATGAATGCCACGCGAATCAGTAAACTTAAAAAAACCTAAAAGACTAGGCAGTGAGGACAATTTATGAGAAAGAACTAACTGAAATCTTTGTCAAATTACCTATAGGAAGAAGAACAGTGGAAGAAGAATGGGATATGTTCAAATCAAGTATTTTAAATACTGCAAAAATAACACGAAGAACCACGAAAATACGCAAAACACAGATAAAGAAAATAAAAAGTTGGTGGAACGCAGAGGTAAAGAAAGCTGTAAAAGACAAAAAAGTTAAATATAGAAAGTGGTTGAAGAGCAAACAGTAACATGATTACATAGAATATAGAATAGCAAGAAGAATGTGAATAGAATAGCAAAGAGAGAAAAACAAAACGACTGGAGGAGTATGGAGAAAACCTAAATAAAAACTACAAGAAGGCAACTAGAAACTTCTATAAAAAGATCAGTGCAATGAGAACCAGAGGAGAACCCTTTGATACAACTGAAATAATTAACAGCGAAAATTGAAAATCAATAAGTGAACAAAAATACATCTTAATAAGATGGAAGCAGTACTTCGAACAACTTCTCAACATTCCATCAGTTGTCACAGGAATTCAAGAAACCGACACAGATGCCACAAAAGAACTAGAACCAGACATACTGAAAGAAAAAACAATTATAGAAGCCATCAGATTAGCCCCATTGAACAAATTACCGGGACAAGATGAAATACAAAATGATTTAATTAAAGCAGCAAGAGAAGTAGGTACAACATGGCTTCATAGACTATTAAACCCGTTTGGGTAGAACAAGAGACACCACGAGACTGGGAAACGCTATAATTATCCCAATTTGGAAAAACAATGGCAGAAAAAATACAGAGGCATTTCCCTTTTGAGTCATACTGGGAAAGTATTTTGCAATATTCTTGAGAAAAGATTATGAAATACTAAAGAACCCCAGCTAAGCGAAACACAACTTGTATTTAGGGGGAAAAAAAGGATGCACAGATGCCATTTTTGCTCTTAGACAACTTATAGAAAAATCAAATATATTTATTAAAACACCCTACTTAGCCTTTGTCGACCAAGAAAAAGTATTTGATAGAGTAGATAGAAACAAGCTGTGGGAAATCCTTAAACAATATGGAATGAGTACACATCTAACAAACCTATGTAGAAGCTTGTACAGCAAGAGTGAATGCATAGTGAGAGCAACTGGAGGACACTCAGAACCCTTCACCATAAGATCCGGAGTACGACAAGATTGTGTCCAGTCCCTTCTCTTGTTCATAATCTATACTGACAACATATGTAAAGAAACCAGCCACACATATGCCGCAAGAAGACTGCATAACGAGAACACAGAAGAAAAATTACACCATTTTACAAATTCCACAAATTACACAAGATAACTCCTGTTTGCGGACGGCCAAGCAGAAATAGCAATATCAGAAGATGAATTACAAGACCACGTGAATAGTCTAAGCGAAATGTGTAGAGAACATAACATAAAAATTACCGCAAGTGAAACAGAGGTAATGACTATAACTAAAGATGAAATAACAACAACAATTCACCTAAACTAACATCCCCTAAAACAAGAAAAGATTTTAAAGTGCCTAGGAAGTATAATATCATCATATGGCAAATCAGAAGACGAGATGCAATAAGGCAAACCAACTCAGTGGACAAACGGCACCAATACTAAAGAACAAACATGTATCAATAGTTACTACGAAAGCACTTTACAACACAATCTTCCTACAAACCCTATGCTACCAGTGCCAAGCCTGGACAATGACAAAAAAAAGAGAATCACAAAAATCACAAAAATTACAATAAAAGAAATGAGATTCCTGAAAGAATACTCAATGTATCAAGAAGAGATAAGATCGGAAATTAAGAAATCAGGACTAAAGTAAGAGTTATAGCAGCGCTAGATTTTATTAGAAGGCAGCAAATAAAATGGTTTGACCATACAAGTAGGGTACCAACTAACAGTATGCCACAACAAGCACAGATGTACAGAGTAAATGGAAACAGAGGAAGAGACCGACCACGTAAACGATGGACGGATGAAATAGCAGAGTCCATGGGAATATCGATACATGAAGCCCATAAGCGGGCACTCTCCCGCTGTTTATACTTCACCTCGACACTGCAAGTACAGGAGGAACATGATGGGATGCGATGAGATGAATAACAACTAAAGACTGTCAGCAGCCCGATGAGAATATTATTGGGATACTCACTGTGGCTTCGGAGTTCGTGCTCTGTGCCGAGATTCTTCATGTGTGATCTGTAGGAAGAGACCTGAGCACTTATTGAGATGTCTGAGTGCAATAAAGTGATCCTTGGTTTAGTTTAGTCGATGGATCAACATCACGGCACACGGGTGTAACCCATAAGTGTTCCGTTCTCCTCCTAACTCAAACATGAGTCTGGAGAAACTCATCTCAGTGCACGAACTCCGTAGCACCGGCAAGGATCCTGAAATACTTTGGGTAGATTTTTAGCTCTAAATTTTGCCCGGGAGGCGTCATTAGGCTACTCTTTTTCGATTTCCATCTGCCAAGGGATTTTTTAAGTGCGCAAAAATACACACGGGCGTCCGATCTCACTACCCAGAGACCAGGAGAAATTTTATTACTAGAAGTCCACGTGAAAAATATCCCGGTCCTCACTGGGGCTTGAACCCGGGACCTCCAGTACTCGAGACGGACACCATACCTCGAGACCACGCAGCCCCCCCCCCCCCCCCGGTTGGATCCTTGTGATCCTTGACAAACAAACAAAAGATACCTCTCCCGTAGCAGGAATCTACTGTGATATGTGAAGTGTTAGGATCATCACATTTTTAGGCCTAGTGCACTTTGGGATAGGTGGTCAGTCCTTCACTCCCGTAGCGAACGACAGACCTTTGTCTGCAAGTGGCCGCACAATTGTCAGCTCAATTCACTACCGTTCCGACAACGCGCCTGCTGATCATTAACAAACCAAGAAGTAGTGGTTACACAGCTATCCGATTCCCTTGCCGAAGTCTGGCAAAGACCACACAAAAATTCAGGGATACTGGGTAATCACAATGCAAAATACAATAGGCAAGCTGCTGGAGAAGTTAATTGCCAAAAAAATATCAAGCCAGCTAGAGAAGCAAAGTGTTTTCCCACCTACCCTTGGAGGGTACCGTCCCAAAAGAGAAACCTGGACCAATGCAGCTGTTTTTGCCCATGATGTCTATGAAGGTTTCCACTCAGGCATTGCAATCTTTGCTGCAGCGATTGATCTTGAGGACGCGTACAAAAGAGTACCATTGGATTTTCTAATGCTTCAGCTTCTTGAACTCAAGATAAGTCCGTTCCTCCTTAGTTGGATTGCTCCAGCCCTCTTCCAACGGAAAGTAGATTTTAAATGTGGCAGTTGGACTTCGGAACCAACAACAATATATCCTGGCCTACCACAGGGATCACCACTATCTCCGTAGCTGTTCAACGCCTACACAGTGAGAATCACCAGCGAGCAGATCACTGGACCGGGGAGGACATTGTCATATGCCGACGATGTTTTAGTGTATCGTCAGGGTAAGGATAGAGATCAGGTTACTGTGGAACTGCAAACCGAACTCAAACGCGTAAGTACTTGGTGTGCTGAAGCTGGGGCAATGGTCAATCCAACAAAGGCAACAGCGATATGGTTCTCTTTGAATAATCATATTGACAACACTCCAACACCAACTGTTAATCTGTGTTCAGAGACTGTGGAAAGAACGCAGGCAATGAATTACCCGGGGATAAGTTTTGATCGAAACCTTGCTTATAAGGAGCACACAGACCAGGTGATAGACCAGGGGTTTGGCTGCGATGCGGATGATGGTGGCAGCAAAATGTGAGCAGTGCCATCTAGTCCTCCTATATGAGGGGCTGGTCATGTCTGTATTTGAGTATGCGGTGGCAATCCTGACTCTCAGCCGTAAACAGATAGTAATGATGGAAAGGATACAAAACGAAGCTATGCTCACTATTCTTGGATGTACAAGAGATACAGCATGCAGGGCGATGCGCTACCTTCTTGATTTTCCAACCAATGAAGACAGACTACAAATCTGCAGAGCACGTGCCTACCTCAGAGTTAAGGGGGCTGAGTGGTCTCGAGGTATGGTGTCCGTCTTGAGTGCTGGAGGTCCCGGGTTCAGGCCCCGGTGAGGACCGGGATTTATTTAAAAAATCCACGTGGACTTCCAGTAATGAAATTTCCCCTGGTCTCTGGGTAGTGAGATCGGACGCCCGTGTGTATTGTTGCGCAAGTAAAAAATCCCTTGGCAGTTGGACATCGAAAAAAGAGTAGCCTAACGGCGCTGCCAGGGCAAAATTTCGAGTTAAAAATCTACCCAAAGTATTTCAGGATCCTTGCCGATGCAACGGAGTTCGTGCATTGAGCTGAGTTTCTCCAGACTCAGGTTTGAGTTAGGAGGAAAACGGAGCACTTATGGGTTAAATCGTGTGCCGTGATGTTGATCCATCGACTAAACTAAACTAAACTACCTCAGAGTTTACGCAAACACACAACATACACAGCATAGAATTTGGAAGGTGAAGGGCAGCAGGTTAAAAAGAGGAAGGTCGTGGATTGGTCAAGCCAAAGACATTCTTCAACAGGTGTGTTCACTGGAGGACTTAGAACCTGGTGAGGGGTGGGTACAAATGCAAACAAATTTCTGTACGTCCTTTTCAGTTTGCATCAAACTAGACAGAAAATGCAGACAAGAAAATACGGCTGCTGTGGAGGCGGAAGTACAAGCGTTGATTTTCGAGAATTCGTTAGATGGTGATGCTGTCATCTACACAGATGGGTCGGTCGTCCGACATGTGAGAAGCTCATGGGCCTTCATGACGCGGGCCGGAGGGAGAATTGTGAAGGAGGACTCAGGTTTTTTTTTTTTTGAGACCACAAGTAGCCTGACTATGGAAGTCATGGCAGTAAGTAAAGCAATAACATGGCTCGAGACACAGACATTCAATAGGGCTTGTTTCCTTATCGACTCAATGAGCATGCTCAAGTGGATAGAGATGGGGTGGATCCGAAGAGAGTGGTTGATGTCTCTGGAGCGGTCTCGGCTGACAAAGATTAGTTTCATCTTCGTGCCAGGTCATACGGGAGTACAAGGAAATGAGCGGGCTGACAAGCTCGCAGGTAAGGCTAAAGTGGAGGGCATAGGCGCTATGGGCCAGGCTGACATTCTGAATGCTCTACGAAAAGTAAGACTTGTGCGAGAACCAAGTAATGACTGCGAATCTACAACCATGGTCAGACTGCGAAAACAGCAAATCAAAAGAGGGGTAGCCAAACAAGAACACTACGCAGGAAGCCAAAGAAGATTGATAAAACAGCACAGAACTGGTGTCTTTAGCCGCTACACACTGGGATTTACTGAGGAGGGGATCCGAGCACTTATGGACTGAATGGTTCGATGTGCAATGAGGATGATATGTCGACTAACTAACTAACTAACTAACTAGATTCTAGAGAATGTTACAAATGTTCCTGTAGCGGTAGACAGCCATCCCGACACACCGGGTTCCTGGTCAGCGGCAGGCCAGTTGGGTGCAGATCGCTTTGCGTTGATTTTCACAATGGTATGAGCATCGGCAACCCCGATTTCAGGTTGATGTATTAGGCGAGCTTACGTTCAGTAGTTTGCCATTGCTTTCTGAACGAGAAGTCCATGTTTAAGTCCAACTGACTGTTTATGGAATGAACCCCGTACGCCACTGTCAGCGCACCTGAAGTTAAGATCATGTGCATTAAACCTCACGACCCCGCAGACCTCTTTAAATTATTTACACATATTTAACTACGTCACAGTGTTGCTATCTTACCTAGAAACTGACCAGTTTGTGTGGCCACTATTTCAGAGCGTTTCCGCGACCATTCGACCGTCAGTTGTAAATGGGATGTTGACCGCATCTATTACCAATTACACGTGAGTTTTTCCTTCCCATGTATACCAATGTAACACAATAAATAATCTTTTAATATATACGTGACTGATCTGGTGATCACATCGTGAACAGACTTAATTGTTTACAAGACGTCATTTCAGGGATAACGTTTGTTTTGGCGCTGACTTCCTTATAAGAAGTAAATAATATGGAAACGCCGATGTGTGTAGAGCTTTTCACAATACAGTTACCGAATGGAGAGCTTTTCAAAATACAGTTATAGAAAAGAGATGAAGTGGCGGTGACAACCTTCATCAGCACACACCAAGAAATCACAATAACATACAAACCACGGAGATGATACTACAACACACTACATTAAAACATACAAATCACAGAAATGATAGTACAATTACTACATTAACACATAAAAAAAAAAACACAAAAATAATAATAATAATAATAATAATAATAATAATAATAATAATAATACATAAATATATAACATAAAAATATGTGGTACTTATTTGAGAAAATTTGAATGTCAAAAAGTATGTAACAAAGTCGCAGACATGTAAATTTCAGTATCACTGAAAGGATGTAGTGGCGGGCTTACTCTTCTTGTAGGCTCTTTGGGTTTGTATATTATTGAAATTCGCTGTCTTGATCTAAGATTTCAAAACATCCCATTGTCTCAAATCAGCCAGGAAGTCGCGGTAGCACAATGGCAAGTGCATTTGCCTGTCAGCCGTGGTCATATGTTCGAATCCCCGACGAGACGGATGATCTGGGCTTCCAGCTTGACCTTGCCTTAAATAGGTACCAGGAAATGTTATAGGAAGCTAAGGCCGTATGGTGTAATGTTGACCACATCATCCAGCAGGTGTCCATTGGTCTATATAATTATCGGATTGGCACCCTATACCCACTAAACCTTAATACGTGTAAAAGGGTCTCTTAGGTTTTGTAATTCACCCAAGTACATCCAAGGTACCCATCTAAGCTAAAGGATGTGATTTGATTGAGTCACGGGGTATCAATTTCTATATTAACTCCCCATTCTCCATGCATATATTTCTGATTTAATACCTAATATTTACTGATTTACTGAGTTCGGAATCACAGCCACATTATCTGCAGGAGTAATATTGGGAAGTAGTAACAGACTTGGCTATAGTATAGTTATGGTAAGAAGAGAATATTCAATCAGAAATATCAAAACATTCACATTCTTCTGTTTCTTCTGTATTCGCCCTCTATCCCTAACGGGGCGTAGATCATCAACTAACTCACCTCATGATCTTTAGCTATCCCCTGCAGCTCTGTCCCATATCCTTCTCATTTTTGTTTTCATTTATGTTTGTACTGTTCTTCTCCTTGAGTTTTGGGTTCTTCCTCTATATCTTTTGCCCTTTGAGTTCCAGACTAGGGATTTTCTAATGATATTTTTCTCGGTTTTCTCACAGTGTAGTCTATCCAGCGTCAGCGGCTGTTCTTCACATCTTGGTTCATTGGTATTTGTCTTGTTCTCTCCATGAGCTTCACATTACACCTCCCCTCAGTTCAGACCTCATACATTTAGTATAGTAATTTTGAAGATAGACTTTAAATGCTTGAATTGGAAATGTCTTTATCCACTCCGTAACGGTTCTCTGTGTGTGTGTGTGTGTGTGTGTGTATATGTGTGTGTGTGCGTGTGTGTGTGTGGATATAGATATTTAATACTCCACTACCCCCACACCCTAAAATACATTATTACACCATGACTCCAAAAACATTACACTGCCACCATTCCCTAAAACACCACACCACCAAAACCACATAAAACAATACACCACCACAACCACATAAAACACTCATCATCATCAAGTGCCGTGCCGGCTGGCGTAGGCGTTCATGGCTCTCCATAGATCTCGGTCTTTGGTTTTCTGGATCAACTCCGCTGCTGATATTCCTCCATGCCACCGTCTCAATCCATCCAGCATCACTTCTCTTGGTCTACCTCTGCCTCTCTTCCCCTCGATCTTTCCAGTTGTTACGATGTTCTCCAATGCCTCTCTTCTCATCACATGACCGAGGAAAGCTGTTTGTCTCTGTCTTATTGTTGTATATAATGTTCTAGTTTCGTTAGCCTGTTTCAGGCAGTCGTCGTTAGTTACTCTGGCAGTCCAAGGAATTCGCAACATTCGTCTCAGGAACCACATCTCTGTTGCTTCTAATTTCTTCTTAATTTGTACATTTACATTCCAAGATTCACTGCCATACAGCAAAACTGGTTCTACATAGCATTTCATCACTCTCTTTCTTACATTCAGTGATAGTGACTTATTGCATAAGATACTCTTCATTTTCTGAAATGCGGCTTTTGCCTGCCCTATTCTGCTCCTAATCTCTGTTGTACATCTTCCATCTGATGTTATAAATGCCCCTAGGTATCTAAAATTATCAACTTGGTTAAGGATTTTCCCTTCTATTTCTATGTCACATTTTGGTGTCACCATTTTCTTTGATATTACCATTGTTACTGTTTTCTTGATATTCAAGGAGAGTCCTTTCCTTGCACTCTCTGTTACTACAACGTCTAATAATTGTTGTAGGGCTGTTGAATTATCCGCCACCAATACTGTGTCATCTGCATAGCGTATATTATTTATATTATAACCTCCAACTAGTATTCCTGGCATCTCTTTGATCCCTCTCATTATTACTTCGCTATAAAGGGAGAAAAGATCTGGTGACAAGACACACCCTTGTCGTACTCCTAGCTTTATCTGTTCGTAACTACCCTCTTTATTTCCCATTTTAATTGCTGCTACTTGGTTCCAGTAAATATTCTTTATTATTCTTAAATCTTTTCCATCAGTGTTGATATCTTCCAACATTTTAATCAGTTCATCATGTTTTACTTTATCAAATGCCTTAGTATAATCTATGAAGCACAAATATATGTCTCTCTGTTTCTCTATTGACCTTTCTATTAGTGTCCGTAATGTATAAATTGCATTGTTTGTGCCCTTTCCTTCCACAAATCCATACTGTTCTTCACTAATTTCCATTTTTATTTTCTTTTTGGTTCTTCTCATTATGATTCTGAGTAGAAGCTTAGTGATATGGTTTATAAGGTTAATTGTACGAAAATCTTCACAATCAATTGCTCCTGGTCTTTTTGGTATAGCTATAAATACAGATTTCAGCATATCACTGGGTAAATATCCACTGCTGTAAATATCATTCAACATTTTGGTTAATATATCTACTCCAAATTCTCCCAATACTTCTAATTCTTCTATTGTGATTTCATCTGGCCCAGCTGTTTTTCCTTTCTTCATACGTTTCATAGCGTCAGCGACTTCTTCTTTCAGAATAGGTGGACCTTCTCTAAGTTACGATCTTCTGTTAATTCTTCCCTTTCTCCTTCATATAATTCTCTTATATACTCATTCCACCTCTTCATTATAGCATCTTCCTCTAATATTATCTTTCCTGTTTTTGATTTCAAACACCCTGTATTTATTCTTATTTTTCTTCCTGTAAGCTCACTGATTTGTCTGTGCATATTTTTTGTATCTTTAATGGAATTTAATTCAATTTTTTTGCATTGCTCGTTTAACCAACTTTCTTTAGCCTTCCCACATTTATCTTTTATTTCTTTATTTATCTTAGCGTATTCTTATTTGTCATTTTTACTCTGTTTTCTTTTGTCCATCAGTTTTAAGATATCTTCATTCATCCATTTTTTCTTAGCTATTTTGCCTCTCTCCGGTAATACTTCTTTGCTAGTTTGATGAATGGAGTCCCTTAACATTTCCCATTGTTCATCTATACTCTGTATTTTAGTTATTGCATTGTACCTATTTTTCACAGTCACTCTGTATTGTTCTTGCATTTCTTTATCTATTTTCAGAACCTCTTTATTAAGTCGCATGTTCTTAACCATTTTTTTCCCTCTCTTTAATCTTACTTTTATTTGTCCACATAGTGATACATGATCACTATTACAGTCAGCACCAGGCATTGTCTTTACATTCATTAAAGCATTTCTAAATCTTTTATTAATTAGTATGTAGTCAATTTGGTTGCGTATTTTCTTATCAGGGCTTATCCATGTGTACAGTCGTCTTTTATGGTGTTTAAACCATGTGTTTCCAATTATCATATCATTGATATTTGCCCATTCTATTAGCTTTTCCCCTCTTTCATTTCTTGTACCTAAACCATAATTCCCCACTACATCCTCCATTTTTCCCTTTCCTACTTTTGCATTAAAATCACCAAGTATTATCTTTATTTCTTGTGATCCAATTTGAGCCATCGCCATTTCTATTTCGTCGTAAAAGTGTTGTATTTCTTCATCACTACTGCTTGCTGTTGGTGCATATACTTGTATAATATTTATGTCTATTGGTTTGCCTTTGATTTTTACCATAATAACTCTATCTGAAATACACCAGTATCCATTAATTGACTTGGCTGTTTTTTCGTCTAATATTATTCCTACACCTTTTTCACGTGTATCCCCTCCAGAATAAATTATTGTGTGATTGTCAGCTATAATTTTGCCCGATCCCTTCCATCTCATCTCACTAACGCCTAGTATATTCATTTTCATGTTATCCATCTCTCTTAGAACATTGGTCAACTTTCCTAGCTCATTTAATGTCCTAACATTCCATGTTCCTACTCTAAATTTATTTATTTTAGTTAAGATTTTGCCATCAGTAGCTGGATGACGGTCTGGTGTCACCTGTGGCTCATGACTGTCCCTACCGGACGAGGATGCCCTAAGACAGCCATTAACGTCCTTCACTAACTTTGATATATGTTTTGCCATGAAGTCTTGGAAAGATAATGTGGTGGTTTCCCCTTGCCTTCCACATTCACATGGTGGTCTTTTTACCTCTGCCTTTGACAGCCATTTCCGACTGTAAGGACAAGTGAGTGCCCTGCTCTGCTCAGCTGCAGAGTTGTCCACTTATTCCGGTGGATACTCGGTCCCCAGAGCTGTGTTAGCCACACCGTAGTGTGTTTCCATCCTCTACCACGGGGAGGTGCAGTTGGGATTTTCCCTTCATAAAGTTATGGTCTCTGACCAAAACTCTCCAGTACTTTTAGAGGACCATAAAACACTACACCATCAAAATTCACTAAAACACTACACCACCAAAACTCCCTAAAACACTACACCACAACCAGTCCCTAAATACTACATTACCACCACACCTTAAGACACTACACTACCACAACTCCATAGAACGCTAAACCACCACAGCTGTCTAAAATACGACAATACCACTCCCTAAACACTACACTGCCACACCTCCTTAAGACAATACATTACCACACCTCCTTAAAACACTACACCACCACGATTCCTTAAATCTATATTTCACTACAGCTCACTAAAACATTACACTACCACAACTCATTAAGACACTACACCACATCCACTCCTAAAGACACTACACCAAATCCACTCCTAACGACACTACACCATATCCACTCCATAAGACACTACACCATATCCACCCCTTAAGACACTACACCACACCCACTCCTAAAGACACTACACCACACCCACTCCTAAAGACACTACACCACATCCACTCCTAACGACACTACACCATATCCACTCCATAAGACACTACACCACATCCACCCCTTAAGACACTACACCACACCCACTCCTAAAGACACTACACCACATCCACTCCTAAAGACACTACACCCATCCACCCCTTAAGACACTACACCACACCCACTCCTAAAGACACTACACCAAATCCACTCCTAACGACACTACACCATATCCACTCCATAAGACACTACACCACATCCACTCCTTAAGACACTACACCACATCCACTCCTTAAGACACTACACCACATCCACTTCTTAAGACACTACACCAAATCCACTTCTTAAGACACTACACCACATCCACTTCTTAAGACACTACACCACATCCACTTCTTAAGACACTACACCACATCCAATCCTTAAGTCACTACACTACATCCACTTCTTAAGACACTACACCACATCCACTTCTTAAGACACTACATTCACACCCTAAAACACTACACCACATTCACAGCCTAAAACACTACTACCACTCCCTTAAACATTATATCGGCACCACTTCCTAAAATACTACAATACGACCACTCCCTAAGACACTACACTGCTACCACTTCCTAATACACTACACGACCAACACTCCCTAAAAAATTACATTACCACCACTTCCTAAAACATTACACTACTACAACTCCCTAAAACACTAGACTAGCATCACTGAGTTAAACATTACACTACCACCACTCCCTAAAACACTACCCTGCCACCACTCCCTAAAACACTACAATACCACAACTCCCTAAAACACTACAATACCACAACTCCCTAAAACACTACACTACTACCACTCCTTAAAACAGTACAGTAACACCACTCCGTAAAACACTACACTACTACCACTCCCTAAAATACTACACTACCACTACTCCCTAAAAGACTGCAACACCACAACTCACTAAAACACTACACTACTACCGCTCCTTAAAACAGTACAGTAACACCACTCCGTAAAACACTACACTACTACCACTCCCTAAAATACTACACTACCACTACTCCCTAAAACAGTACAATACTAGCACTACGTAAAACACTACACTATCTTCTATCCCAAAAACACTACAATACCACCACTCCGTAAGAAAGTACACTACTACCACTCGTTACGACACTACCACCACTACCTAAAACACTACACTACCACCACTCCCTAAACACTACACTACCACCACTTAATAAAACACTACATTACCACAACTCCATAAAACATTACAGTACACCAAACAACTCCCTAAAACACTACAGTACAACCACTCCCTAAAACAATACAATACCACCACTCCCTTAAACATTACACTCCCACAACTCACTAAAACACTGCAATATCACAACTCAATAAAACACTACACTACCACCACTCCCTGAAAAACTACGCTACCAACACTCTCTAAAAGAGAACACTAGCACCACTCCATAAATCACTACACTACCACCACTCCCTAAAACACTACAATACCACAACTCCTTAAACACTGCAATATCACCACTCCCTAAAACACTACAATACCACCACTTCCTAAACAGTACAATTCAATCACTCCCTAAAACACTGCACTACCACAAATCCCTAAAACACTACAATACCACAAATCACGAAAACACTACACTACCATAACTCCCTAAAACCCTACACTGCCACCACTCCTTAAGACACTACACTACAACGACGCCCTAAAACACTAAACTACCACCACTCCCTAAAATACTACACTACCACCACTCCCTAAAACACTACACTACCACCACTCCTTAAAACACTACACTACCAGACACTCCCTAAAACACTACACTACCACCACTCCCTAAAACACTAAACTACCACCACTCCCTAAAATACTACACTACCACCACTCCCTAAAACACTACACTACCACCACTCCCTAAAACACTACACTACCACCACTCCTTAAAACACTACACTACCAGACACTCCCTAAAACACTACACTACCACCACTCCCTAAAACACTAAACTACAACCACTCCCTAAAACACTACACTACAACCACTCCCTAAAACACTACATACAACCACTCCCTAAAACACTACACTACCACCACTCTCCAAACACTACACTACCACAACCCCCTAAAACACTACACTACCACCACTCCCTAAAACACTACACTACAACCACTCCCTAAAACACTACACTACAGCCACTCCCTAAAACACTACACTACAGCCACTCCCTAAAACACTACACTACAAACACTCCCTAAAACACTACACTACAGCCACTCCCTAAAACACTACACTACAAACACTCCCTAAAACACTACACTACAACCACTCCCTAAAACACTACACTACAGCCACTCCCTAAAACACTACACTACAGCCACTCCCTAAAACACTACACTACAAACACTCCCTAAAACACTACACTACAACCACTACCTAAAACACTACACTAACACTCCACTCCTTAAAGACTACATTAATGTTTACAAATGTTACTTCGTCTGTTTGTAGATTTCACATCACCGTCATTAAATCAGACATTGGAGAGATTAATGTGAGTATCATTTCACCCTTTTGTTCACATGTGTTAACATCCATTGTGTGTTTCCTTTCTTTTTGAGATTTCACTATATGGTTTTATTCAACACTCACACACACACGCACACGCACACACACACACACTACACACACACACACACACACGCACACACACA
Organism: Cepaea hortensis; assembly: GCA_963921405.1. Lineage (NCBI taxonomy): Eukaryota > Metazoa > Mollusca > Gastropoda > Stylommatophora > Helicidae > Cepaea > Cepaea hortensis. Next base: position 23,874,530 of record OY992889.1, on the reverse strand, counting down.
CACACACACACACACACGCACACACACACACACACACACACACACACACACACTACACACACCATTTTCTCTCCCCATTTTATTTTTAATTTCTGTCTGTTTATTTTCTCTTTGCTCATCAAGGGCATGAAAATAAACATTATATTGGAGGGTTCATAAGGAACATATTTATATTTTAAAAATACACAAACAGTGAACAACAATATATTGTGATAGACAATTCATTAATAGTTCGACAGTTTTGGACACTTTGACAGTCCTTTAAAAGTCGACAGGTCGACTTCATTGCGCCGGGATTTTATCCCATACGGTCTCAGTCTCTTTCTGCAGAGAACTGCCGAAAGCGTCGCACAAAGCACGAACTCCGTAGCACAGTAAAAATATAAATGGAAAGCTTTACAGTAACGTGAAGATGAATGGAGCAGTGCGTTGGCCTGTACATCACATGTGCGTGTTTGTGATGAGTACCACTGATAGACCATCTGAGATGTCCTAGGAACAAGTTTGTCACACAAGTAAGCGAGAGCGCTAGAAAGAAGACAAATACAGACACCTGACAAGGTTCAAACATTGTAGAACGGTGGCTGGTAAGTAGTGTCATGTCTTCTTTATCTGTGTTGCGTGTTCATAGCAGGCCGTTGCAATAAACTCCAGGTTGATTTTCTAGGTAATTAGACGTGCAGTTGTTTGCGGATGGCCGAGTGGCTAGAATGCCGTTTTATTTTTGTTAGTCGTTGGCAAAAACAAAACTCTAACCTGCACAGTTCGCAGCTTCTACACTAGCCAGGCCGCCTTAATTCCTCAGGGTCAAGACCCCCCCCCCCCCCCCCCCCCCCTTCTCCCCACCATATACCACAAGGTTCTATTTTTTTTCCGCGTTTCCATCCTATTTCAGGATATTGCGGTCACCATCAGCATCTTTCAGCTGTATGTTGATTCCTAGACTAGATTACGCTCATCAGCATGCCACGACTTTCTGAGCGACCGGCTCCATACTCTCATAAGTCACTGGTGCGACTCGAATCGCTTCCAATTCTCGTGCACTGACGTCAACCACGAGAGTATTCGGAAATACGGAGAAAGCTGCTAACTCCTCGGCCAGGGAGCCGGCCGCAAGGTTCTATATTGGCAGTAAATGACGGCTGACTGACAGTTGTTTGCCATTGTTCTCTCAACAAGAAGTCGACGTTTAAGTCCAAGTTAACAACTATGTAGGGGTTGAACCGCCTACTTCGGTCATTAGCCGACAGGAAGTTTAGGCCAGAGATCCTATCCTTTCAGCCACGTGGTCGTCTACTCCAGGAAACTGAAACACTTTGGTCACATTATACCTCACAGTGGGTGCGGGGGGGGGGGAGAGGGGGGGGGGGGAAGACAACGACAGGCTGCATGGTTCTTGCGAGAAGAGATGTGGAGGGGGGGGGGGGGGGGCAACGCGAAGACGGGCAAAGAACAATGAAGACACCTTAGTCATGACGATGTATGAGGCAGTGGGATTGGCAAAGGACAGAGAATCTGTTCTCAGGGCTGTCATGAATTGAGACATGCAGGCAATGATCTGCTATATGATAATGATGATGACTCTTCCTGGAATGTATCCAAGGAATTCTTGATGACTTTCTCCAGCTCTACAGCCAGAGATTCTCTTGTTGTTAGCACCGAGCTGCAGCTGTGTAGCTTCTATTTTGTAAGATGTTTCATTTTTCATTGGCAGCTTGCCGCCTTGACAGGCGATAGTTTGTTAAGACCAGGGATGGAATTATAACTCTCTATCTCTCCATAGCACAAAGCCTGGGCTGAAATATTGAGACAATGCAGCGTGATCCCTCTCTCGACCTGCCTAATTCACTAAGATGTTTAAACCAGTGTGTATATTCTTCTTCTATCAGACCATGACTTGGGATTAGACCATGACTTGTGGTTAGACTATGACTTGTGGTTAGAACATTACTTGTGGTTAGATAATGACTTGTGGTTAGAACATGACTTGTGGTTAGATCATGACTTGTGGTTAGATCATGACTTGTGGTTAGATCATGACTTGTGGTTAGATTATGACTTGTGGTTAGACCATGACTTGTGGTTAGACTATCACTTGTGGTTAGAACATGACTTGTAGTTAGAACATGACTTGTGGTTAGAACATGGCTTGTGGGTACATCATGACTTGTGGTTAGATAATGACTTGTGGTTAGATAATGACTTGTGGTTAGATAATGACTTGTGGTTAGATAATGACTTGTGGTTAGACAATGACTTGTGGTTAGACCATGACTTGTGATTAGATCATGACTTGTGGTTAGATAATGACTTGTGGTTAGATAATGACTTGTGGTTAGATAATGAGTTGTGGTTAGACCATGACTTGTGGTTAGATCATGACTTGTGGTTAGATAATGACTTGTGGTTAGATAATGACTTGTGGTTAGATAATGGCTTGTGTTTAGATAATGTCTTGTGGTTAGATAATGACTTGTGGTTAGAACATGACTTGTAGTTAGAACATGACTTGTGGTTAGACCATGACTTGTGATTAGATCATGACTTGTGGTTAGATAATGGCTTGTGGTTAGATAATGACTTGTGGTTAGATAATGACTTGTGGTTAGATAATGACTTGTGGTTAGACCATGACTTGTGGTTAGATAATGACTTGTGGTTAGATCATGACTTGTGGTTAGATAATGACTTGTGGTTAGATAATGGCTTGTGGTTAGATAATGACTTGTGGTTAGAACATGACTTGTGGTTAGATAATGACTTGTGGTTAGACCATGACTTGTGGTTAGATAATGACTTGTGGTTAGACCGTGACTTGTGGTTAGATCATGACTTGTGGTTAGATAATGACTTGTGGTTAGATAATGACTTGGGGTTAGATAATGACTTGTGGTTAGATAATGGCTTGTGGTTAGATAATGACTTGTGGTTAGAACATGACTTGTGGTTAGATAATGACTTGTGGTTAGAACATGACTTGTGGTTAGATAATGGCTTGTGGTTAGATAATGACTTGTGGTTAGAACATGACTTGTGGTTAGATAATGACTTGTGGTTAGACCATGACTTGTGGTTAGATATGACTTGTGGTTAGAACATGACTTGTGGTTAGATAATGACTTGTGGTTAGACCGTGACTTGTGGTTAGACCATGACTTGTGGTTAGATCATGACTTGTGGTGTTATTGTAAAAGTAAAGAGCCATGTTCTACGCTTTGAGGCGCATTGGGTATATGGTGCTGGCTACACTATTTTGTGACTCCTTCGACATTCCATGGGTGGTGTGATCGATCTCACGCCGGATGTCTTTATTTCCCAGAATACTTTCTGGTACCCATTTATGACTGGGGCGATAGTTATTTTAAAATCCCAGCCTTGAAGGGGGTTAGAATAAAGGACCACAGGGAAGACAGCCGGTCAAGCTGGTCACTGAGTTAAATATTTTTGTACATGTTTGAAAATGATAATAATATGAACATGCCAATAACTGTTTAGATTGTATTTCTACAGGAACAAGATTTTAACACGCTAATTCGCGAAGCCATGGACTCTGTGATTATTCCTGAACTAAATGGTAAGCTTTGGTGTCGTCTACGTCTGCAGTCGGCTGTTCTGAGAAAAAATAATTGATAAATGCCCGACATAAACTTCATGTTAACTCTTAAAGGACTTATTGTTTCTAGCAGTGTTGTATCGCTGAGTTTTAATTTTGCTGCTAAGGATTAAGGGTTATTGATTGTAATGGGATATGTGGACATCTCTGGGGTGCTCTTTGTTTAGAGCACCACAGAGCAGGGTGCCCTTTAGTGTCACCAACTGAGTGAAGCTAGGCTGTGTCCGGGCACCAACTGAGTGAAGCAAGGCTATGTCCGGGCACCAACTGAGTGAAGCAAGGTTGTGTCCGGGCACCAACTGAGTGAAGCAAGGCTGTGTCCGGGCACCAACTGAGTGAAGCAAGGCTGGGTCCGGGCATCAACTGAGTGAAGCAAGGCTGGGTCCTGGCACCAACTGAGTGAAGCCAGACTGTGTCCTGACACCAAATGAGTGAAGCAAGGCTGTGTCCTGGCACCAAATGAGTGAAGCAAGGCTGTGTCCTGGCACTAACTGAGTGAAGCAAGGCTGTGTCTGGACACCAACGCTATTCAGCCTCATGTTTTCAGATATTCTGACAAATTCTTTCGAAAACAACGACATTGGAATAGACATCAACTACGCATGAATGGAAAGCTGTTCAATCTCAGAAGGCTGAAAGATAAGGAAAAAACAAAAATCCACAGTCGACATCGTCAGAGAGCTCCTGTTTGCTGACGATTGCGCTCTATATGCCAACTCAGAAGCAGACTTATAACACAATGTTTCAGCTTTCACATATGCCTTTGCCAACTTTGGGCTCAATATCAACTTGGAGAAGACTCTAGTTATGTACCAGCCAGCTCCAGGCATAAGTCTCTCCGATCCTAATATCATAGTGAATGGTTATAGACTAAGTGGTGTGGACAAATTCACCTATTTTGACAGCACTGTGTCACAAGCTGCCACAAATGACGACGAACTGAATGCAAGAATATCCAAGGCCATCGCGGCCTTTGGCAGACTGTACAAAAATTTTGTGGGACAGAAATGGGTTAAGCTTGCAATAAAAGCTGAAAGTCTACAAAGCAGTCGTATTATCCACACTGCTATATGCTTGTGAAACCTAGACTGTTTACCAGCGACACACTAGGACATTAAACCACTTCCATACAGTATACTTTAGGTAGCTATTGAAGATCAAATGGCAAGACAAGATCCTAGACACTGAATAATTAGAAAAAGCATCCATGCCTCGCATCCACACTCTAGTAATGTAGAACCATATTCGCTGTTCTGGTCACCTGACTCGCATGCCAGATCACAAACTCCCTAAAATATGTTTTTACGGTGAGTTGAGTTGGAGTAAACGTTCCCATGACGGCCAGAGTAAACGCTTTATAGACTGAAGATATCGCTCAAGGCTTTAGGAATTGATCACGACATGTGGGAGACTGCTGCCGAGAATTGAAATCCATGCCGTACATCATTATACAATGGTGTAGTCATCTACAAAGAAACAGGGCTTCAAAAGCTGCGGAAAAAAGACTAGACAGAAAAACAGCACAAGAGGAGAACCTCCTCATGGAACGTCAAGCATTCTTTGCCCACATTGTCGAAGAACATTTCCAGCCAGAATAAGCCTTGCCAGCCATTTTAGAATTTAGACCCAAAACTTCCAAGTCCACTAGATAAAATGAATGGTCATCAACGTAATTTATGGACAAACACCAATAGCCCTGTAACTGTCAATACTTACTAACTGTCTGCTCCAGAGAATGGACGTAAATAGCAAGTTAGTAACATATCCTGTATAGGACGTTGCAATCAACCCTTACATTTATTAGCTGTTTGTGATTTACCTGGCAATTTTACGTTGGTATTGGAGCCGGTCGTTCAGAAAGCAATGGCAAACTACTGAACGTAAACTTGCCAAGACATCAACAACAACTGTAAAATGCTGGTGTTAACATCAATGTCCTGTAAAAAGGATAAGAAAAAAAGGTTGCTATTTGTATATGTTGTTTTGTCACACGATCACTTCTCCCTCTATAGAGAAGTAATAATGAGAGAGATCAAAGAGAGACCAGGAATAATATTCGGAGGTTATAATATAAAGAATATACGATATGCAGATGACACAGTATTGATGGCGGATAATGCAAAAGATCTACAACAATTGTTGGACATTGTAGTAACAGAGAGTGCAAAGAAAGGACTATTCTTGAATATCAAGAAAACAGTAACAATGGTGATATCAAAGAAAAAGGTGACACCTAAATGTGAAATAGAGATAGAAGGGAAAATTCTTCGTCAAGTGGATAGTTTCAAATACCTAGGGCATTTGTAACATCGGATGGAAGATGCACAACATAGATTAAGAGCAGAACAGGGCAAGCAAAGGCTGCATTTCAGAAAATGAAAACTATCTTATGCAATAAGTCAATATCATTGAATGTAAGAAAGAGAGCGCTGAAGTGCTATATAGAACCTATTTTGCTGTATGGCTGTGAATCTTCGTATATAAAGGAATAAATTATGAAGAACTTAGAAGCAACAGAGATGTGGTTCCTGAGACGAATGTTGCGAATTCCTTGTACTGCCAAAGTAATTAACTACGACTGCCTGAAAGAGGCTAATGAAACTAGAACATTATATACAACAATAAGAAAGAGGCAACAATTTGTTTTGGTCATGCCAAGAAACAAATGAAGATCGTAAACTGATTAGAGACATTAGACGTAGAAAGTCACAATTTCTTGGGCATGTTATGAGAAGAAATGAATTGGAGAACTTGGTGACAACTGGTAAGATCGAGGTACAGACCAAGGGGAAGACCTAGAAACAAGTACCTGGATGGCTTGGTCTTGTGGCATGGTCGAGACAGAAACAGAAAGCTGATCCACGATTCTGGTGATCGAGTGAGATGGCAGAACATGACCGCCCACGCTTACCGGCATGGCACATGATGGATGGATGGATGGATGGATGGATGGATGGATGAGAAGAGACGCATTGGAGAACATCGTGACAACTGGAAATATCGAAGGGAAGAGATGCAGAGGTAGACCAAGAGAAATGATGATAGATTGATTGAGACGGTGGCATGGAGGAATGTTAACAGCGGTGTTGAACCAGAAAACAACGACCGAGACCTGTGAAAAGTCATGAACGCCTACGCCAGCCGGCATGGCAATTGATGATGATGATGATGCGTGTGCTATTATTTTCTATATTTGCCAATACTTCATTATGTGTTTTATCTATCCACCAATACCATTTAATACGCTACTTCAAAACCCACATCTCCACCATCATTAGAAGACATAGTGCAGGTGTTTGTATCGATGATTCTCATATTTTAATATTCTTACTTTCTTTTACCCCAACAGACATTGGAAATGAAGGCATGGATTTACCGGTCACTGGCATTTTCCGACTGTACAACACACAACTGAACTTGCGGACAGTAAGTGGCATTTGTTGACTGCTTCCCGATTGGTTTGTTATACAACACGTGACTGGTGGGTCAAGTTATTTCTAATGTATTCGCATTCACTGGTAGTTCTGATTTTTAACCAGTAGCTAGAGCCACGGGCGGACTGGCTCTAAAAATAGTGGTTGCCATGACGGTGAAAATTTCCTGCAGTACAATGTCAAATACTCGCGTGAAGCGTTTTATTCTGTCCAAGAGTTACATTAAAGCTACTGCTGTCTTTTATGTAGCAATATTATAGGTTTTGCTTTTTCTCAGTATTCTCTTACCCGGTGCTGTACTGTCTTTCTTACATGTGTTTGTGATTTAATACCCCTACAGTTTGAATTACTATGACCACATTGAGAGCCCCGTTAGCCTAGTCCCTAGACATCCGCCTGGGTTCGTTATGGGTTAGAATCCGCATTGGGGTCGATGTGTAAAATTGACCAGGGTCATGTCCTGGGAAGTAAAGGCGGCCGCTGTGATACTGACCACATCAAACATCAATTGCCCATTGTTCTATACAAATATTGGGCTAACATCATATTCCCAGTACATCTCGAGGCGTGTAAATTGGTCAATTTCGTTACCTTTACTCGTATCCTAGCTTGAATGTGTGCGAATATATACTTTTAGTAACATTATTGTAAACATACCTTACTGCAGGGGCCAGCAAACTACGGCACGCGTGCCTATCATGGCACGTGGAACGATTTTTATTGGCGCACTGAATGAATTTGTAATATAGTATATCATCTCATTAAACAGTTTTAATTAAATAGAAGCATAGAATCCTTGTAAAGCGATTCTGTTTTACCATTGCTACAAATCTAAAGTTGTTAGACATTGTAAGAAAGAATGTAGGATCTGATGTACAGAAGTTGAGTGTGAAGCAACAATGACCTTGACGAATTCCTGATTGCGTCTCATCATTCTCTTCTCTCCTGACCACCCCCACCACCAACTCTTTAAGTCTCCCAGTTGTTGCATACTTAGTCAGTGCAGTCCCTTGATTGTAGAACAACGAAAGTTGTTGGTGTTATAATAATTAACTTTTTTTTTTAATGTTGCATATCCTTTACATGACGTTGCAGTCAACACCAGCATTTTTCAGCTGCTGTTGGTGTTCTAGGCAAGTTTTTACATTCAGTAGTTTGCCATTGCTTTCTGGACGACCCGCTCCCATACCAACACGTTATAACACGACACGGTCTGCTGTAAAAATCGGTCGCAGCTGAGTTTCGAACGCCTGGTAAGAGGCTCACGAACCGCGTTCGCAAGCCTTTGGCCACGGAAGGTATATAATACATTCCATACACTACGTACAACTGTCACGGCAACAAATATTTTAGAGTGTTATTACATCATTCTATGGGAATAATTAATACGGTGATGGTAAATGGCTTTTAAAAATGTAAATATATAATACACGCCTGTTTTAAGACTTCTGAGCAAACGAATATGAATTATTCCATGTCGGGCTTAAGTTATCACGATGGATGACTTTACAACATTATTTCAGCACAACACTACAACGGTTGACACGCTGAGTGATTTTGCAACATTACTTCAGCACGGCATTACAAATAGGTTGCCGATCCCTTCCCTACCGGCTACTACCCTAACCTAGAGTACATACATATCTATGTGCATGTTTGTCTTTTGTCTCACATCACACACCTCATCACACAGTCGACTCGACGCGCTATCGAGAGCAAGTCGCCTTATCGGAAGCCGGCCGCGTGTTAGAAAATAGCACGTCGCAAGAAAAACTCCACTAGACACCCGACGTTCAAAATGAGCAGCGTGGAAGCCGCAAAGACTATCAAGATGATGCAAGAAGACAACGTGTCTGCTAGCCGCAGCACAACGCCAGAACTCGAGGAAACATTAAATGAAGCTAACACTTCTACACAAGATGAAGCCGCACCCGTAGCTCAACCGACGTCAGAAACTACAACTTTAACTGAAGCCATCAGCAGCCATGAAGTTTTCAACAACACCAAGACGAAACAGGCCAGTTTACCAAAGACCTCAACATCGGAAGAAACTACAATTGAGGACTTCACCGGCAAATTGCTGCTAAAACAGACAAGCATGGGAGAATCTAAACTGTCAGCGCTACCAAAATTCAAGATAATCAAGCTTCTGTAAGACGAGCTGGGAAGAAACAGCATCTACCAGCTGCGCAAGACACTTGATGGAGTAGTGGTCTTGATCAACAAAAACCCAGAGACCACAGCACTTATGCAGACAATCGCTCAAGGAGAGAAGGCCGACATCAAGCTTCACCACGGCATCACAATACAAGTAACCCGATACAGCATGATGAAACGATGGGTCATTAAATAAGTCAAGACCCATATCACCAACGACCAGATCAGGGAGATGCTGACAAGGGAGAACAAGAAACTCAAGATCACCAGCGCTGAGAGGATCATCGGAAAGAACAACATCCCCTCCACAGTCTTCATAGTAACATCGGAGGACCGAGTGATCCCTCAATACATCAGAGCGACCAAGCTCCAGAGCACTACATACCGAGAGTGCTGCAGTGCTCTAAGTGCCAGCAGTTTTAGCACACCCGTGCCACCTGCAAGAGTGAGGTTGAAGTTTGCAGATATTGCCCTGGACCTGATCCATACAGTCAGTGCCAGCATGCGAAGGTCGACAAGATCTCCAGGAGGCCTAACACTAACAGAAAATGCGCCAACTGCCTCGGCAACCACGGCGCCAGATACCTCGGCTGTCCCTGCCACCAAGACAGCAAGAAAGCGATGAAGATCGCCCTAAAAAAGTAATCTGCCCTATAAAGAGGCAAGGAGGCAGTACGAGGCCACCGATCGACTCACAAAAAGCGACAAAGCGCAACTTGAAGGCCAACTGAAGGACACGCGACACGCGAAGGCCACCGATCGACTCACAAAAAGCGACAAAGCGCAACTTGAAGGCCAACTGAAGGACACGCGATCAAAGTTCAACAGCATGGATGAAGAAAAAGAAAAGCCGCAAGAGACTCAGATAACAGCCGCTCAGCGCATCCTGAAGCAACAAAGCAAGTTCAGCAGAAGATTGAGCAGGATGTCGCTCGAATGGCAGCTATACAGGCTGAGACAGAAGAAAGGCTATCAAGCAGGGAGGAAGAAAAAGACAAGAAGCAAGAAACACAGATAACGGCCGTTCAGCGCATCCTCGACGAAATGAAGCGAGGTCAGCAGAAGATAGAGCTGAATGCCGCTCCAATGACTGCAATAAAGGCCGAGACGGACGAAGAGCTATTTAAAATACAAGATGTGAAAGAAAGGACAGGAGAGATGTTAGATGAGATATTAGCACTGCTCAAGACCCAGACAGCCACATCTGAACCAGAAGATGCAAGAACACAGACAGAAGAAGAAGCAACAGAGGAAGGACGATATCGCTCACCACCAAGATCCGACTGGCGAACACCGAGAAGATTCGAAGGCAACCCACGACGGGGAAATAGGGGGAACACCAGGAGAGACGACAACTGATAAAGCTCCCTGAAGAAACAGCACCATATGACGGGGTGGGACTAAATTAACTCCGGGCTTCAACAAGTGCGCGACTCTGTCCAGACATGAAAAACCTCATCAAGAAAGTAACGAACGCAATCAACCCATCAGAAGCCGGGAAGCTGACAACAAGAAGCCCAAAGTACGAAAGAGAAACTACAAGCTACACCATGAATACCCCTACATAGCCAAGTCGAAATCTTGAAGGCTGAAAACGGGGTACTCGTACCAAAAATTGGATTTGATTGGTCTTCTATCTACTTCTCTATCAACTTCTGTCTGCTTCTCTATCAACTTCTGTCTGCTTCTCTATCGATCCAATTAATCAACCTTCAGGTATACATTTTAAATTCAATTTGAATTATCATTCCAGGGCTATCTGCAGGTGGCAACGGACGCAGTGTACGAGACCTAAACTACCCCTTGTTGTCCATGAGCCAGTCTGGAATATGTATTTATCAATTTTATGTGGCCATTTAAGACGATCAAAAGATGTCGTGCTTTATTATAAACAGTCGAACAAACTATATTATATTTTATTTTATTTTGTCACATCACATTAACAATCGATTATTTTAGAATGTTAAGTTTTCAGCACATTAGTACGCGCACTGCTACAAGATCGTCTATGCAATGGTAGTCAACATTATGTATGCATGTATATTTGTTTCCGTTTGATGAAAGTCATTGTTTCTCACACTGGTGTTTAGTTCTGGGTGTGGATTCAGATCCCATACACTCCAGATCCCAGAGAGAAAACTCAGGACCAATGTCTCTCGTATGCTGATTGAAGAAATAATCCCTGGTTACTCAAGAAAACATCAAAGAATTGGCTGGTTGAAAAGTTAGATGTAGCTGCTCTTGGTACTCCCATTAGTGAGAAAGAGGCACTTATATATGCAGAATAAGCTTTTCACATCACCTCTGCATGGTACAGTTTACCTCCCTGACTTATCTCCTCCTGGAATGATATAATTACACCCCCATTAACTGTGTTTGAAAGTATGAGGTTAGCACTTACGCTACACAAACATTTACATACAGATAAAAATATGGAAGAACTATGAGTTTTAACAAACTGTTAGTGTTTATTAACTTTTCATAATGTTAATGTGATCATGACGATTCTTTTAATTGATAGTTTTATATGGTGTGGTATGCAACGAGAGAATGATGAATGAGCAAATGGCAAGTACATACGTAGAATATATTTACTTAACGTAGTGACTTAACTGCCTAAGACCTTTAGGTCATGCTTCACGGTGAGACGCGTTGCACATTCAGCCGTAGGTCTCCCAGTGGGTCCTTACACAAGGACCGCTGCTCGGATATGCGATCGACGTTACGTCGAACATACTATTCTGCTGTTAACACTCGGTTTCCCTGTTTGCCCGCATTTTAACTTTTAATATGCATTTGGCAAATAGTATCAGGGCATGTGGTCTCGTCCGACCACTGTTGGCCATTTTACACGTTAGTCTGGCGTCTTATCTTAGTCTGGACTTTCCGCGACGTGTTGACCGATTAATTTTGTAAAGTAGGAATGTTACACTCCTCCTTTCCCTTTCCTCTGATGTAGTTGTGGTCACGAACTTAGATTTTCCCACCGTTTCTAGAAAGCAGACTTGGCTTTGTACGATGGCATGCAATTTTGCGTCATATAATTGTAAATTAGTCACTTGACTACATACTTATTAATAAAAGGTTTCGAAATGCGATAATTAATGTAAAAGACAATCCGGGTGCTGACTGTAATAGTGATCAAGTACCACTATGTGGTATAATAAAAGTAAGATTTAATAGAAGAAAAAAAGGTCGTTAGGAACATGAGACTTAATAAAGAGGTTTTGAAGGTAGATAAAGAAATTGAAGAACAATACAGAGTGATTGTGAAAACTTGGTATAATGCAAAAGCTAAAATACAGAATATAAGGGAACAATGAGAAATGTTAAGGGATTTCATTCATCAAACGAGCAAAAAAATATTACCCGAGAGAAGCCAATAAAGAAATATTAAAGAAATATTAAAGTTGATGGTCAAAAGAAACACGAGTAAAAATGATAAGCATGTATAAAATGAGATAACTAAAGAAATAAGAAATAATTGTTTGAAGGCAAAAGAAAGTTGGTTGAATGAACAGTGCAAGAAAATTTAATTAAATTCTATTAAAGATACAAAAAATATGCACAAACAAATAAGTGAGATTACAGGAAGAAAAATAAGAAAAAAATACAGGTTGTTAAAAATCAAACACAGGAAATATATTATTGGAGGAAGATGCTATAATGAAGAGGTGGAATGAGTATATAAGAGACTTATATGACGGAGAAAGGGCAGAATTAACAGAAGAAAGTAACTTAGAAGATCCACCTATTATAAAAGAAGAATTTGATGACGCTATTAAGCATATGAAGAAATGAAAATCAGCTGGGCCAGATGGAATCACAATAGAAGAATTAGAAGGAATGGGAGAATTTGGAGTAGATATATTCACCAAAATGTTGAATGATATTTATAGCAGTGGATATATACCAAGCGATATTTTGAAATCTGTATTTATAGCTATACCACAAAGACCAGGAGCAATTGAATGCAAAGATTTTCGTACGATTAACCTCATAAATCATGTCACTAAGCTTCTACGCAGAATTATAATGAGAAAAACAAGGAAGAAAATTAAAATGCAAATTGTTGAAAACCAGTATGGATTTGTGGAAGGAAAAGGTACAAACAATGCAATATACACATTACTAACACTATTACAAAGATCAGTAGAGACAAAGAAAGACATATATTTGTGCTTCATAGATTATACTAAGGCATTTGATAAAGTAAATCATGATGATTTAATAAGCAAAGGCTGCTTTCAGAAAATAAAAAATATATTATTCAATAAGTCCCAATCATTGAACATAAGAAAGATAGTGCTGAAGTACAAAATATAGAACCTGATTTGCTGTATGGCTGTCAATCTTGGAATATAAATGAATAAATTAGGAAGAGATTGGAAGCAACAGAGATGTGGTTCCTTAGACGAATGTTGCGAATTCCTCTGATTGCCAAAGTAACTAAGAACGAATGTCTTAGAGAGGCTAACGAAACAAGAACATTATTTATAACAATAAGAAAGAGACAAACAGCTTTTTTTTTGGGGGGGGGGGGGCATGTGATGAGAAGAGAGGCGCTTGAGAACATCGTGAAAACTGGAAAGATCGAGGGGAAGAGAGGCAGACCACGAGAAATGATGCTAGATGGATTACGACGGTGGCATGGAGAAATATCATTGGCAGAGTTGATCCAGAAAACCAAAGACCGAGATCTGTGGAGTCATGAACACCTACGCCAGTCGGCACGGCACTTGATGATGATAATTGTAAACGTATCGTGAAGTTTATTTTTCTATGTTCATTCCTCTTTCGTTTTTATTCGTTTGTTGTATAATGAGCGATGCATCCTGATATTGGTGAGGCGTTTCGTCATACCATTCTTGACGAATAAATATTTGCATGATATTTGCACAATATTATACGATTGCCTATGCAATGGTACTCAACATTATATATACATACATATTTGTTTCCATTCGTAACTAATACATATTTGCATGGTATTTGCACAATGTTGTATGACTGTCTATGCTGTGGAAGTCAACGTTATATAAACAGGTATATTTCTTTTCATTCTTAACTAATAAATATGTGCATGGTATTTTCTATGCAATGTTGCTTTTATTATTTTGAGTGTGGATGGTCATATGTATAGTGTATGTTAGTGTGTAGACGTTCTTGTGTATAGTGTGCAATTGTGGTAAAGCTGAGAGAATTTAAACAATATGAAATAACACAAAGTAATGCAGCTTTACAAATCACAATTACGAAAAACATACGACGCTTTCATAATCAAATAAATGCAGACACAAAACACAAGATATAATCACGGAGAAGACCCCCCAGTGACCACATTAAGGCATAAGAATTGGATGAGAATAATAACAAGATGAAAAAGTGATAACAATGAAAAGAATGAAGATAAAAAATATGATACTTAACTCAGAATCCCTGGTTGTGATAATAACATGAATCTTCACACTGATATAGACAGCCGTGGGCGACTGCTGTGTCGTGGGGACCAAGTATGGGGTGGCAACGGTTCAGTTAAGATCGTAGGTAAATGAGTGGAAGTGGTATATGAAAAAGAAGAAGAAGGTAAGCCGGGAATCTGGGAGCAATGGAGATATGATGGTGGGCCAAGAGTGAAAGCTAAGAAGGAGTGTCCCATTCGATGTCCATGCAATGCATGGGTGGGTACCTGTAAAACGGTTGACCATTGTAGGCGAATGTTATGTAGCAATGACGTGTGCATCTAAGTGTGATTTCGATAATAACGAAACTCATTCTCCGTGCTCCTTTATGTGTGTACCAAGTGACTACTAAAGTCTGGGTGGACTGATGTGGCCCAAGCACTCACTCAGTAGCAGGGCGACGGAACCATGTATTACCAGTACAACACGAGGAAAATGTGATTGCGAACAGTAGCTGCAAGCATAAACACGCCACACGCCTTAATGGTTCAATAGCTAACCGCCATGTTGGCGACCGGAAGTTATAAGGAAGACTTCGATCAAAACGTAACCTCAGTGTGGTATGTTGGGGAGGAAGGTGCAGTACTCACTAAAGCCTACCCCTTTATGAAGTCATGCTAGACTAATGGGACTAATTTCATTTCATCTAGGGAAGTCCCGGTTATATTGATGGTTCCACTCCAATTCTCACCTTCCCAAAAGGGAATAGGAGAACAGAAAATGTTTAGCTCATTAGCTCATTGAGCCCCCACCTGTATCCGTTTTCCTTAAAAAAGTGAAACGTTTACAGGAAATATATATATATATATATTACCATACTGTGTAGGGGTGGGAGGGGGGAATTTTTAGGTAGGAAATACCAAGGGGGGGGGGGAGGCGTGACGCTCTCAAAATGTGGTGAAGGGGGGCACGGGCCAAATTTTTAGGTAGGATATACGAAAGGGGGGGGGGGAATGATGTTCTAAGAATATGGTGAAGGGGGGCACGGGCCAAAAAAGGTTGAGAACCACTGCGCTAGACAGAAAGTCCGGAGCGAAAAGGGCGGGGTCTGCTTACTCCACTGAGTATTCAAGGGCGTCATAGGCAAAGCAGAACCGAATATTCGTACACAGCGTGATCCATATGGAAAAGTCACAAAGGGTTGCTGCAGGGTAGGGGGGGGGGGGTGTGTATGTTCACCGGACCGAGACTCGTTTTCGTTTCGTTGCAGTCATGTACTGATTGAAACGCCCCTGAGTGCTTGCTGATACCTGTGATTTGCTATGCTTATTCCTATGATTTGTTGTCACGGTCTGCTGGATCCAATGTTTGTCGTTTATTTTTCACTTTACCTAATCTGCTTATAGCCGACCAACACAAGAAACGGGGCGAGGCGATCTTCATTGCTGAAATAGAATGGTGGTGTTTGCTTTCAATGATATGTTGTTGTTTTTTGTTTTTTTTTCAATACACATCATCATCATGTGCCCTACCAACTATTGTAATCGTTCATGTCTCTTCACATATTTCGGTCATTGGTGTTCTAAATCAGATCTGCTTATGATAATCCTCCATGTCAACGTCTCATTCCAAAGAAAATCATTTTTTTTCCTGGTTTGCCTTTTTTTTTTTCCTACAACATTTTCCAGTAGTCACGATGTTCTTTGGTGATTCTCTTTTCATCACATAACCAAAAAATGCTGTTTTCCCCGTTCTTATAGTTGTATATAATACTCTACTGTCATTAGCCTCTCCCAGGCAATCGTTATTTGTTACTCTGGTAGTTCAAAATATTCACAACATTCGTCTCGGGAACCATATGTCCGTTGCCTTTAACCTCTTCCTAATTTGTCCATTCACTTTCCACGATTCCCTTCCATACAACAAAATAGGTTCTATATACTATTTCACACCCTCTTATATTAAACGATAATTAATTTTCATGTTCTGACATGAAGTTTTCGTTTGGCCTATTCTGTTCTTAATCTCTGTGGAGCACCTTCCCTCTGATGTTACATTTGCCCTTAGCTTTCAGCGCTAGATGGTTGAAGAGTGGTGGTGCTCCTAAAACATTCCCAAGAACATTTTAATTTATTCTGTTCCACACAACTCTCGCGTGTTCACATCCCCATCGAGACCTTTTGACCCCTTCTACCACTGTCGTAACTTTAACTGTTATGTCTCACCCACATCTTGTATTAACCATCTCTATCACTGTCGTACCTTTAACTGTTCTGTCTCACCAACATCTTCTATTAATCCATTCTGTCATTGACGTAACTTTAATTGTTCTGTCCAACCCACATCTTGTATTAACCATCGCTGTTGTAACTTTAACTGTTCTGTTCCACCCACATCTTGTATTAACCCATTCTATCACTGTCGTAACTTTAACTGATATGTCCCACCACACCTTGTATTAACCCTTTCTATCAATGTCATAATTTAACGTGCTCAGTCTCACTGTGTTTTATACAGTGGTATCTCGGGTTAAGAATTTAATTCGTTTCAGAGCTCGGTTCGTAACCCGAAACGTTCATAGCCAGAAACATTGAAATCAATGAAATAAAGACTATCCGTTTCAAGATTAAAGAATCATTTTTTTTTAAAATAACATCCGGTAGTTTACCAGACAACACGCAAAGAATACGTGTACTTCACGTATTAAATAAAGAGAAAGAAAACAACCAAATAAATTAAATGTATAATAAAAAAAAAAAAAAGATTTAGTCTATCTTTCATACCAAGAAAACGATCGTGGGAAATTTGTCACTTTCTTTGCTATTCTGAATCATCAGTTTCATGAGTTTCTTGTCACTGTTTCTTCTCAGCCGACTGGGAATCTTTCTGCACCAAGAAACTATCAAGGGAAATTTGTCGCTTGCTTTGCTGGAGAAGTAAGTGGGCCATCATCTTATCATCAATCAGGTTTACTGCCCTGTTAGCAACAAGTTTGTGTGGATGATGGTTCACAATGAAGTCGTCGACGTCTGCCCACTTGCTACAAATTTCTTTAATCCTGACAGTTGAAACGGTCACTGACTCCTCATCATCGGATGACTGCTTCTTCTTTAGCTGTTCATTCTGAAGATCCACAAACTCATCTGTACGAATGCCATTTTCATGTTTCATGTAATTATTTCCTTATATGCGAGAGTGTTTGAAAGAGAGAGGGAGTCAGTAAGAGGGCGTGAATGAGAGAGGGTGTGAAAAAGAGAGAGGGTGTGAATTTGAAAGGGTGTGAATGAGAGAGTATGTGAATGAGAGAGGGTGTGAATGAGAGAGTGTGTGTGAATGACAGAGGGTTAAAAAAGCGAGTGTGTGAATGAGACAGTGTGTGAACGAGAGAGGGTGAGAGATAGGATGTTTGAATGAGAGAGGGTGTGAATGAGAGAGGTGTAAATGAGAAGGTGTGAATGAGATAGAGTGTAAATTAGTGAGTTTGTGAATGAAAGAATGTGTGATCGAGAGATGGTGAGAAAGAGAATTGAATGAGAGTGGGTGTGAATGAGAGAAGGTGTGAATGAGACATGGTGTGAATGAGAGAGGCAGTGAGAGGGTTTTAAAGAGAGAGGGAGCAAGAGAGTGTGTTCGAGATGAAATAGTGAGTGACAAGTTGGGACGTACAAAATTATCTTCAAACTTCTAAGTTGATAAATGACAAAAAATAGACAAAAACCCTGTGACAAATTATTTGATGATGACAGAGGACCTAGTTTGTAGTGTTCTCTGGAGATATATCTTGAATATTAAATAACAAGATAAAGGTTATGATTTAGCACGTTTTGTCTAGAGGTCACTCAAATGAGCTAATCATTCCCGCAATAGCCTTTTTGGAGAACCACTTTTACTTTTGGCTCAAACCCCCACTGTGAGACCACTATGTATCTACACATAAATTTATATAAGAAGTAACTAGTTCACCCAAGGCCAGAGAAGATCTGAACTGTTAGCGCCTGTGCAACTGAGGATCCCTCTCACTCAACATAATGTTGCCAGTATGCTATTCGTCCGTCACATAGATCTTTCCCTATATTTTTTGTCATTTTGTGACCTATATCAGTTCAATTAGTCTTTAGGACTTTAGGACTTTATTTATTTGTAGACCAACTAACTTCAACAATAACTGTACATTACATCTGTTGGACAAGACATCTACATGACAGTTTCCTGCCAAAAGTGGGACATACATTCACAAGGAATTGTTTACGCCAGAATTGTACAAGATAGACATCATGTGATACTTGACAACATCTATACAGGACTTTTCACAATATGTGTAACCAACCACAGCACTTAAGACAGCCACCAGAGACAAAACTTGACAGCAACTGTACAAGAAATTCTCTTAAGACATGTACTTAAAACTGATTCATAAAATACACAATTTATTGAGTTGGTGAGTAGAGTGGTGACCATTGCCTCATCACCTGTCATGTCAACATTTCAATCATTGCATAGAAAATGCATAAAATATGTCATACATGCAGGTTAATAAACAAGATACAACACTTCTTATTTACTCCACCACCCAATAACTCTCCTCCACCTCTCCTCTCTAATTACCACCTCACCATTCCGTTACAGTATCTGTATCTATCATCATTTCCTGACTCTTGGGAATTTAGGAAATCCTATCCATGGGCAACTCAAGGAAGAAACTACTGTTCTGGGTCTGTTGAATCCTTTTCTCATCAGCATGGATGTTGGACTAGCTCCAGTTAGCAGCTTCCCCAGAATAAGCTTCATGGCAGATTCATTCCTCTTGAAGACAAGATTTGGTATGATGATATGGTACTGCATCTCACCTTTGATCAGACTGTCTGTGAAAGCTGGCACTGGGTACTTCAATAATGGCATACCTAATGTCCCATACATTGCAGCTACTCACTTAGCAAGATCAACCTCCCTACTGTTCCTCACATTCTTCAAGAATCACTGTGTGAGCATCAGGCTGGATATTTTCTAAGTTTTGTCTTAGATAAACAAACACTCCAAATTTACCCCACAGTTCTCCATGAATGTAGTTCATAGAACAAGATTTGATGTTAGTCTCAGTTTGACATTGAACTGACTCAAAGATCACTGTCCAGTTCACCACATTTGTAGTGCTTCAGATTGTGTTATTCTCCCATTTATGCATTCAGCTGTTGAGCTGAGAGAAAACTCTTCTTGATATTCCCACATTTTGATAGGGAGTCACATCTGGATCTAGGACTTCTGTTTAGTTGTCCCAGATGATATATGGATGGCCTCTCCACCATACTGTTCTCTGTTGACATATAAAATGGCACAACATCTCTTTACATAAGTAAAAAGATAATGTTAGTATACATCAACAGACACAGATTGGGGATGGGGAGGAAAAGGATGGGTGTGGTCCAAACACACCTCTCCTAGTTTGATGATGCAGTGTATTTCACTCTGATGTACTGTGGTAATCACAAGACCATATGCTGAGACAGGGTAGCTTAACACAATTACAAGCATTTATGTGGTCTAAGTTTCATCATGTTTGAACCACAGTAGACCTGGGCACAAGGAGGACCAGACACAGTACAGCAATCATTGTGACATAGCAACATGGGACAGGCATTGTGAAGGGAAATGGAAAATAGGCATTTACAACTGCAATATGCAATATGGATTAACTAATGGCATTTACCCAATTAGTAGACCAGACATCCATTCCTATGGCTGTGATGTTGGTGCATGAATGTCTTATTCCATATACACCTACACAGCAATGCCAGACCTCACCCCTTTTTCACCAGACTTGTCTCACAGGTACATCATCATCATCATGTGCTCTTTCCCCACTGAGTAATTTTCATGTCTACTTCAGTAGGTAACAGAAGCTCAATTGCATACACAATTGTTCACATATGCACCAAGCACATATGTGGAAAAACATGTTTAGTCCTTGTAAATTTGCATGAGCCATACATTTATTCAGCCAACTAAGACACAGGTTCACACACCTATGGTTCTCTTAGGAACTAGTTTATATGAACCATCCAACAGTAGAGGTAACAGTGTAATGCTTCAGAGAGAACTTGTATTAACTCTCTTGAGCATATACTCACCAGGCATCACATGGACTTAGCAATTCTGGCGTGCCACACACAACCTGTTTACATATGGATATTTGAAGCATCTTTCCTTCCACTAGATGTGAGAGGCTATTTATTAAATCACCAACTCACTCACTCCATCATTTTCAGCGTTTTACAAAGGAACGTGTACATGTTTCATCACTCATTCCCATTCAGACTGCCATTTGTTAACTCGCACGAGAGCAAAGGTACAGTTGAGTTAAGAATGAGTCATCCTAAGCATGAAGAATGCACAAGAGGTTTTGGCTTGCGAATCTGCATGAGAGTCATACATTCATCAAGCATACGCAACCAGTCACAACAAGGGATTGATATGCATTTGGAGTATACAGCGTGAAAGACGTGTCAAGGTGGAAGATGCAGTGTTCAGAATTCTGGCGCACAGAAGTTAGGTTTTCCACTTTCACATTTTATTCATAAAATACTCATACATTATTCTCATTCGTTTATCAGGCACAACTACAACATTAAAGTATGTTTTAAAGTGGTACCTGCTGTCCAGAGAACAATATATTATTGAATCTTTAAGGGCATTTTTGGGTCATCACATCACACTAGCGACCGCTCCTGGTGAAATTCCCGCTCCTACTAATTAGATTTTAAAATATGGCCCAGGAATAGCGTGGGCTCATTAATTATGAACCAATCAAAAGACAAGTGCATACCGCCGCCTCCCCCAACTCGTTCTAGAACATACGATCTAAGAATAGCCCTTATATATGGGATGGTCCCCGTTAAGACTTAAAGTATTTTTATGAAATGTGTCGGACTGGAAATGTGGGATTCTGTTCCATCATGCTACAAACCCCTTGCACGAGATTGCACCAGAAAGCATTATTATTACATGGGGATTTTGTAAGTAGCAACAACAGCGACAAAATTGGACGACAATGGATGGAATTGTTGACAACGAAGACAGTGTGTGCTGGGATTCCATCGGTATAAGAATGCAGGAGACCCTGAGAGCAATGTTAACATCTGGGGTGAGAGGCGGTTAACCAACTAGAATAGTTAGGGAACGATTAAGCATCAAAGAGAACAGTTAGTGACTCAATGTTGACTGTTTCAGACGAAAAGACGTAGATAGAAAAGCAGTAGCCTTTCACTGACGAATAAAATTACAGTGAGGAAATTCCATCCATTTGAATGGATGATCAATGGAAAATTGTATCTGGGAAGAAATTGATATTTTGTATCCAGATGTTCATTTCAATGTTTGTGTGGAATCCCAGAATTCAATTAAATGCTCCGTGGCGAAGGGTTTATGGACGCAGTTCGTAATCCCGCATACTGCGTTTGAAACACAGCTGAAGGCGATTTGGCGTCAGACCACCTTACGTTGGTCTTTTATGAAATGGTATGGGTACCGGCCATTCAGAAAGCAATGGCAAACTACTAAACGTAAACTTGCCCAGGAATAACAAGCAACAAAATAATGCTGGGGTTGACTGCTACGTCCTGAAAGGGGTGTACAACAACTTTTTTTTTTAAAATCTAACAAGGCGAAACGTATTGAATTTATTTGGTTATCAAGAGTTTGAATTCATTATCCAATAGAACAACGGAAGTACTCGATGGTATCAAGTGACGATGCCTACCAATATACGATTTGCGACCTCGAGGGTGTTATCTGTTTCCGTTATACAGGATTTCAAGGTTGGAGAGAACATCCTGTTATAGATAACCCTTCATTTGGCGCATGACTCAAGATGTCAACCCTGGAAATGTTGCGGATGTTGTTACAGTTAATCGTGAACTGGAACCTGTGACAGCGGATATTGAACTTGGAGATGTCGAGGAATTAATCAAATATTCGGCAACAGCCAGGTTATCCTTTAGAGGTCACCGTGAAATCCAACTGCTGTATCGAGCAGATTTTGAAGACACAAAAAGAAATCCAAACTAGTGAAGATCTCAACTAGTGCACTGGCCACAGAATTGATGGTCGATAGAGGTATCGTTTCCACCCATATATTGAACATGCGTCACCATTGTTAATATGTAGCTGTTCATCTTCTTAGTTTTTGAAAGAGGTCGACTATGTCAATGGCCACCCTTTCAAATGGTGAAATGCCATGACCCTGATGACGTCATGACATAGTTAAGCCATAACTCAGGTTAGAGATTAGAGGTTATGGCCGTGTTCAGCAAGTGAACATCGGAATGTGAAAAGTGGGTACTTTTCACACAACGTGAAAGTTGGGACTCACTTCCCAAGTCACAGGAAGTGGGGTCCAGACACGGCAGTCTAGTCATGGATTTCGTCGAGTACGGATCACATTGAGATAGAGTAATGGCCAATATTGCGCCACTATTTTAGAGAGCTAGTTTGTGTATTACATCTCGT
Organism: Cepaea hortensis; assembly: GCA_963921405.1. Lineage (NCBI taxonomy): Eukaryota > Metazoa > Mollusca > Gastropoda > Stylommatophora > Helicidae > Cepaea > Cepaea hortensis. The sequence continues at coordinate 23,851,422 of OY992889.1, read as the reverse complement.
TGTGTAGTTTGTCGTTGAATATATGAATGTGACAGTGATGATGTTTATCTTAGTGTGTGTAGCCCAATACACGTATAAAACTACAATTGGCGTTTGAGTCGATTACTGTTCGAGTTATACCTAGTACTGTTGTGAGTTGGTGAAACGTGTGCAGGACATTAGTTAACTATCAGCAAAGTGCTGAGAAACGACCATGGTGCCGACTGGAGAAGAAGAGAAGAATTAGTCATTCCCCTGGTTGGACACGAGCAGAAGAAGAATGTAGTTGCAAAAGCCTGCATTAATCGGCCAACCCATAGTTTCAGTAGCATCATGGCAGAATTTACATCCAGCACCTCTCCCAGTGTTACGGGAGCAGTCAAATGTTTTGGTGCCACACTCTGACACTCAGGGTCAAGTGCGCCATAGACAAAGTAGAACCGAACATTCGCATACAGCGTGATCACTGAAGCAAATCCCCAAAAGCGGTAGTGCAGGTTGGGAGTATGTTTACCGAGATCGAGACTCTATTACGTTTCGTTGCAATCCTCGTGGATTTATTGAAATGCCTCAGCGTGCTTGCCGAATCTTATACCTGTCATTTGCTGTCAAGGCTGGCTGGATCCAATGTTTGCTGGTTATTATATACTTTATTTAATCTGTTTATAGCCGACCAAAGCAAGAAACGGAGCGAGACGTTCTTTATTGCTGAAAAAGAATGGTGGCTTTTGTTGTCAATGATATGCTTTGCAATGGAGTTTCAGGATACATCATCATCATTTGCCCTACCAACTGGTGTAGTCGTTCATGTATCTCCACAGATTTCGGTCCTTGGTGCCCTGAATAAAATCTGCTGATGATATTCTTCCATGTCACCGTCTCAGTCCATCCAGCATCGTTTTCTCATAGTTTGCCTTTGTCTCTTTTCCCACTAAATTGTTCTGTAGTTACGATGTTCTCGAGTGGTCTCGAGGTATGGTGTTCGCCTCGAGTGCTGGAGGTCCCGGGATCAGATCCCGGTGAGGACCGGGATTTATTTAAAAAATCCACCTGGACTTCCAGTAATAACATTTCCCCTGGTCTCTGGGTAGTGAGATCGGACGTCCGTGTGTATTGTTGCGCACGTAAGAAATCCCTTGGCAGTTGGAAATCGAAAAAGAGTAGCCTATCGGCGCTTTCCGGGCAAAATTTCGAGTTTATAAAGATCTACCCAAAGTATTTCAGGATTCTCGCCGATGCAACGGAGTTCGTGCATTGAGCTGAGTTTCTCCAGACATAGGTTTGAGTTAGGAGGGAAACGGAGCACTTATGGGTTAAACCGTGTGCTGTGATGTTGATCCAACGGCTAAACTAAACTAAACTAAACTACGATGTTCTCTAGTGCATCTCTTCTCAACACATGACCAAAGAATGATCGTTGTCCCGTTCTTATAGTTGTACATAATGCTCTACTGTCATTAGCCTCTTCCAGGAAATCAGTTATTAGTTACTCTGGTATACAAAATAATACAAAATAAAATACAATAGTATTCACAACATTAGTCTCAAGAACCATATGTCCGTTGCCTCTAAGCTCTTCCGAATTTGTTCATTCGCGATCCACGATTCCCTTCCACACAGCACAATAATTTATATATAATACTAGCTGACACGGCCCGGCTTCGCCCAGACTCTGGTGGGGAGCATCTCATTTAATTCATATAAGTAGTCATATAAGCTCCCGTTCCCGACTGTCTGTCTGTCTGTCTGTCTATCTATCTGTCTGTCTGTCTGTCTGTCTGTCTGACCCGGCCCAGCCCATGGTGGAGAGCATCTCATTTAAATCATATAAGTAGTCATATAAGATCCCGTTCCCGACTATCTGTATGTCTGTCTGTCTTGGGTAAATGGAGGAGGGAGGAGGAAGAGGGAGGTGGAGGAGGGAAGAGGAGGGAGGAGGAGGGAGGAGGAGACAGGAGGAATAGGAGGGAGGAGGAGGGATTAGGAAGAGGAGGGAGGAGTAGGGTGGAGGAGGAGGGGGAGGAGGAGGGAGGAGGAAGAGGGAGAAGGAGGGAGGAGGAGATCGCAGGAGGAGGAGGAGGAGGAGAGGGAGGAGGAGGAGGGAGGAGGAGGAGAGAGTAGGCGGAGGGAGGAGGCGGAGGGAGCAGGAAGAGGGAGGAAGAGGGAGGAGGAGGAGGGAGGAGAAGGAGGAGGGAGGAGTAGAGAGTGGGAGGAGGGAGGAGGCGGAGGGAGGAAGAGGGAGGAGGAAGAGGGAGAAGCAGGAGGGAGGAGAAGGAGGGAAGAGGATGAGAGGAAGGAGGAGGAAGAGGGAGGAGGAGGAATGTGAAGGGAGGAGGAGGGAGGAGGTAGAGGGAGGAGGAGGAGGAGGGAGGAGGATAGAGGAGGAGGGATGAGGAGGAAGAGGGAGGAGGAGGAATGTGAAGGGAGGAGGAGGGAGGAGGTAGAGAGAGGAGGAGGAGGGAGGAGGAGAATGGAGGAGGAGGGATAAGGAGGAGAGGGAGGAGGAGGGGGAGGAGGGGGAGGAGGAGGGAGGAAGAAGGAGGAGGGAGGAAGACGGATGAGGGGGAGGAGAGAGGGGTAGGAGGGGAGGATGAGAAGGGAGGAGAAGGGAGGAGGAGGGAGCAGGAGGAAGGAGGAGGGAGGAGGAGGAGGAAGAGGGAGGAGGAGGGAGGAGGAAGAGAGAGGAGGGAGGAGGAAGAGAGAGGAGGGAGGAGGAGGGAGGAAGAGATAGGCGGAGAGAGGAGGAGGAGGGAGGAGGAGGAGTAGGGATGAATAGGAGGGAGGAGAAGGGAGGAGGAGGGATTAAGAGAAAGAGGGGGGAAAGGGGAGAAGGAGGAGGGAGGAGGGAGGAGGAGGAGGAAGAGGGATGAGGAGGGAGGAGGAGGGAGGAGGGAGGATGAGGAGGAGGGAGAAGGAGGAGGGAGGATGGTGAAGGAGGAGGAGGAGGAGGGAGGAGGGTGAAGGAGGAGGAGGAGGGGGAGGAGGGAGGGGGAGGAGGAGGGAGAAGGAGGAGGAGGGAGGAGGGAGGAGGAGAACGTAGGTGGGGGAGGATGAGAAGGGAGGAGGGAGAGGGAGGAGGAGGGAGGAGGAGGAGAGAGGAGGAGGGAGGAGGTGGAGGGAGAAGGAGGAGGGAGGAAGAGGTAGAAGGAGGAGGGAGAAGGAGGGAGGAGGAGACAGGAAGAATAGGAGGGAGGAGGAGGGATTAGGAAGAGGAGGGAGGAGTAGGGTGGAGGAGGAGGGGAGGAGGAGGGAGGAGGAAGAGGGAGAAGGAGGGAGGAGGAGAGAGGAGGAGGAGGAGGAGGAGAAGGGAGTAGGAGGAGGGAGAGGGAGGAGGAGGGAGGAGGAGGAGAGAGTAGGCGGAGGGAGGAGGCGGAGGGAGCAGGAAGAGGGAGTAAGAGGGAGGAGGAAGAGGGAGAAGGAGGGAGGAGGAGGAGGGAGGAGGAAGGAGGAGTAGAGAGTGGGAGGAGGGAGGAGGCGGAGGGAGGAAGAGGGAGGAGGAAGAGGGAGAAGGGAGGAGGAGGGAGGAGGTAGTAGGATGATTGATTGCCATCCCACCAGGTTAATATGTTATCGCGGACCTCAGAGAGAAGTGTCTATGTAGAAGACCATTTCCTGGACGTACGTATTTTGGGAGGGGGAGGAGGGAGGAGGGAGGAGGAGGAAGAAGAAAAAAAAACTACGACAGTTGGCATCTCTGGAATGAAAGGAAGGCGTGTAGAAAATTTCATCTCAATCGGATGGGCCGTTCGCGAGCGTATAAAGGACATACATACATACATACATACAGAGATACGCACATCCTAATTTATATATAAGATATCAGACTCACTTTCTTACATTAAATGATAATGATTTTTTATGTTCAGAAATGCAGCTTTAGTTTGGCCTATTCTTTTCTTAATCGCCGTGGAGCATCTTCCATCTGATGTTATTTTTTCCCTTAGCTTACAGCGCTAGATGGTTGAGTGTCGGGGTGTTTCTAGAACATTCTCAAGAACGTGTTTCATTTATTATGCATCACACAAGTCACATCTGTTCAAATACGCATTCGAGACGGATGATAAAATTGACCTGAGCTCCCCCGTGAACCACGCCTAATTGGGTACCATGAAATGTCTTGGTAAGTAAAGGCAACATCTAAACTAAACTAAAATAAACTAAACTTTAACATCGAGAACAGACGGATCTAATATCTGAGGTTAACATTATACACCAAATACTCCTAAAGGTCGTTAACGTTAACTAATAGTGTCCCACTGACATCGTATATGAAACCACTTTATCCTTGTAATTTTAACTTGTTCTGTTCCACGCAAATCTTGCTTAACCCAATTTATCTTTGCGTAAATTAATTCATTGTGTCTTACCCACATCTGGTATTAACCCTTTTCCATCACTGTCGTGACTTTAACTAGTCTGTCCCGCCCACACATCTTGTATTGACGCATTCTAATTTTGTCGTAACTCTAACTTGTTCTATCTCAAGTGTTTATACTTGCATGTCCTTTAGAATGGAGCGCCATAGCTGTTGAATGAGAACTGATTGGATCAGTATCTGTGAAGGTGCCAGTTATCAGGAGCAGAGTAGGGAGAGGGTGTAAATGTGAGGGAGAGGGGGAGTGTCAGAGAAAGGTAGCGTGTGAATGACACAAGGAGTAAGAGAGAGAGAGAGAGAGAGAGAGAGAGAGAGAGAGACGAATGAAGGTTAAATAAGAGAGTGTGAGCATGAGAGAGAGTATGAGAAAGAGTGTGTGGAAGAGAGAGTATGTGAATGAGAGAGTGTGTGAACGAGAGAGAGCGAGAAAGAAGGTGAGAGGGAGAGAGGGTGTGAATGACAGAGGGTGTGAATTAAAGAGTGTCTAAATGAGAGATTGAGAGAGATGGTGTGTGAATGACAGACGGTGTGAATGAGAGAGGATATGAATACGAGAACGTGTGAATGAGAGAGTGTGCGGATGAGAGATGGTGAGAGAGAGGGTGTGAACGGGAAAGGGTGAGAGAGAGGTTGTGAATGAGAGAGGGTGTGAATAAGAGAGTATTAATGAGAGAGAGAGTGTAAATGAGAGAGGATAAGAGAGATGGTGTGTATGAGAGAGTGAGCGTGATTATGTGAATGAGAGACGGTGTGAATGAGATAGTGTATGAGTGAGAGAGGGTGAGAGAATGAGGGTGTAAATGAGAGAGGGTGTGACTGAGAGAATGGTTGAACGAGAAGGGGTAAAAGAGAGAGTTGTGAATGAGAGAGAGTTAGAGATAGAGGGTGTGAATGACAGAGGGTGGGAATAAGAGATTGTGTGAAAGAGAGAGGCACATGAATGAGAGATGATGTGAATTAGACAATGTGTAAATGGGAGAGGGTGTGAGAGAGGGTGTGAATGAGAAAAGATGTGAATGAGAGAGGAGTGAACGAGAAAGGGTGTGAATCAGAGAGGATGAGAGAGACATGGTGTGATTGAGAGAAGGTGTGAAGGTGAGAGGGTGTGAATGCCAGAGTGTGAGAATGAGAGAGGGTATAAATGAGAAAGTGAGAGAGATTGTGTGAATGAGAGAAAATATGAGAGAGGGTGTGAATTAGTGTGTTTATGAGAGGGAGAGAGAGAGAGAGAGAGAGAGAGAGAGAGAGAGAAAGAGAGAGAGAGTGAGAGAGAGAATGTGTCAATGAGAGAGCGTGTGAAGTAGAGAGTTTGTGAATGAGAGAGGGTTGAGTGAGAGGGTGAGGGAATGAGAGAGGCAGTGAGAGAGTGAGTGAATGAGAGAGCGTGTGAGCGTGTGAAAGAGGGGGTAAGAGAGAGGATGTACACGAGAGAGGGAGAGAGTGGGTGTGAGAGAGAGAGAGTGAGTGAGAATGAGGGAGTGAGAGAGAATAAGAGAGAGAGAGTGAAACAGAGAAGAAGTGAGTGAAAAAGAGACGGAGTGAGTCAACAAGAGAGGGAGTGAAAGAAAGTGAGAGATAAATTTTGAATAATTGAGAGAGAGAGAGAGAGAGAGAGAGAGAGTGAAAGGAGAGAGAGTGAGAGAGTTTGAGACCGAGTGAGTCATACATAGAGAGAGATCGAAAGAGTGACAGTGAGAGAGTTAGAAAGAGAGTGAGATTGTTAGAGAGAGAGAGAGAGAGAGAGAGAGAGAGAGACAGAGATAGAGAGAAGAGAGAGAGAGGGAGAGACTGAGAGAGAGGGTAGGGAGGGGAGAGATAGAGATTTAAAGTTCACACTTGAAACCTATAAATACATTCATGGCATTACAGCACCCAACGGGTGAGACCCGCCAGGCAATACTTTAGTAAACTATTGTGTCGCTGTTTTGTCATGTTAACTTGTTAAAGCAGGATGTAAGCAAGACTAAGTTTAATAAATGTAAGCAACTGTTCCTTCAAAGAAACTAAATCTCGTATGAACCACATAATGCGTCGACTTTCTCTCCCAGAACATACTGACTGCTGATGGCATCGATGATAATCTGTATCCTTGCTGGGGTCACTGATACTACAGAAGCATTGTAGCCATCTTCAGCCAACTCAGGAGCCACACACTCATTGAATGTACCCTTGAACAATCCATCGACCACAAACTATCTTTTCTTTAATTGCTGCTTGGCCATTTTTGAATACTCAGGAAAAAAATGTTTATTTTTTTATTTCACATTTATTAATGGCAATCAGGAGTGTGTATACATCGTGTTGTTGTTTGCTTTTCCGTTGTTTGTCTTACAGATGTTGCCCCATTGTTGTTGTAATTTGGTTGTGTATTTACAAAGTGGTGCTGTTTGTATGGTTTGTGTGGCGTAAACACAAATGGAAACATGCCAAATAACTGCAATGATTAAAGTAACTTCACTCAATAGATTTGATCCGACTAGTGTCAGAATACAACTCTCACCTGACCTACACCAGCGCCACTTAGGGAGTTGAAGGTCTTCTTGGGGGGACAAGAATGATAGATGCAACTGCTTCCTCTGCTCCCGTCTGGTCTGTACATCTGCTTCTGCTTCTGCTTCTGCTTCTGCTTCTGCTTCTGCTTCTTCTTCTTCTTCTTCTTCTTCTTCTTCTTCTTCTTCTTTCTTCTTCTTCTTCTTCTTCTTCTTCTTCTTCTTCTTCTTCTTCTTCTTCTTCTTCTTCTTCTTCTTCTTCTTCTTCTTCTTCTTCTTCTTCTTCTTCTTCTTCTTCTTCTTCTTCTTCTTCTTCTTCTTCTTCTTCTTCTTCTTCTTCTTCTTCTTCTTCTTCTTCTTCTTCTTCTTCTTCTTCTTCTTCTTCTTCTTCTTCTTCTTCTTCTTCTTCTTCTTCTTCTTCTTCTTCTTCTTCTTCTTCTTCTTCTTCTTCTTCTTCTTCTTCTTCTTCTTCTTCTTCTTCTTCTTCTTCTTCTTCTTCTTCTTCTTCTTCTTCTTCTTCTTCTTCTTCTTCTTCTTCTTCTTCTTCTTCTTCTTCTTCTTCTTCTTCTTCTTCTTCTTCTTCTTCTTCTTCTTCTTCTTCTTCTTCTTCTTCTTCTTCTTCTTCTTCTTCTTCTTCTTCTTTCGTTCGCTTGAAATATGTATGTAATTGCAATGTTGTCTCTTGTATGAGTTTAACTGTTTGAGTAGTTGTGGTTGGACCCTTTCAAGGCATAGGGCCCGACATTGCAACTGAAGGGGGTTCAAAGCAGGGCGAGCACCATAACATTTAGCAGCAGTCGACATATTTCATGGCGTAATTGCGTGGCATCCTGATTTATGTGGTGCGCATCCTGGCTGGTTGCCCCCGTCTTCATCACCTTTCCTTAGCTAGAGCAGACTGTGACCTTACTCGACTTTAGATGTTTAGGCGCGCACACACGTGTCTGCGCATGCATGTACGTGCATACACATCTAGAGCGTACTGATTATTTTTCGGCGCCAGAGACTCGCCGCCGCCCCTTCTCCTGTTAGTTAGAACAGTTCCGCCACGTGAAGACCAGGAGTTGGACTTTTGCTGCAGAGATGATGAATGCACGGTCCATTGGGGTATTTATGCAAGATTGGGTGCTCACCCAAAATCTGAGCCCCGTTTCAGCAACATTTGAAAACACTTTAGCCCTGATTTCTTCATTTCTGATCTTCTCTCTTTTGATACATTGAGTTTTAGGCCTATTCTTAGGAATCTCATTTCTGTTGTTGTGATTTTTCTTTTCTCAGGCATTTGTATATTTACTTAATATTATTACAGTATTTTCTGTATAAGGCTATGGGAAAATAAAACATCTGTTTCTATCTAGTCCCTTACAAAATGAAACTGCTTGTCTACTTACAGATTCAGTTTGCCAAGAATCTTCAAAGAACTGGCTTTTTAAAAAGATGTTAACCCAACGCATGCGTGTTAGTATGCTAGATATTTTCTAACACTTCTAACACAGAATGAGATCATTGTCAAGAAGAACATGGTTGCTTTCTCCGCATTTATTTTGTTATATTTGTGGAGAGTACACGTTGAAAGAAGAACATAGGTAGAATATTACTGTTTTTTGTGAAAAAGGCACTTTACGTACTGTTATAGGTAGGCAAAATATAGAGGATAGGAGGACATGGTTTCCTATACTTAGGTGCTCAAAGGTGAAGAAGAGCAACACCGACTTCTTGTGGGTCAGAGAAGGATACGAAGAAAGAGAAAAAGAGCACTTTATACATTCTCCCCAGTTAACAAAACAAAAAAAAAGAGAAAGAAAAGATTTAAGACAGAAGAACTTCAGGACTTTAGCGGGGAACTATGCCTTAATGCACATTCCAAACAATGGATCACAGAGATGGGCTGAACCAACATTAATGAATGGAACAAATAATGATTAACATCACTTGGACAAAAAAGATCAAACATAAAACATCATTAACAACTCATGAAATCTTCATTGGATGAATCTCATGATCTGAAGTTAAATGGATACCCAGGCACAACACATGACCAATGTAATTACAGTGATGGAAACCTATGTTCCCACAGCGAGGGTCACTGCTGCCTAACATCCATGGTCACATGACCGAGTACCCATCCAACAGATCAATAAGAACATAACAAAAGCATTTCAGGGCTAACAATGATGATAACAGGGACGAACTCTCTATTGACCTCACCCCAGAGCTCATTAATAGGTGGCACATGCAGAAAATGGAATTTAAAAATCCCACAGTTGGAGACAACTGCTGCCTAGCACCAACTACAGAGGTTGTCTCCAAATGACAATGAGACCTCAACCTTGTTCACTTGAGCCTAAGGGTACCCTCAGTACCAACACAGGACACCCGTATACAGAAGCTTACTTGGACAAGCGCAAGGAAAAGTCACAACCTAACCAACAACATAATTACAGTCATGTTCATGGCTACAAACATTAGTAGGAACAACGACCAACCAGTCAAGCAGAAAAGAAAACCTGCAACTCCAACCATACAGGCATGAATTAGAGTATTAAAAGTTGGACTATTGGATTGGTTGAGAGGGAGTGGGAAAAATGGAGGGGGTAAGGGCAAATTGGAGGTGAGGGAAAATGGGGATAAACAAAAACCCAGGAATATTCCCTCCTATGATTGAGGAGTTACATCCTCAAGCATTATACAGTGATGTTACTGTAGAGATGGTTCCACCAGGCATACTTTGGACGGTCGGCCTGACCATTTCTCATTTTCGCACAGGTTTGGAAACTTACCGGATGGGTAACTGTGGCACGGCCTGATCACACTCGGCGCTTTTATACATGCCTACAGATGAGGGTGGTGTGAGGGGGACGGTTTCTTTTCCCCCTCTTGACCTGGGGCTGATGCAGCCGTCTGCAGCGAAGGCTCCAACTGAACTGAAACGCCGGGCAAAACGCGCGCCACACTTGGCCGGGGAGAATTACCCATGATGCCTCAGCCAAGCAACAACAACTGGAGCTTACACCAGCTCAGCATCATCATCATCATTCAGGGCTGCACTGAGCAGCTTCATATCCCCCATCCCAGAAATGGGCGGTCCCACATCCAAGACAAAACCTGCACCCCTGGGGAGATTGGAATAAATCCCCTGTGCATGCCATTAACATGGAAAAAAAAAACATCATCAGCCCCTGTCAAAAGATAATCTCTTATCTTGTTGGTGGCGCTGGGGAATATGCAGTTTACATTCAAAATAAGCCAACAATTCTAATATCAAAATCAACACCCAGCCCCATGTGGGCAATCAAAATAAAAAGAATGTTCACATAAGGATCCGCCCAAAATTGACAATCATCATTGTCGAAAGGCCCTATTACACTACCATGCAACCAGATTATCCTGGGTCATATGGGCATGACAGCCAGTAACATCTGAAATAAAAAGGCATATGGACATATATGGATTCCGCATCCCACAATCATGCAAATAAATCTACAGCGTTTTCTGCCTCAATGGTTCTTGTTCCTGGTCAGACTGATATTCTTTCTCTATGAGAAAAAGATACAATCATGCGCAATCGTTCACCTGCTTGGAATACAAAAAAGGCAACAATAAGACACAATGCCTTTAACTAATTATTAAATTAACGTCAAGTCAGCAAGTTGATCCCTGCATGAATAAACTCCTTCTCTGCCTCCTTCCTGAACGAAGGGAATTTCCTGATGACTACGGATAACTCTGTCCATCTATCACATCACAACGGCACGGTTAAAACATGTATAACACGGGATACATCCCTCTTGATTCACTTGTCCATGTGTGCATCTCTGGCACACCACTTGTGCTATCTGTTGTTTGAAACAGACTGTTTGTTGTTTCGTTGCTTGAGAGATATATTGGCGAGATGGATCTCTGATGTCTCCTTCTTTGGGGGAATGTGGGAGGAATATGTCTCTTGATGACTATGGACTATAATGTAAACAAGGGAGGTTAAATACGATTGTTCAATGCTCCGCTGCTGGGGGGAGGGGGGGGGGGAATGCACTGGTGGAATGGAGCTCTGATGTCTCCTTCCTTGGGGGAACAGGAGAGGGGTACTTCTATGGATGGCCACAGATGTTGGCACCGCTGAGATCAGTCGAATGAACAGTTCACAACTGTTCTCCTGAAAGAATTAGCAACATTTGTCTCTTAGACAAGCACAGCCCCGGCCTCTCTTGAATATGGGAGCTTTCTGCCCTCCTGCTGTGTCGATTCATGAAGTCGTCGACTATCTCTGTAGCTTTCTGGGCAAAGCTTGGTGATTTCTGTTTAGGTATATGTGCTTAGCAGATACAACTTTATAATCAGGGCTTGGTGACCCTCATTGGAATTTGCGCACTCTTTAAAATCGGTAAGTTCAAGCTCGAACGTGTACCATCGGAGAAATTATGGTTCTCATAAATAGATAATAGGGTCACCTGTTGCTTCGACGACTTGCCATGGAGGTGACATGCTTGTGGTTGACTGGGCCTTGTCTAGGACCTGGGATCTCTTCATTGCTGTCCTTGGGGTATGGAGACATGGGGGGATATGGGGAGATGTAAGGACTGAGGAAGGGGTGGGGAAGATGGGGGATGGGGTGGGAAGGTGGGGGTGGAGATGGAATCTTGGGGAGGATGGGGAACAAACCTGGGTTCTATCAAATGTGAACAATCGAGCTTTCCACCCAACTTGAAAGTAAAGGAAACAAAATGGACCAACCACCTAAATCAATCATGAAGGACTGGAACAGTTGCCATCAGGGTGATCCAGGGCCGCCGACATCCTATGGTCACGCTCGCCATTTTGTAACAGTAGGGAAAATATAAAGAATAGGAGGACATGGTTTCCTATACTTAGGCGCTCATAGGTGAAGAAGCGCAACACCGACTTCTAGTGTGTCAGAGAAGGATAAGAAGTAAGAGAAAAGGAGCACTTTATACATTCTCTCCAGTTAACAAAAAAAAAAATAAAGATTTAAGACAGAAGAACTTCAGGACTCTAGCGGGGAACTATGTCTTAATGCATATTCCAGACAATAAATCACAGAGATGGGCTGAACCAACATTAATGAATGGAACAAATAATGATTAACATCACTTGGACAACAAAGATCAAACATAAAACATCATTAACAACTAATGAAATCTTCATTGGATGAATCTCATGATCTGAAGTTAAATGGATACCCAGGCACAAACACATGATCAATGTAATTACAGTAATGGAAACCTATGTTCCCACAGCGAGGGTCACTGCTGCCTAACATCCATGGTCACATGACCGAGTACCCATCCAACAGATCAATAAGAACATAAAAGAATTTCATGGCAAACAATGATGATAACAGGGACGGACTCTCTATTGACCTCACCCCAGAGCTAATTAATAGGTGGTACATGCAGAAAATGGAATTCATAAATCCCACAGTTGGAGACAACTGCTGCCTAGCACCAACCTCAGAGGTGGTCTCCATATGACCTTGTTCATTTGAGACTAAGGGTACCCTCAGTACCAACACAGGACACCCGTGTACAGATGCTGATTGGGACAAGCGCAAGGAAAAGTCACAACCTAACCAATAACATAATTACAGTCATGGTCATGGCCACAAACATTAGTAGGAACAACAACCAACCAGTCAAGCAGAGAAGAAAACCTGCAACTCCAACCATACAGGCATAAACTAGGGTATGAAAAGTTGGACTATTGAATTGGTTGGGAGGGAGTAGGAAACATGGAGTGGGTAAGAGAAAATTTTTGTGCAGGTTTGGACACTTGCCAGATGGGTAACCGTGGCACGGCCTGATCACACTCGGCGCTTTTATACATGCCTACAGATGAGGGTGGTGTGAGGGGAACAGTATCTTTTCCCCTCTTGACCTTTGGCTGATGCACCCGCCTACAGCGAAGGCTCCAACTTAACTGAAACGTCGGTTCAAAACGTGCGCCACACTTGGCCGGGGAGAATTACCCATGATGCCTCAGCCAAGCAACAACAACTGAAGGCTACATCATCATCATTCAGGGCCGCGCTGAGCGGCTTCATACTTTAAAGTAAGATTATGTGACTAGGACAAGTCTAGGGCTCCTCATATTGTTTGAAAAACACGCGTTTAACACCTGCAACAGCGGACTTGTGGGAAGAGACATTTTTTGAAATTTGGAAATCGAAAAACCACCATGATGACTATTATTTTTGTGTTGTCAATATTAAAGGAAGTAATAAAAACAATCACACACAAAATGGAAATATTCAGATTTAGATTCTGCTAGACGACATGTTACACACGGAGATGACATACCAATTGCAACTTTCAGTCAGATTTCAGATTCAATGCTAGAAGATGAGACAGCAGTGACATGTGGAACGACTAGTGACAGTGATTTCAAAGATGATCTTTCAGCTGCTCAACGCTTCGACCAGCGTGAACTAAATGATCTAATCCGAGATATGTATGTTAATGAGAAAATATGTGTTAATGAGGAAGAATTGGAGGTGGTGGAAAATTGCGAATATCTTGGGTCATTAATTACTAAAAATAGCGATACAATGAAAGAAATTAAAAGACGAATATCTATTGCTCTTAACCCCCCCCCCCACCCACCCCCCCCCCCACCCCCAAAAAAATGAATAAATTGTGGCGTGGGACAGATACACACTCTATTTAGCCTTTGTCGACCAAGAAAAGGCATTTGATAGAGTAGATAGAAACACGCTGTGGAGAATCCGTAAACAAAATGGAGTGTGTACACATCTAACAAACCTATGTAGAAGCTTATACAACAACAGTGAATGCATAGTGAGAGCAACTGGGGGAATCAGAACCCTTCACCATAAGATCCGGAGTACGACAAGGTTGTGTTCTGTCCCCTCTATTGTTCATAACATATATAAACAACGTATGTAAAGAAACAAGCGAAACAGAGGCCGCAAGAGCACCGCATGACGAGAACACAGAAGAAGAACCATCTGCAAATCTAACCATTAGAGAACTCCTGTTTGCGGACGACCAAGCACTAATAGCAAAATCAGAAGCTGAATTATAAGACCACATGAATAGTCTAAACGAAATGTGTAGGGAACATAACATGAAAATTAGCACAAGTAAAACAGAGGTAATGACTTAACAAAAGAAGAAAAAACAACAACGATTCACCTAAACGAACATCCCTTGAAACAAGTAAAGAGTTTCAAGAACCTACGAAGTATAATATCATCAAATAGCAAATCAGAAGACGAGATCGAAAATAGATGCAATAAGGCAAACCAACACATCGGACAAATGGCACCAATACTAAAGAACAAACATGTATCATTAGTTACCAAGAAAGCACTTTACAACACAATCTTCTTACCAACTTTATGTTACTAATGCCAAACCTGGACAATGACAGAAAAAGAGAAAAGAAAAAATCACAACGGAAATGAGATTCCTGAGAAGAATACTCAACGTATCAAGAAGATATAAGATCAGTAAATGAAGAAATCAGGACTAATGTGGGGGTTATAGCTGCGCTAGATTTTATTAGAAGGCAGCAATTCAAATGGTTCGCCATGCAAGTAGTTTACCAACTAACAGTATTCCAAAACAAGCAATGATGTACAGACCAGAGGAAATTAGAGGAAGAGGCCGACCACGTAAACGATGGACGCAGGGAATAACAGTCCATGGGAATATCGATACATGAAGCCCATAAGCGTGCACTCTCCCGCTGTTTGTACTTCGCCTCGACACCGCAAGGTACAAGAGGAACATGATGAGATGAGAGATGATGAGATGAGTGGGACAGACAGACCTACAAAAAGTAGAGTTTTAAGAGCATGCATCTTTCCTATTGCAACATACGCCTGTGTGATGGGGGGAGGGGGGGGGGCACTTATTTAACAAGATGAACAGCCCGTACATCCCTTTGAATATGAATGTTATAGACGAGTTCTAAGAATATATAGGACACAGAAAAGAACACATGCATCAATACGACAAGAACTGAATTTTGAAAAAGGCTGGCTACTAAAGACGATAAAACAAAGAAAACTTAAATAGTTTGGTCACTTGAAACGTTATGAAAGTTTGGAGAGAATAATCACGGAGAACTATATGCGCAGGAAGAGAAGACGAAGAAGAAGAAGGCCACACAGAAGATGGGTGCAGGATGTGGAAGATGATCTCCAGATGGATGTATCGGACGCGGGACATCATGCTTATGACAGAGAAGTTTTATGGACGGTTGTTATGGGAGCTAAGTTCTGCAAAGACGACTTCTAAACGAATGAACGAATCTATCCTGCTTCATGCACGGTCAATAGTTGTGCGCGATAGAGCAATTACAGCACGAGACATACCCATCAGTGAAGAGGGGTTTTACCAGATATGAGTGTAATAAATAGTACAAGACAGCTGGATAGTGTTAGGAAAGTCGTGTAATTGTGCAAGAAATCCCGTCTAATAACAGAAGTTTGTGTGTAGCTCCAAGGAAGTTGTTTTGAAACATAAGAAGGTACTTGGTGCACTCAAGATTGTGGCAGCAGTGGATACCGAGAAAAGAAAGCACGTTGTTCAATTCTTTTCAACATCTGATTCAATCGGTAAATAAGTATGGATTGGTACTGCTCACGATTTTAAAGGGTCGGCTAGTGAAAGTAGAACGCACACAGAATGAAGCTATTCGTGTGATAATAGGATGCACGAGGGATACGTCGGCAGTTTGTATAATAGACATCCTAGCTTTGCCAACAATTGCTGACGGTCACGGTGTGATACGAGGAAAACCATGGATTGCTCAGGCATGTGATACAATCAGAGAAGTGTGCATGCTTGAGAATATTGGCAGAGGAGAGGTGTGGGGCCGAATACCCGAGGAAAAGTCCGATCGGGTTGTAATCACATTGGACCTAGAGTGCAGGGATGGACTGCAGGCTGCGTTGAATAAGAGGTGCAACAATTTATTGACGACAATTCGCGCTCAGTTGTCATCTACACAGATGGCTCTGTGCTAAAAGGCAAGAGAAGTATCTAGAGCAGTGTTTACCAACCTTTTTTGTGCTATGCCCCACCTAAGCCTTTCTAAAATGTGTATGCCCCCCCCCTCCCTCTCCCCCATCCCCCAACATATGCATCATTTTTAATATTCAAAAATTGAAATGTTCACTAAAGGAAATTGAGTTTTTTTAAAGAAGGGCTCACGGTACCCGGGAAGGGCTAGAGCTGTGTGTCGGTTGTGTTGGGTGAATGTTTTTTTTTTTTTGGGGGGGGGGGGGGGGTTGGCGGTTACTCCAGACAAGCTGGTTTTCCCGCCTCCCCCTTTTTTTGTGTGGACCCTTAGTCTCACTGTGAGCTATTGCCCACAGTGGTCCACCAGGCCCACATCTAAGGTGAAGATATGTGATGGGTTTTTATTTGATCCCCCCGGCCCCCGACCAGACCAGGCGCACTACTGGGGGGAGGGCAGCAAATGCACCCGATCCTAGCCAAAGGACCGATAATCGCTAGGAAATTATTGAGCAAACACAGTAAGTAAATTTTCAAAACATATAATGGAGAACTGAAATTCAAGTACAAAATAATTTTAATGAAAGATTGTTCTATATTATTTTAATAATTAGTAATTATTTAAATTCAGTGAGATCCTTGCGCTTGATGCTTGCTGCAAAGAGATTTTATGTCAGGTTCCAATTTAGTTAACTTCAGTCTCAAGTCTCCCCGTTTTGTTATATCCAGCCGATTTCTTCCATTTTCGACTTGCCCCCCTTAACAATCGAATTTCCCCCCTGTGGGGCTTGGGCCCCACGTTGGGAAACACTGATCTAGAGTGTCATAACGAAGACTAACTGATGGCGTTTAGTACAGGAGAGCTTAGCTTATGATGCCACAACATCCAGTCTAAGAATGGAGGTGTAGGCGGCCACAGTTAGCTCCTTCGGCTGGAGGACAAACAGCACACACATATTACTTGAAACCCAAAACAGACAGATGGCAATTCTGCGAAAACAGGATCTAATAACCTGAATCAACCAACTGTGGGGAAAATCTACGTCATGTGCTTAAACCTGTTTAATGTACGACAATGTTGAGTTTTTAATCTTACTGTTTAATATACTGCATGCTTAAGTGTTTAATCGTCTTGGTCTTTTTTTTTTTTTTTTAAACACTGAGGTGAATATTGTGAAATGCGTCATTTTAAACGACACATTTATATTTAGTGCTATTGTTCAGAGGAGTTGAACATTAAGTGGATTCTCGAAATCGCCTATATAAGACTTCATGAACATTGGGAGAACGCGTAGTCACATGCTCTTTGTGGCGTTGAGTGAACTGCTTACCTTTAGTTGGGTTGTGTTTTCTAAGGTACATATTGTTTTCCTGTCACCCAGTTTGTGTTTGTTACAGGAGCCTACATTTTGGTGAAGCAATTACTGGTCCGTCCGTCCGTCCGTCCGTCCGTCCGTCCGTCCGTCCGTCTGTCTGTCTGTCTGTCTGTCTGTCTGTCTGTCTGTCTGTCTGTCTGTCTGTCTGTCTGTCTGCCTGCCTGTCTGTCTGTCTGTCTGTCTGTCTGTCTGTCTATCTGTCTGTCTGTCTGTCTGTCTGTCTGTCTGTCTGTCTGTCTGTCCAATACCGGTCGTTCTCTTTGTTCTGTAATTTATTTTGGTGTGCTAACACTTTTAGCATGTCTGTCTGTCTGTCTGTCTGTCTGTCTGTCTGTCTGTCTGTCTGTCTGTCTGTCTGTCTGTCTGTCTGTCTGTCTGTCTGTCTGTCTGTCTGTCTGTCGAATACAGGTCGTTCTCTTTTTCCTGTAATTTATTTTGGTGTGCGAACACTATTAGGATGTTTGCTTGTCTGTCTGTCTGTCTGTCTGTCTGTCTGTCTGTCTGTCTGTCTGTCTGTCTGTCTGTCTGTCTGTCTGTCGAATACCGGTCGTTCTCTTTGCTCTGTAATTTATTTTGGTGAGCTAACACTATTAGCATGTTTGCTTGTCTGTCCATGATATACATTCTTGTCTTCGTTTAGTCGTTTGTATTAACTTCTTTTGTCTTCTGTTTTGTTTGTTATTATCCAATACTTTTGCTCTTTCCGGTCTTTACAGTTCTTTCTGTCTTTCATTTATTTTTTGCCGATATAATTTAAGCGAATGTTCTATACTTTAAAATCTTGTATCTTATTTTACATTTTTCTTACTGACTTTCGTGTGCACATTTACAGAATGCCTATCGCATGCATCAGCAAAGCATCTATCAATGATTTTGTTGTTGCATTCAATCGCTTTCAACTCAAACGTAGTCTATTCAGGTGCTACTACTTCTAGTGTTCTTTAATTTCTGTTCTTTATCTAATATCGGTTCTGTATCTAATTTTTGTTCTTAATAAAACTTCTGTTCTTCATTAAACTACATAGGTTGTTCTATTCTTTTATGTAGACAGCATATGGTTGTACAATAAGGAAGAGAGACAATGAGTTTTGGAGATCGATTGCAGCCAACTTTCATTTATGTATTTAATTAATATTATTACAATATTTTCTGAATAAGGCTCTCATTAAAAAAAAAAAAAAACTATTCCTGTCTAGTCCCTTACGTAATGAAACTGCTTGTTTACTTACAGTTTCAGGTTTTCAAGAATCTTCCAAGAATTGTTTTATTCTTTTAAGATGTGTGTTTGTATGCTAGTTACACTTCTAACACAGAATGACATCATCTTCAAGAAGAGCATATTTTCTTCCACCGGATTTATTTTGATATATTTGTGGAGAGTACACGTTGAAAGAAGAACACAGGAAGCATATTACTGTTTTTTTGTGAAAAAGGGCATACTTTTCTTACTTTAAAGTAAGACCAGGAAACCAACACAAGTCTTTGGCTTTTCATGTTTTTTGCAATCAAAGGTATCGAGCACAACCTTTGTCTGTCCATGATATACATTCTTGTCTTGGTACCTGAGAGTTGCCGCAGACAGGGATCACCCGTTGCATACAGCAATGGATATGGTTAAGAGTCATAGACTAAGACGAGGCAGGTCCTGGATGGCATAGGCAGAACTTACTATAAGTCAGGTGTGTGATCTAGAGACTATCAATCGTGAAAGAGAGTGGGTTGAAGGTCTGGAAGACATGACGGACTGGCACAATGTAATAATAACACTGGGTCATGAGTGCAGAGAATGGGCAGCGGGCCGCACTGAGTTTGAAGTGCAACAGCTGATCCAGAGCAACACACATTAAGGCGACATAGTCATCTACACTGATGGGTCAGTGGTGAGAAACAGACGTAGTGGCTGGGGCTTTATTGCAAAGGCTAATGGGCGAGTCTTGAAAAAGGAGAGTCTGGCATATGAGACTACGACCTCCAGCATAAGAATGGAGGTGGAGGCAGTAACAGCGGCATTCCGGTGGCTAGAGGAGACTACTGCAACACACATTGTAATCATTACGGATTCAAAGAGTATGCTTAGCAAGGTGGAGAAAGAAACGTTTCGTGTGGAATGGCTCTCGTCGCTTCAGAGCTCACAGATCGTGAGAATTGTATGGATATTTTGCTCTGGCCATGCGGGTGTATGGGGGAATGAACAGGCTGATAGGCTAGCTGGGAATGCACCTTTTGGTGGAATTTTGCCTATGGACAAGGGAGAGGTGGTCGTGCGCTTGTGGGACCAGGTGGTGAAGGCGGAGGAACAGATTAGAACCCATATGTGGAAAGAATGAGATTGCGGGGGTTCTGGAAGAATCTCAAAACTGAGAAGGAAGACCAGGAGAACTTTTAATCAGATAGCGGTGGGAACGATTTGTAGTATGACTCTTCGCTGGCTGTTGAACGAGGGGACGGAGCACGTATGGGAATGTCCTGAGTGCAGTGATGATGGTTCTTGACTCAACTCAACTCAACTCATATTGTTTGCAAACCATGCGTGGAACACCTACAACAGTGGAATCTACTACAATGAAAGATGAGTATGCTACAATAAGCACGGTTCTGGAACAATTGAAGTATTTAGAACATAACTAGATGGTTTGTGTAGATCTTAAAATGGTGAACGTCTTGCTTGGCCAGCAAAGGTGATTCACCAAATATCTACGCTTTATTTGTTTGTGGGATAGCAGGGCAAACGATACGCACTGGACAAAGAAACTGTGGCCGTTGCGGGATGCATTTAAAGTTGGAGAAAAATATATTGTCAACAAGCCTCTCATTTATCTAAAAAAAAAGTTATACTGCCACCATTACTTATAAAGTTTGGCTTGATGAAACAAAGATGGTTCCTATTTTAATTACTTATGCAGAAAGTTTCCTGAATTGAGCGTAGACAAAATTAAAACTGGAATACTTTCTGGGTAACTGTAAAGCAAAGAATTATTCTGGATTAGTTGAAAACATGCCGTCGAGTTTTTGTAAGTCTGGTTGCAACATGAGCATACAATTTCACTACCTCCATAACTATTAATATTTCTTAGCCGAGAATCTTGGCGACTTTAGTGAGGAGCAAGGTGAAAGATTTCACTAAGATATAAAACAATGGAAGAGAGATACCAGGGACTTTGGGATGCCCACATACTGGCAGATTACCGTTGGACTCTTCAGGGTGCAGCGTGACTGTCCAAGCATATCACATTCCAGGAAGTCCTCGAATATAAGCTTTATGTGCGTTGACTATAGATAGCAAAATGCTATTAATAACGTTTTAATACATTTTGATGTTTTACATGAAGGTAATAAATACACAGTAAATACATATAATATGAATGCAGTTTAGAGTCAAAATGCAACAGATGACACCTAATTCTAGACTTGTACATTACAATTGCTCTAAAAAAAACTAGGGCTGACAGAAAAAAATCTGATTACATTTATGGAGCCAGCAACATAAAATTACCCAAGAACAGCTATACAATTTAAGCCACCAAAATGTGTGTAAACCAGTGTGATGTAATAACTATGTACTTCATCTCCTTTTGTCTCAAAATATTATTCTAAGAGATAAGACTTTTTTTGGACTCAAAACTCACTATGCTAACCAGAGCTGTGAATTATCTTTGGCAGCCAAATCACAAGTATTGACTAACGAGAAGCGCCAGTTTTCTAGACAGAAGTCAAGATGGTCGAGATCAGGTCTATGTTACTTCTTTTAACTTTGAATCTGGCTTTTGGCGCGGAGACAGGAATGAAAATTGCAGTCACAAACAAAGGGCTCGATTATGGTAAGATCATTGTGGTAATAATAATGATATTATTAATATTAGTAAAATATTATTGTTTTTGTTTGTTGTTTGTCAATAAAGAATGATGACGACCATTCATTTCATCCAGTGGGGTTGAAAGTATCGAGCCGTGAGTTCTAAGATGGCTGATAAGGCCTATTTTGGCTCGAAGTGTTCTTTGACAATGTGGACAAAGAATGCTTGACGTTTCTGGAGGAGGATTTTCTGCAGTGGTTTTTCTGTTCTGTCTTTTCTTCACAGCTCTTGCAGTTCTGGTTGCCTCACATATGACTACACCCTTGTGTAATGATGTACGCCACGAATTTCGGTCTCTGGCTGCAGTCTCCCAGGTGTCATGATGAATTCCAAAAGTATTCAGTGAGATTTTCAGAGTGTCTTTAAAGCGTTTCCTCTGGCCGCCTTGTGAGCGTTTACCACAACGCAACTCACCGTAAAAAATTCGTTTAGGGAGCCTGTGATCTGGCAAGCGAGTCAAGTTACCAGCCCAAAATATTATTATCATCACCATCATCATTAAGAATCACAAAATTTTTTATTAATAAGCAATATCAACATCATCATCATCATCATCATCATCATCATCATCATCATCATCATCATCATCATCATCATCATCATCATCATCATCATCATCATCATCATCATCAACATCATCATCATCATCATCATCATCATCATCATCTCACCCTCAATCGTCGTGATTTTTTTCAATGGGATTATGGCCTTTATAAATCAACAGCATAAATCATCACCAACCCCGTCTTCATAAACAACATCAATAAACATTACCGTTGTTAAAATATTTTCAAAACTAAAATAGCATCATCATCAGCCATTATTTTTAACATTATCATCAATGTGGTTATCGTGGTCGTGCACGGCACCAGATTGTCCCTGGTTTTCTTAGTTACTGAAACACCCTTTTGTGTGTGGCGCGCAATTGTTATACCTGCCCGCCAAACTTGGCCATGCGTAAGTCAGTTGCATGTCTTGTTGTACGGGACGTTGCAACCAACTCTAGCATTTATTAACCGCTTGCGATTATCTAGGCAACGTTGCGTTTAGTAGTTTGCCATTGCTTTCAAATTATCCCACGTTCATATTATTGTGAAAATCAACGCTTAGTGATCTACTTTAAAATCGCCTATAATTGACTTCGAACACGGTATGTCGGGATTGTTAAACTACGTTCACTATCCCTAGGTCACACATGAACGTCATATGTTAAAACAGCATATATCAATGGGCTGAGGTAACATTACATACACAAAATAGACTGCACATAGTGGGCGCAGAAAGGAAAAAAAAATTCGCAAATCTAAGTTCAGAAAGAGTAGGAATAGCACTTCAAAAAATAATTATCATGTATCATGCCGGTAAGCTGGGAGATTAAGTGTCAGGTCTTAATCAGATATGGCTGAGCTTTCATTTAACAGTAGACGGTACTACCTGCTATCGGTTAGCGCCGAATGTTGCACGGCACTCATGAAACCCGACACCCCACATTGTGCCAATTGCTTCTTGCAGAGGAGCACAATAGGGCGAAGAAATGCAACCTAAAGATTAAATGTCATGGCAGGGCAGACGAGACCCTAAGTCTTGGTCAGTAACTGATCTAGGATGGAAGTTCTGACAGGAGGACAGTTAAGAGTATTGCTTTGTTGATCAGGCAGCTTCTGTAGCTTGTCTTGCTCCAGACGGGTTGGTGTTTCTTTAGTATGGAGTGAACTAGACAGGCCGAGAGAGGGATCATGCTGCATGGGCAACACATGATCTCTAAATTCAGCCCAGGTTTTGTGCTATGGAGAGGCATAACTCCATTTGACAAACTATCGTCTATCAAGACAGCAAGGTGCCATTCAAGCTCAGACAAACATGGCTAATCATCTTCCTAAATCACCGGTCTCGGATTAGATTTGTTGCTCTTGTACCGACTATGCCATTTGAGCAAGCCACACATGAAGTTATCGTTGTGTTGTTCTAAGCTGCCTTTCACCCATGTAGTTTGCTAGTCGTCTTTGTGGCTTATAGGAGATCAAGATGAGGCTCTTTATCTTTGTCACTCTCTTAGGTCCTGGTTAGGTGATTGTTTGGTTAGTTTGATAGTTAGTTGGTTAATGGTTGGTTAGATAGCAGGATGCATATTTGACTGGTTACGTTGTTGGTTGTTGGGTGAACGTAATATACAAGTAAATGGAAATATTCTTAAACGAGTAAATCGGTACAATTATCTCGGAACAGTCATAACATCTAATGGGAGATGCCTTGAAGAGATTAGAACAAGAACTGCCATGGCGAAGGTAGGCTTTTGCAAGATAAAAAACACAATGACGAATAAAACATATGTCATTTGCAACAAGAACATGAGTGTTGAGGTGCTACATAGAACATGTCCTTTTGTATGGATGTGAAGAGTGGACAATGAGCAGACAAGCTGAACAACTCATGGCTGTGGAAATGTGGTTTCTGATGAGAATGCACAGAATACCATGGACAGACAGAAAAACCAATGACCAAGTCCTACAAGAAACAAATGAAAACCGTAAACTGATTAGAGAAATTAGACGTAGACAGTCACAATGTTTTGGTCACGTTATGAGAAAAAATAAATTGGAGAACTTGGTTACAACTGGCAAGATCGAGGGGAAGAGAACAAGGGGAAGGCAGAGAAGTAAATACCTGGATGGCTTGGCCAAGTTGAATGGTCGAGACAAGAACACTGAGCTGATCCACGATTCTGTTGATCGAGGGAGATCGGTGAAACATGACCGCCCACGCTTACCAGCATGGCACATGATGATGATGAATGGTTGGTCCAGCGGTTGTATGGTTTATTGGAAACCTGACTGATTGGTTGAGTGGTAGGTTGTGTGGTTGGATGATTGGCATGTTGAATGTTTGGGTGGATGTTTGGCTGATTACTTGGTAAAAGTAAAGAAATCTTTTGCAAGCCTGAAAGCGCATCGGGTATATGATGCTTTTGTAGTGCATATCCTTTACAGGACGTTTGCAGTCAACACCAGCATTGTTTGCTGTTGTTGATGTCTTGGCAAGTTTACGTTCAGTGGTTTACCCCAGCTTTCCGAACGACCAGTACCCATAATATTTGTTAAAACTCCATCGCAACGCTAGACCCAAATATTTGTAGACCCTTCGGCAATCGGTGGGTGATGGTCACTATTACGTCAACCATCTTGTAAGAGTTGAATGTTCAAGCTCTTCTTCGGGCTCATTAAAATCAGCCTTTTACTAATGTTTAATATACAAATTACAAACTTAGATTTTGATTGACGCTAGAAAAAAAGGCTGATGAAAGAAGAAGAAGCTGTCAGAGAACATATTACAATATAAAATTTGAGAACCGAAGCAACATCGTTTCAGGCCACAATGAACAAGACGCATAAAAACATCTCTCTATCTATGGAACACGAACACAACGAAGCGTTACCGTTCCTAGATATTCTAATGAGACGTAGAGCAGACGGCACAATTCAAAGATCGGTGTATCGCAAAGAAACATGGACTGGCCAATACCTAAATTTTCAGAGCTTCACACCTGTCCAGTACAAACGGGGCTTAGTACGGACCTTGTTTGACCGTGTTAGAAAGATATGCACCCAGGACACACTGACAGAGGAATTTGAAACTCTGAAGAATGTCTTAAACCTGAATGGGTACTCCACAGGATTTATAAAGCGCCATTGCCAACAGCCCAAACCCAAAGCAGACGTAACTACAGTCCCTAAACTCAAGGTATTCATCCAGCTAACCTTTCGAGGGGATGATGTAATGCAACGTCTACAAGACCGGCTTACTACAGCAGTAGGTCGAACATTCTGTGCGGCAACTCCAGTCATTAGATGTAAAACCGTACCCATTCCTACACCAACAGTCAAAGAGCCTGTTCCTCTGTACGCCACAAACAATTGTATTTACCAATTCACATGTAGATGCCAGGCCGTTTACATTGGTCGAACGGAGAGACAGCTTAACAAACGGGTGTCAGAACACATACCTCAATGGGTCAACAAGATACAACACACAGGAGTGGCTAGCCGCAAGGAGCCGACACACCGGAAGCTCCCGGCGTCTTCAATCGGCAGACACATTGTCGCCAGTGGTCACGTTGTGTCCAGAGACACTGCATTTCGCGTGTTGTTTAGAACACAAAATACTCGCTTGTTAAAATTTGCAGAAGCAATTATGATCTATCAACGCAAGCCAGAATTGTGTAAACAGAAAGACATGTTAGTCAGCTTAAAATTACCGTGGTAGATAAGTGACATTACTGTGCGAAATTGGGTATATTTCAACTTGAGGGATTTATCTAGTTAATTTCACGTAAGTTGTGTGATTTCTGCAGTATGTACCTGACGAGATGCAGCGAAATATGCCAGGCAATAAATCGTGCAATCTATTGTTTGTGTCTTCGTTATGAAAAGGTCGTTTGCTTTTTAAGTTTATACAACTTCGCTCATGACATAGACCTCCGGGTGGACTGTAGGCTCTGCGCCAATTGTCCTGTCACGTGTGTTTTCATTGCCACAACTCTTCTAGGTATTAACTTCACTTTTTTTTTCTAGACATGGATCAATAAATCATCTGATGTGTGTGTGTGTGTGTGTGTGTGTGTGTGTGTGTGTGTGTGTGTGTGTGTGTGTGTGAGGGAGAGTGAGAGAGAGAGAGATTGGTCGAAAGAGAAAGAGAGAGTCGGGGAAAACGAGAGAGGGAGAGTCAGGGAGAGCAAGAGAGAGAGAGAGATAGAGATAGCGCGAGAGATATAGAGCCTGAGAGAGGGGGGATAGGGTTGTAAAGCCGGACGGATAGTTATATGGATGGATAGATAGTTGGATAGTCAAACGTTCTGACAGGCAGGTAGGCAGGCAGACAGACAGTTTGATCTATTGGTCAGTTGGTCGGTAAGTCAATCGGTTTATCGATCGATCTATCGATTCATAGACAGACAGACAAACTGATCGACCCATTGATCTATCGATCGATCTTGCCTGTATTTTCCTTATAGCCAACTTTATAATAATTTGTTCCGAAGAAGTTTCCTGAAATACGTTTATGATGTTGCGGGACCATCACATTTGGTGATCCTGGATGCACGGAGCAATAAATGGCCAGTCTCTCCTCACTTAGCGAGACGGCGAGCACAGGTGTTGTACCCTCGTTAGACAGTGCTCATAATATTATTAGCGCATCTCCCTGTTAACTTCGCCAAGTCCACTCAGTCAGTGTTATATCTCAAAAATTTGTCTTCTTTCCGGGACCAATACGTTAGACCTTTCCTCTGTTTCTCCAACAGCCAAACCCTCGTCTCAACACTATTTCTTCTATCAATGATCCATTAGTTAAACTTGTCGTCTTCTTCCCTGATATCCAACATCACATCACAACATTATTTTTGATTCCCAGGACCCATATGTTACTCCTTTCTTTTGTTTCCTAAATAGTCAACATCTTATCTCAAGACTATTCTTCCCGAAAGCTTACGCTAACTATTTCCTCCTGTTTTGTCTTCCAGCCAGTCAAGTCGGCGAGGCCGTGCTCAGGGACAAACTGCAAAAAATCACCATACCTGACCTGTCTGGGAGTGAGGGCAGTAAGACCTGGAGACTGTGGGAGTAAGCCTAGCATTTAGTATAATACCGTCTTCTCCTTCCCCTTCCTCTTCCTCTCCTCCTCATCCCCTCCTCCTTCTCCTCCTCCGTCTCCTCCTCCTCCTCCTCCTTCTTCTTCTTCTTCTTCTTCTTCTTCTTCTTCTTCTTCTTCTTCTTCTTCTTCTTCTTCTTCTTCTTCTTCTTCTTCTTCTTCTTCTTCTTCTTCTTCTTCTTCTTCTTCTTCTTCTTCTTCTTATTCTTATTCTTATTCTTATTATTATTATTATTATTATTATTATTCGTCCCTACACTCTCTAACTGTTTTATCCACCCATGCTGTGCATACACCACAAACACTGCTTCGAGCTGGTATCTTGGGGCGCGCTGCAATTGTGAAAAACTTAACTATTAAATTACTTATTTACAACTTACGGATTGTGCATGGAAGACTGTCCACAAATCAACTAATTAAACAGGGCAGAACTTCAGCAACGTTCGTTTTCAATTCCAGCCGGGCCGACGCAAAACAAAAGGACGGACAAGTCGCTTTGTCTGGGCTGTGCTTCCCGCGGTGTCCAAGGTTTTCATTTAACAGGCCACATTTGAACATGCTCAGATTTGGCGCTAGTTTATATGGACAAGTATGACTGGATGAACTAGAACTATGGTGTGGTCATGCATGACTAGGTGAACTAGAACTATGGTGTGGTCATGCATGACTAGGTGAACTAGAACTATGGTCTGGTCATGCATGGCTAGGTGAACTAGAACTATGGTCTGGTCATGCATGACTGGGTGAACTAGAACTATGGTGTGGTCATGCATGACTGGGTGAACTAGAACTATGGTCTGGTCATGCATGACTAGGTGAACTAGAACTATGGTCTGGTCATGCATGACTAGGTGAACTAGAACTATGGTCTGGTCATGCATGGCTAGGTGAACTAGAACTATGGTCTGGTCATGCATGACTGGGTGAAATAGAACTATGGTGTGGTCATGCATGACTGGGTGAACTAGAACTATGGTCTGGTCATGCATGACTGGGTGAACTAGAACTATGGTGTGGTCATGCATGACTGGGTGAACTAGAACTATGGTGTGGTCATGCATGATGGGTGAACTACAGCTATGGTGTGGTCATGCATGACTAGGTGAACTAGAACTATGGTGTGGTCATGCATGACTAGGTGAAATAGAACTATGGTGTGGTCATGCATGACTAGGTAAACTAGAGCTATGGTGTGGTCATGCATGACTAGGTGAACTAGAACTATGGTGTGGTCATGCATGACTAGGTGAAATAGAACTATGGTGTGGTCATGCATGACTAGGTGAACTAGAGCTATGGTGTGGTCATGCATGACTAGGTAAACTAGAACTATGGTGTGGTCATGCATGGCTAGGTGAACTAGAACTATCGTGTGGATAAGGATGGCTAGGTGACCGAAAGGCATGTGTGGACAATTATCTATTTTTTGTTCTTGTGCAAAATTATTAAAGTGAGCATGTTATACCATGGTCTCCCCGTTTCCGTGCCATTGCACCCGATGTATAATTGTTTTGGATAAGGGCAGTTAGAATAGGAGTTCCGATGTAGACGCTGAATACTTTAACGTTCTTTGGACTGTTAGCAACTGCACACAGCAGACCGGCTATGTCGCTGCCCAGGCAAAATAACAGAATTAGAACAGACCCAGCCACAACAGAACACCGGGCGTGTTAGTGTTGATGCTGGGGGGGGGGGGGGAAGGGGGGAGCTACCCTGATTATGTCATGAGAGCGGTGGACGAGGATTCGACTCCTGTGTGCGTCGTCTGCTAAGTGAGGGAAAGATTGGCCGCCTATTCTTTTTTTACATTCAAAACCTACACGATGTGATGGTCCTTTTAAACCACGGATAAATAAATTGCTCCTGGACATTTATTTAGTCACAACAGAATAGTTTCAGCAATGTCTGATTCAGGTGTACACATGTTAGCACCTTCACGAGTGTTACGGAATTTGTGCACCGGGCTGAGGTTTTCAAATTTAACTTGGAAAAGGGGATATCAGAACACTCGTGGGTTATTGAAGGCAAAGATGGCCCCTGACTACAATTAATCAGATGAACTGACAAATGGCGCTTTCTGCTAAAATACATTTTCGTGAATGGTAAACAAACAGCTTCGATTGTTAAAACGCTGGTAACTAGATAACCTTACAATTTACTTATTTCTTTTTGATTAATTATACATTTTAAAATTTACTTTATTCTGCAAGTTATATTCCATTTATGGCGGCACTAGTGGACAGGTTGTATCTATCTCATCGTGTGTTTAGTGAAGTTATTTGATGTCTACAGCATTCGAGTGAATGGTATTTCCGGACCAGATATGAAACTCTCACTGAATCCCGGGGCAAATGGGGTCACACTGGCTATTTCCAACTTTGGCATAAATCTGCATGGAGACTGGAACTTAAATTACAGGATTATGTAAGTTTACATTGTCTCATATTCTTGTTTTAGTTTATAGTGTGTGAGCTACAATCTGATTTTCTGTAAAATTTTGTCACTGTAGAGTAGCCCAATCAGTCGAAGTATTTCTCAAGATGAAGACAATTCTGTTAATTTACATTTTCTGACCGAAGTGAGGACACGTGTTCTTATGGGCTACATTGAACCAGTCCTGATGTACGGAAGCGAACCGTGGACAATAAAAGACAATTAAGGAATAAAATATTGAAGCTGCGGAGATGTGGTTTTATAGAATAATCCTGTGAACATGGTAGACAGATAGAAAGAGCAATGACGACATCTTGAAAGAAATTAACTCACAGGGTGAACTGTTTACTCGCATCAGAAACATAAAGTCAACATTCTTTGGGCATGTCATGAGAAGGGTTAAGTTACAGTTTGCTGTCACAGCGGAAAAGCTGAAGGGAAGGGGGAAGCATGGGGAGACCAAGAGAGAATATGCCGGACATTTTGACATCATGGCATGCATGGAATTTAGTATCAGAAATGAATGGCAGTAACAAGATAGAGAAGGCTGTGGACAGACTCACCTGATCACCAATTCAACACGGCATGGAATATAAGACGAAGCTACTGGTAGGCTGTGGAAACATCGAAGTTGATAGAACAGTATGCCATAGGTGCTTGTGACTTTCGCCGTACCATTCTCATTTAAACCCTATAGAACTTGTGTGGGTTAAAATTAAAGGACATGTGGCAGCTGACAATACTACATTCAAATTGTCTGACGTCAAGATACTAACCCAGTTCGCGCTATTAAATACTGACATAAGTTACTGGAAACAATGCGAGGACCATGTGTTAAAAGAAGAAGATGACTATTGGAGAAAGGATGGATTGAATTTTACGCAACTGAGAGCTGTCATCAACCTACTGGAATCGTCCGACACAGATTAATATCTGGGCAGATCACAGGCATTAATCCACACGCACACCTACTGAGATATGATGCTCTAAATATTTAGAAGCATTGCAGGCTCTAGACATTACAGCACCGGCATAAACAATACAACTTGTCAATGGCAACAGTTTGTATTCCACACTGTTGAATTTTCAGTTCCGCAAGTCCTCAACGGTGACAAACTGGCATTGAAAAAGAAAACAATAACCCCATTGAATATCAACAGAAGAGTAATCTTACGGTGAAAACTGACATATTGTGGCATAACATGAAACGTGAGAACAAACACGTTGTCAAATGTGGGGACAACACACGAACATACAAATCAATCTATAAACGTCAATGAAAAGAGGACCAACACCTTAGCCGTGAAGAAGGAAGCCCACTACAGAAACATTCACAACTATATTTGTCGTGCAAAACAGATAATTATATTCCGTCTCTGAACAGTAAACAACAGAGTAGGCAAACTTTCAGGAAGACTCACAACGGTTCTGTCACCTGTACGTGTGAACAAACTACACAGACAGCTTAACAGTTCCTTAAAAATTAACACATGATGACTAATTTGCGGTATCATCTCTGGTCACTCCTTAAGCACATTATCGCGCAGCTGTTTGGAAGCTTTCACGAACTTCACATAAGAAAATGAAATAATTCCTATAAGCATGACTCCTCGTGTACACATTATTAACCAGCAGCTGAAGAAACAAGAAGGACATGCAAAATAAGGTAAGAAATATACTCCTTCTACTTTTCTGTCCATTTCCATTTCGATTCCAAATTATTTAAATCAGTGCCTCTGTAAAAGGATATATACAAACAAACTTGGAAATCATGTGACAAGAGAACCTATAATCAAATAGATCACATTTTAATTAACAACAGAAATGCATCAAACATACAGCAAGTCAGAAGTTATAGAGGAGCTGAGTGCCACAGTGACCACTTCCTCGTTGGAGCAAAATTTAAAATAAAACTTAAGAGAGCTTTCTATACTAAATTACAAAGATTACACCCAACATATAACAGAGAAAAACTGCAAGACATTACAGTCAAAGAGAAATTTACAGATGAAATAAAATGTAAACTTGAAACTCTGCAAAACCCTTTGGAGGAAAGCGTTGACCAAACTTGGTTGAACATCAAGAATACAATTCAGTCTACCGCAGAAGAATGTCTCGGTGTGTTAACCACGCATAGAAAGAACAGATGGTTCAATCAAAAATGTGAAGAAGCAGTCATTAGGAAGAAGAATGCCAGACATGTATGGTTAAATGACATCAATAACATCCAAAAGGAAGAGCATTATAGAAATGAATGTAAAGAGGCTACAAAAATAGTCAGACAGCAGAAGCGAGAATATATGAGTAATATAATCAAAGATATGGAAACTAATCACCAGAAAAATGAATCTAGAAAACTTTTTAAAGAACTGAAGTCAATGAAACGAGGGCACCAACAAAACACATATGGTTTAAAAGACAAAAATGGGAATATGCTAAATACCAATGAGGAAATGTGCAACACATGGAAAGAATATTTTATTGAATTACTAAATTGTGAAGCTCCAAGTCACATTTTCCCACAGGAAGAGATTCTAACATGCGAACCACAAATTGAAGAACCTACATTTGAAGAAATCCTATATGTAATCACACGACTTAAAAACAATAAGGCAACTGGGACTGATGGAATTGCTGCTGAATTTATAAAGGCAGGTGGCCATGCATTACATCTAAAGCTATACGAACTAATAATAAAAATCTGGAGGACAGAAGAATTACCCCATGACTGGAAAGAGTCATTATTGATACCTATCTTTAAGAAAGGAGACAAGTTCCAATGTGGAAATTATAGAGGAATATCACTACTGTCCACAAGCTATAAGATACTATCCGCATTATTACTAAATAGACTAAAACCATATTCAGAAGACATATTAGGTGACTACCAGGCGGGTTTTAGACAAAACAGATCAACAATAGATCAGATATTTATCTTACGACAAATAGCCGAGAAACATTGGGAATATAAAAGAGATCTCCATAACATTTTTGTGGATTTTAAAAAGGCTTATGATAGTGTCCATAGGAATAGTTTATGGAATGCTATGCAGGAATTTGGAATACCAAGGAAGTTAATCAACATGACCAGACTATGCATGGAAGATACTTATAATATAGTAACATATAAAGGCAGGAAATCAGACCCCTTCCAAATAACATCTGGCTTGAAACAGGGTGATGCACTATCGCCGCTACTCTTCAATCTGGCTCTAGAGAAAGTTGTAAGGAAGGTAAAGGAGGAATGTGATATTGGAGGAACATCCAAGCTGCTTGGTTATGCAGATGATATAGATATTATAGGGCAAAGTGAACAAAAGACATTGGAAATATTGACTCACTTAAAGGGAAAAGCCCAACAGATGGGGCTGGTTATCAACCAAGATAAGACAGAATATATGGTAATTTCAAGAGACGGAATGGCTAGAAACTCTGGCCACATACAAATAGATAATATGACCATTAAAAGAACGGAAACATACAAATACCTGGGTACAATCTTCAACTGCTCCAACATCATAAGGGAAGAAATACAAACTAGAATCAACTCTGGAAATAAGATATACTATGCACTACAACATCTACTAAAATCAAAGGCGCTATCTCGTAACACCAAAATCACAATATACAAAACACTGATCAGACCAGTTGTGCTGTATGGCTCTGAAACCTGGAGTACAACGAAAGGAGACGAAGCCTTGTTACAAACCTTTGAGAACAAAATTTTAAGACGCATCTTTGGACCCATTAGGGATACACAAAGTGGAGAGTGGAAAAGAAGAAGTAACAAAGACATTTATGATCTGTTTAAGTCCCCGCTAATCACTGGTATCATGAAGGCTAATAGACTACAATGGCTGGGGCATATAGAAAGAATGGAAGATAATAGGGAAACAAAACTCGCTTACACTCAGGAAATAAATGACCGTAGACCCCGAGGTAGACCAAGAAGGCGGTGGAGAGATAATACATGTACAGACCTACAAGCACTTGGAATCAACGACTGGCAAGAGAAGGTCCACCAGAGAGACGAATGGAGACGGATTGTATTTGCAGCAAAGAACCTCAATGGCTCGGAACGCTGAAGAAGAAGAAGTGCCTCTGTAAATTCTGTCTTTACTAATATTACACATTGCACTCACTTCGATACAGATATTGATACGCCTTGTATCGTCACTTGAATTGGCGTGTATTACTGTAAAACGAGTTTGTTAGCGTGAATTCACTACATGCTCGCCAAAACAAGAAAGACATGTCGTCGCTTTTCATGATTTCAGTTCCTTTGGGACCTATCAACGACACATATATTTCTTTGGTGGGGGTAAACATAACAGTTTTAAAAAAAAAATGGATCGTGAATCAGGGCAATCATTTGTGAACGGACTCAAGTGTTGCAGACACGGCCAGGGGCAGTTTCTGTGGTGGGTGTACTGTTGTCACTCTGGGAGAGAGTGTTGACATCATCATCCAATAGCAGGTCTGTTCAGCACGTCGCTGCAATCACTGCCACCGACAAGATTCTCCATCATTGACAAGTTCCCCTGCCTCGTGTATTTCCATGCTCACTGTGGCTTCAAAGTCCCGTGTCCATCTCCGTGCTGATCGAACCCCTACCGTCAACTATGACTTCCATAGCTAGTCTTTCTAATCACTGACTTTTATTACAATCAAAGTATTCAATTCCGGGACATAATGTTGCTCACCAGCCATATTCATCGATGTTCGGATCTTTAAAAACTTCAGTATTTATCTTCTTCTTGGTCCTAGACACTTATGAAATCTCTTGTAACAGTTTAAAATCTTCGATTTTTATGTTTAGAGATTGTAAATTTGCCTATGACACACATCCGTAATGTATCACGGAAAACTTACATGTTCTTAAACATGTGACTTTACTTTGTGTGCTGTGTCTTAGATTCTTGACATAGTTTAGCCCCTTTGTATTTACAATTATGTAATTATATTAATGGTGTTATTTCACAGATTTAAATTTTCATCATACGGGAGCGTCGATCTCAGTTTATCGAGAGCTTATGTGACAGTTGTAGCCAGACTGGGTAAGTTCACTGAGTTAACGCTACTGACCAGGCGGATGTTGGGTAAGTTCACTGAGTTAACGCTACTGACCAGGCGGATGTTGAGGAATGTGTGAGAAAATGAAAGATTACGGGTGCTAGAGATAGAGATCTATAGAGTGAGAAAAGACTGGATGGATTTGGCCGAGTGAATACTGTGATCATCATCGTCATCTTCTAGTGACTTGTCCCTTGGATAATCTTTCCCCTATAAATCTTTAGAAATATATCTCTATCATAAGCCAGATGTCATGCCCCTGTTGCTGTCATGTAGAAACGATATGATCGTATCTTATTCTGAATCCATCTTTGTTATGATCTTTCTCTTCGTCGCTTCCCGGGTACACCTCCCTCCATGGTAATCTTTTGCAGATATTCTTATTTCTTACTTGTCCTAAATATGTAACATTCCCGAAAATTGTTTGTCTTCATAACCACTATTCTTCAATACTGAGCTCTTGTTTGTGAAGCCTGTTTGTTCTCGTTTCCCTTCAGTCAAAGTTTAAATACTAAATACTCTTCTATAACAACTGCGCCCAAAGTCGCTTGTGCGCTTTTCAGCTGATTTGTACCCAAGTTTCACACTCTGATATTGTTACAGGGAATTTCCATGCTCTTAGTATTCTGACTTTTGTTGCTGTTTCAGTCCATATAGGATTTAATTACTGTAGGTCTTGCCGTTCAATGTTTGTTGTTTTAATCCATGAAGGATTTAACTACTTTAGTTCCTGCAGAGCATTGTTTGTTGTTTCAATCATACAGGATTTTATCACTTTAGTTCTTGCTGAGCAATGTTTATCCTTGTAATTCTCGTCATCGCATTTCCATTGTCCAGCCGCAGTTAACCTGGATATCCACAACTGCTTATTTGGAGGTGAGCATAGCCGAATGGAAAATAGCGCTCGCTCTTAAACATCTGGTGCTCTGATGCCGATGTTGTGGGTTCAACCCCTATACCGATAAGCTGGACTAAAATGTTGACTTCTCGTCCTTGTCTTGGGGACATACATTACACGCACTCAGAAGTGGGTTTATCTGATGGCGAGGGACAATGCTAATAGGAAAACCTAATCCACACGCAAAAATCAGTCGAGTGCTACTATAATTAATAGCATGTGTATGGACTACGCTTGAGTTCAAAGCAAAAAACAACAACAGATACACATCCAAACAAAAAATGATTTACTTCTTGTAATTGTGGTGTGGAGTGGTTTATATCACGTAGGTTAAATAATATAAATATTTAATAATAATTTATGTGTACTCACTATTAGACAATACACATATACACAAACAGAAAGGTATTTACTCATCAGCTGCGAAATCTATATTATTGTGACCTATGTTTGCCATTAGTCTGGTCCATCATGAGGATGTATATGTTCTCCTTTCTGTTTCTTTCTTTGTTTTGGTCTATTATTAAATCTCTGTGGCGGAGAAATAAACGAACACGCATACCTAAACAAGATCAAATACAGCAGTGTCATACAACCATTCCA
The DNA here is from genome assembly GCA_963921405.1 of Cepaea hortensis. NCBI lineage: Eukaryota > Metazoa > Mollusca > Gastropoda > Stylommatophora > Helicidae > Cepaea > Cepaea hortensis. The sequence goes on along the minus strand of OY992889.1, from coordinate 23,815,697 downwards.
ATATACATTTACCAGGAGAAACGGGAGGTCGGCCGTCTGTGTCTGCACAGTCGTGCAATTGTCGCATTGATGACATTGCAGTCGATTTCCATGGCGGAGTGGTAGCATGGTTCCTTAACCTATTTAAAGGCACTGTACGAAACAAAATCAGAAATTTACTTCAAGATAAGGTGAGTCCAGGGGAATATTATAAGCTGTAGAATGTAATCAATAGATTATATCTGTGTGAGATGCAGTAGATCACGAAATGTAGAAACTGATTTACACTACAAGGCGTTACTGTGACCTGATGTTTCGAGCTTGTCATACTGCAGTTTGTTGTCCTATTTATGCCCTTCTTCTTAACGCCCATGCCTTAAGGCACTGATAATCATATCTATCGACAGCATTCTGTCTCGTGTATTGCTAGTCATTTCTATTACACATATCTCTCTATGCGATTATGTCAAACTGTCCAGCATCTGCTATCTCTGTCTCCTTCTGTCTGTCATCTCCTCCAAATTTTCCATTTTCACGATGTACTCCAGTTTTTCCGCTGGCGTGACGTGCCCAAAGAAGGAGGCCTGTCTTATTCGGATGCGACTAACCGGATCTCTGTGTCAGTTAATTTCTTTGAAAATATCTTTTTTACGCGTTTCTCAATCGTCCGTTTTCTCACAATCCTTCTATAAAATCACATCTCTGCAGCTTCCACATAATTCCTCAGTAGTCTGCTAATTGCCAGTGATTCACTTCCGTACATCAGAATTGGCTCTATACAGCACTTAGGAGCTCTTTTTCTTTCCTGGGTTGACAAATATATATTGCCAACAATATTCTACATCTGATGAAACGTTGCTTTTGCTTATACTTTTCTGCTTTTAACGTCTTTAATATATCCCCCATTTGCTGTAGCCAAAAGCACTCAAATACATGAAGACGTTGGAAAGACATTTTTTAAACAATTGCCATTCATCATCATCATCATCATCATCTTCCACTTCTGCCGTCAAGCGTCGTGGGGAGGAATAATTTGCGTTCCAGCGCCCGGTGGACGGCACTGGATAGTGTCATTCCGTGAGGTTGTACAATGTCTCTGATGTCGTCAATCCATTTTCTTCTTGGACGTCCTCGTGGTCTCGTCGCAGATGATCTTTGATGTAAGGCCAGTGATGGTAGTTGTTGATGTTGCATTCTAATGACATGGCCAAACCACTTGATCTTCTGTCTGTCAATAAATGTGGCACAAGGTGTTGATCCCACAGTCTGTCTGATAGTAGCATTTCTTACTCGGTCTCGGATTGTTAAGTTGGCAGCTCTCCTCAGGCATCTCATTTCGCAGGTGTTGATTTTGCGAAGGTGTAATTTGGATAAAGTCCAGGTTTGAGATTGGTAGCATAGGGTTGGTGTGAATATGCTGTTTATTATCTGTCGTTTTGCGGACATGGGTATGTTTGGATGTTTCAGTAAGGGTGATAGTTGATATGTAAGTGCACTAGCTTTTTGATATCTGATGTCAATTTCTCTGTCCAATCTGCCATCTTCTGTGATCATACTTCCAAGGTATTTGAATTCTTTAACTTGTTTCAGAGGTGTGTTATTTATCTGTATATTTAGTGGGCCTGGCGATCTGCTAACTTGCATTACTTCGGTTTTGGCTGTGTTTATACTCATATTGTATCTGCTGCAGGTTGAACTCAGATTAGTAATATGATTTTGTAGTCTGCCCTCATCGCTGTAAAACAGGCACTGATCATCTGCAAATAGAAGTTCATTTATTCCCTGTGGGTCAGTTGTTTCATCTGGAGTAAAGAGTTCTAAATTTTCTGAATCTGGTCTGTCGAGACTTGCTTCTTTGGAAATTCTGTCCATGTAGATATTGAATAGCAGGGGAGAGAGCACACATCCCTGCCTCACTCCTGTATTGACTGTGAACATATCTGATATACCTTCCTGTGTTCTTATTGCACTTTGGCTCGAGTGGTACATGGCTATGATATTGTCTAGCAGTTGCCCTTCTATCCCATAGTCTTCAAGGATGGTCCATAATTTGTATCTGTCTACTCTATCAAAAGCCTTTTCCTGATCTACAAACACAATATTCTGCTGGTCACTATATTCAATAGTTTTTTCACAAATTTGTCTAAATGTAAATAATGCATCAGTGCAACTTTTACCTTTCCGAAAACCGAATTGTGCTTTGCTTAACTGTTGTTCAACTATTGGTCTAGCTCTTTGTTCCAAAAGTTTTGCATACATTTTCCCTATATGGCTTAGGAGTGATATACCTCTGTATGTTTCGCACTCTCTCATATTGCCTTTCTTTTTCCATATTGGTACTATTATTGCCTGTTGCCAATCATCTGGGACTTTTCTTTCTTCCCATGCTATATTAAAAAGTCTTGTTAGCCATTTAACTCCTGTTTCCCCACAGGCCTGAATAGCTTCTGTGGTTATTCCATCTGGACCTGGTGATTTGTTCTTAGGACTTTTCTGTATAACTGCTTTGACTTCTGCAGGTATGAAATTTGGTTCTTGCTGTCCCTGGCGTTTAGGCACAAAAGTGAGGTTTCCTATGTTATGTGTGGGGTTAAGTAGTTCTTGAAAGTATTCTGCCCATCTTGCTAGTCTTTGTTGTGGATTAAATATTGGTATACCTCTTTTGCTGTTTATGATGGTGGTTGGGTTGTAACATGCATCTCTGTTTCTCATTGTGGTGACACGTTTATAAAATTCTCTTGGGCAGTCTTTGCTAAGGGTCGCCATCTGTTCACCGTATATTCTCCAGGATTCATCTTTAGATGCTCTAATTGTTCGTTTGGCATTACGTCGTGCTATTCTATAAGTAATATAGTCCTGTTCAGATTTAGTTGTGATCCACTTTTTGAATGCTACCTTCTTTTTGAATATGCTATCTTTAACTTCGTTGTTCCACCAGGCTGTTCTTAATCTTTTGTCTTGCCCTACTTTCTTTGTTCCACATTTATTTTTCAGTGTGTCGAGCATGGCAGCCTTGAAACATGTCCATTCTTTATCTACGCTTGAGTGGTCATCAGGGATGTTCTTATGTAGGTTTTGGATTTCTTGATTGAATTCGTCTTTAACTGTATTTTCCTGCAGCCTCCTATAATTGATGACATGTGTTGTTACTTTTTTGTTTCTTATTCTCCTGTGTGATGAAATCTTTTTTATTATGACTGGTTTGTGATCAGTATCAACATCTGTATTTGGGAGTGCTCTTGAATCTAATAGTAGCCTTCTGTCTGATTTCCTAATTAGAATAAAGTCAATTTGGGATGCTTGGTTTATGTCATTCCATTTATACCAGGTTTTGGTGTGGCTACGACGATGTTGAAAAAAACTATTTGCTATTATTAGTCCATGTTCCGAACATATGTTGAGTAGATGTTGACCATTGCTGTTACAATCAGTCTCTGTGTCGCTGAATGGCCCCATGCAATCCTCCCACGGTGTTCTTCGTGTGCCTATTCGTCCGTTAAAATCACCCATCACAACTAGTTCATCTGTCTCCTTGACATTATTTAACGTGTCTGCAAGTTTATCAAAATATTCGTCTTTGTCTTCGTCGCTGTAAGTGTCATTACATGGGGCGTATGTTTGTATAAAAGTTGTTGTTCTATTTCCTTCTTTGATCTGTACTAGTATTATCCTTTCTGATATAAATTTAGTGTTGATAATGGCTTTCGCTTTGTCTGGATGCAACAAAAAACCCACTCCATGTTTAGCTGTAGCTCGCTGATCGACGCCACTCCATATAAGGACGTAACCTTCATGTGTTTGTTTCGTGTTCTGCCCCTTTTTCCTAGTGTCTGCGAGTCCTAATAATTGAATATTTGATTGTTTCATAAACTCTACAAGAGCTGGTTCCTTATATCCTAGACCTGTAACATTCCAAGTTGCAAAAATCTCCTTTCTATTTGAAGTGTGTCGAAATTTAGCGGTTGTCGTCGTTAGTCGTTTGTTGTGACGCTTCGGTGTGTAGTTTCCGGCGTGAACGCTGATAGAGCTGCGTTTTTCTCTCAATTTCCTCCATAATTCGCGAGCAATAGTTCTTGAATAATTGCCATTAATGCTGTTTATAAACAAAATTAATATTTAGGCTGTATACAGCTTTGACTTTCTGTTCCAATTAAATCTATCTGAATTGGTAAGCATTATATAACCAGGTTTATGACATTAATTGTTATATAATTAGGTTTGTGAACTTACTCATAGTTATGTAACCAGGTTTGTGCCATTGTTACGTTTTATATAACCTGGTTCATGACATTGTTAAATTAAATTGTATTAAATTGTTTGCATATCCTTTACAGGACATTGCTATCAATACCAGCATCTTTCAGCTGATTATTGATTTCTTGGCAAGATTACGCTCAGTAGTTTGCCATTGCTTTCTGAGTGGCCGGCTCACATACCCCGTAAGTTATCGACGCGATTCGAACCACTGCTGATTCTCACCGTCGTCACGTTACTTACGAGAGTATACGAGATTACGGAGAAAAGTCGCTAACCTCTAGGCCAGGAAGCCGGCATGCCATTGTTAAGTATTATATAATCAGGTTTGTGAAAGTGTGTTATCTAATCAGGTTAATGACATTGTTAAGAATTATGTAATCGGATTTATAGGAATAGGAAATGCTAATCCACAAAGCTAAATGCCAGCCATTTCTGTTAACCTTTGTCTCTCCATGCATTAAGTCTTACGTAATTATTGTGTGACACTGTTAAGTGTTATATAATCAACTGTGAGATGTTGTTAAATGTTATATAATCCTGTTTGTGATGTTGCTAAGTGTTGTATAATAAGTTTTGTGACATTGTTAATTGTTATATAATCAGGGTTGTCACATTATTAAATGTTAAATGATCAGGTTGTGACATTATATATTATCAGATATGTCGCAATGTTAAGTATTATATATTTAGGTTTGTGACATTGTTAAGTATTATATATTTAGGTTTGTGACATTGTTAAGTGTTATATATTTAGGTTTGTGACATTGTTAAGTGTTATGCAATCAGGTGTGTGACATTGTCAATACCCAAATCAATATTCGAGCAAACGAGAAACTTGGCGAAATGAAAGGTATGTCTCTGTTGTCAGATTGTGTTGTCTCATCATCATAGTAGTCATCATCAACATCAAATTAGTCCTCCTCCTCATCATCATCATTGCAGTCATAATCATCATCGTAATCATCAATATCACCATCGTTGTCATTGCCATCATCGTAGTCGCCAGCACTATAAGAGACATCATCATCATCAATGCCGTGAAAATTGTCATCATTGACATCATTATAATAGCCATCATCATCATCATCATTATCATCATCGTAATCATCATCATCATATACATCATGAACATCATTTTCGTAGTCATCATCATCATAGTAGTCATCAGCATTATTATAGTCATCATCATTTTCATCATCATCATCATCATCATCATATCACAATCAAAATAATCATCGTAGTCATCATTATCATCATTGTAGTCATCATTATCATCTTTATCGTAGTTAACATCATCATCATCGTAATCATCATCATCATCGTCATTATCGTAGTCTCCATCAACATCGTAGTCATAATCATCATTGTAATCATCATCATCATCATCATCATCATCATCATCGCAGACAAAATCATAATTGTAGCCATCATCATCATCATCGTAGTCATCATCATCACCAATGTAGCAATCATCATCATCATCATTATCATCATCGTAGTCAACATCATCGTCGTAGTCATCATCATCATCCTGACGTCACTATTCTGGTTATTTCTAGAGAAATCTAGAATCTACCCCAGTAAGTGCGTACGTGGTCAAGATCACGCTAGACTCACAATTGCCGCATGGAACACGGGATGGTCGAACAATCCGTGACGCAGGATGTCTCCGTGGATCATGGAATTCACTCGGGAAGTGAAGGCATTGTGACGACGCACTTAGCTGGGCGTGATCAGTCGCCAGCCGGACCTCATCGTAGAACGATCGCAGAATTGAGCTGCTGAAAGTTGATGTCAGTGTGTGCAGCCAGAGCGGGACATCAGCAGTCAAGATTGTGATTGTATGTCACAGGTCAGTTGAATACTTTGTCTATTGTGTAACTGTTGTCCTTATACCACGCCTACCTTCCCAAGAGAATTAATTACCGACCGCGATCGTCGTAGCGAAGCGCAGAAATTTGCCGACGGCCGCCTGCATATTTAATTAGCTATTATCGATCGGCTAAGTGATGTGTTGACAGACGGACTCAACAGCTGAGTGTGTGTATACAGAATATGCCGGAACGTGTGTTCTTTCTAGTACTGGCGTAAAACCTTTGTTTGTAGATTGATAGAATTATAAATGGTTAGTTTACAAAGGATTTGCATGGTTAGTTATATGTAGATTATCACTGCTTTGTGCCAGGAAGATTCCGGTACTTTACCAAGTGTGTAGCAGTTACTTGTTTGGTTTAGTAATTACACACGCAAGGCAGGTTGTTTGTCAGTCATTACATAGAAATGCTAGATGCTGTTAATAATGATAAGTTAGGGCTTGTTATTATTATAGAGGTATAATTTGCTTCGTTAGATTATGATGGTAACTCAGATGTTAGATCAGTGGTGGTGATTATTCTTGGAACCAAGGTGTGATTCATGGGAAAGGTCGGCAGGTAAGTATTTGCGGTGTAATATTACCAGGGTTATTCCTCGTAGGAAGAATGGTGTTACATTTATTGGATAACGGTTGATAGGAAGTATTTATAAGACCTATTGTCACTGCTTGTTTACATGTCCGTCCGCTAGTGTGACCGTGCGTGTTCTATCTTGCGTATGTCTAGTCAACCGACTGGGAAGTAGGCCGGTTCGCCCAACCCGTTAGGTTGCAGGTCCGACCCCAAAGCGATCGTGCTTATCCGATGGTTGAACATACCCGACCGAGAGCGATGCGGCTTTCTGTAATTCGAGGCCGTTGCGTCTAAGTAGATCCAAGATAGGAACCGAACCGAGTCTGTCTCTATTATTCTACTCTTCCAGAAACCTGACTCTGTTCATGAAGTACTTGAGGTACTGCGGTGAAGTAGGAGTAGTATTAAGGGGAATGATTCCCCAAAAATGTGGAGCGGTGGTGTGGTAGAGGCGAGGCTGGAGGCCTTGCTACATTAGATGACGTGACCTAAGTCGTCACGGGACAAGATGCATGGGACCCACAGTAGCTGTGGGAAAGTGTATTGGTGGATGGCCACCAAAGCTGTGCTCGACCGGCACAGAGATGACCGACCTGAATAAAGGTCAGGTAATAAAAGGCAACTCAGGTTCTGGGACAGGGATCCCAGGACAGAGCGATGGCTGTGATATGAGTTTGTTATTTAAGTTTAACAATTCATGAGTTATCCTTAGTTAATACTATAGTAATGAATTATAAGGAGTATAATTTATTATGGACATATAGTTATTAATGTGTGTAGTTGATGAATCCTTGGGTGAAGGGATTGGTTAATTGGTGAGTCTGTGTGGAAGGAGGATTTGTCCGGCTGGGCACCTCCTAGATAAAGTAATCCCTACACTGAACGGGAAGTAGGTGTATTTGTTGATTGATGATGGAATATGAAACAGGAGTGGACTAGCACCAGGCGCAGGATGCTTTGACAGTGTCATACAGTCGACTCTGGTGCTAGGGGGCTATCGGTAGCCCAGACGAGTGACTTGACTATGTACAGGTGTACTATTGCTTGCTCTTACATCATCATGCCTATACATTATAGTTAAGAGTGGATCTATGATGTGATGATCTCATACATTTATCTTGATTGCATTATGTATGACTGAGAGGCAGGTGTAATGGTGGAGATGCAGTTAGTTCTTGTTGTAGTTGAGTACTCACACCACCCCCTCCGTGTTTCAGGATTTGTTATTGCTATACTAAAGGATATTCCAGAGTTTAACCATGAGCTCTAAAGGACCGGCTCATGCCAGTGCCGATCAAGATGATGGTTAAGGCATTACTGGGAACGGTCATTGGAATCTGCCGAGATCAACGATTGAACAGTCTGAGTACAGAATGTGTCGGTAGGTCTATGCTGTGACCGCCGCAGAGAGTCCGACGAGTGTCAACAGATCCCGATAGGATCCAAGACAACAACGTCTGTTGATTCTAGCCAGTGAAGCACTGGTGGAATTCGAACTCAGTGAGAACCTTGAGGTTTGCAAGGTAGTAAATTTCAAAGTTGATGGAAGTGATCTCTGTTACCAGTCACCATGGCCTGTTTGTTATCCTTCCGGCCCAGCTGGGTCGTCATGGCACACCTTGTATATTATCATGCTTGAGTGGTGTGTACCTACAAAGGTTTACCTTAGTGAAGCCGAAACTTGGTCCAGTGGCCTAAGACATTGATTTACTTATTGGTGTGAACACCGGAGTGACATGCTTGATAGGGTAGGGATATACCCCATTCCGAGGTGTTGAACATAGACAGTGTTGGTTAGGAGGTGATTGATACCCTTCGACCAGGGTAGTTACTTGTGAATTTGTGAAGATCTATTATTCCAAGAGACATGGGAATAGTTGAAGTGTTGTAGTCACCTGATAGCAAGTGACATTGTGTTTATGTGGAATAGGTGAAGGGTGGTATTCACCTGTTAGACTTTGCAAGTGCCATTGTGTTTATGTGGATCGAACGCTCATGTTATAGGTGACGTATCAGTGTGTCAGTCACTTATGAGACAGAAGAGCATCCAGGCTCTTGAACATTAGGGTACGGTGCTACACGTACTTGTCTGCAGTTGGGAGACAGCTAGTAGTCTAGGGTCGGCCCAGACTTCATCCGTAGAGTGTGACGGTGATATAGTGCGACATCAAGGGAGGATCCTTGATCACCGGTGCAGTGTCGGTCAGGCAGTGGTACTACGCTTGATCATCCCGGGAGTTGGAACACTGAAGGAAAAGGGAACTTTGGAGAGGCATCAGACCTTGGAGTTCCTGTCCACTGGAGGTTCCTGGGTGAGTCGTGACCACGACAGGACGACCGCACGAACTATAGTCACAGTCTCTATGATGAAGAAGAGTCATCTGTAGTTCTGCTCTTGTACATATTGTCTTATAGTCCGGCTTTCAGCCATCCTTCTCTGTGTTGCAGTTGACGTAGTTATGAATTAAATTTTGTTATGTTAGCTATGACTTTGTGCTGTGGTATGACTTGTGTTTTGTCCGAGCCCCCTTGGGGTAGGAAACCCTAGGTAGGGGAGGGGAGGTTCAGCTGTCCCGGCTTGTGTGGGGCCTGGTAGATGTGAAGTGCTAGTGGGGTGGTTGGAGAAAAGGCGGGGTATATTATCTATAGTAGCAAACCAGTCCAAGCCCCGGCGGTATTGTTACAGTAAAGATTGTCCACGACTCAAATTCGTATGTTGCCAAAGGAACGATGGTCGGCGACTCACATAAGAATCTTTGCACAGGAGAGATTCTCCACAACTCACATTCATGTGTTGAAACAGGAATGGTGGTCCATGACACACATTCGAGTGTTGCCAAAGGAATGATGGTCCACGACTCACAATTGAGTGTTCCCACGGGTAAGATGCTCCGCGACACATTTTTGTGTTGCCACAAGAAAGATGGTCCATGACACACATTCATGTTTTGCCACAGGAAATATGATCCACGACTGACATTCGTATGTTGCCACAGGAAAGATGGTCCACGACTCACACTCGTATATTGGTGAAGGAAAGATGGTTCACGACTGACATTCGTGTGTTGCTGCAAGAAAGATGGTCCACGACTGACATTCATATGTTGCCACAGGAAAGATGGTCCACCACTCACACTCGTATATTGGTGAAGGAAAGATGGTTCACGACTGACATTCGTGTGTTGCTGCAAGAAAGATGGTCCACGACCCACATTCATATGTTGCCACAGGAAAGATGACCCACGACTCACACTCGTATGTTGGTGAAGGAAAGATGGTTCACGACTCCCATTTTGATGTTGCGACAGGAAAGATGGTTCACGATGCACATTCGTATGTTACCACAGGAAAGATGGTCCATGACACACATTCATGTTTTGCCACAGGAAATATGATCCACGACTGACATTCGTATGTTGCCACAGGAAAGATGGTCCACGACCCACATTCATATGTTGCCACAGGAAAGATGGTTCACGACTGACATTCGTGTGTTGCTGCAAGAAAGATGGTCCACGACTGACATTCATATGTTGCCACAGGAAAGATGGTCCACCACTCACACTCGTATATTGGTGAAGGAAAGATGGTTCACGACTGACATTCGTGTGTTGCTGCAAGAAAGATGGTCCACGACCCACATTCATATGTTGCCACAGGAAAGATGATCCACGACTCACACTCGTATGTTGGTGAAGGAAAGATGGTTCACGACTCCCATTTTGATGTTGCGACAGGAAAGATGGTTCACGATGCACATTCGTATGTTACCACAGGAAAGACGGATGTTCTGAACACACATTAACTTAACTGGTTTGTTGATGCAATGCCGAATATCGGGAATGAATTCTGAATAAGTTTGTTGACTGTCCGTTCGACAGTGGAAGATAAACTCTATAGACCGCTGAGTGAACTAAAAAGGACAGCTAAATCCATACAAGAGACATCATTGCAGTTATAGAATATTTCAAGCGAACGAAATAATAAAGAAGAAGAAGTATCTCCGTTATAGAACGTCGTTGTCAACCCCAGCATTTATTGTTCTTTTGTAATTTTCTAAGCAATTTTACGTTCAGTTTTTTTTTTCCACATTACTTTCATATACATTACTTCCGAATCATCTGCTGCTGAATTCGAACAGTATTCGCGATTGTGCATTGCGTTCATTACCGCTAAGCCACACGAAAATTTTCAATATCTAATTATATCATTCTTGATATGGTATTGAGAGCAAGGCCCTACCATCAGATATGAAGGGAAACTTGAGGATTTCAGAACTATTAAAATAGTTGTCGGACAACAATTTATTTTATTAATAACTTCGAGTTTTCAACATTTACATCCAGGCAATTAATTCTTAGACACCAGGCGAAGAACAAAGGGGGGACATGTTAGTTTAATAATAGTATAAAAAGAAAAATGATTCTGTCGTAGAAACTCTGCAGACTGTTGATTTGATTTTCTTGTGGAAGTCTTCTAAGAGTACATATATTTTGTGCACGTTCGATAAGTTTTATCGTAAATATGACGCAATGTGTTAATAATTATTCATTGAGCACATTTTGTAGAACGTGAGGATTGCTCAATCAATAGGGAACAGGACTCAGAAAACATTAAGCCAATGGTACGATGGATTAAATCTTGAGTAGGAATGTCAACAACAACAAAAAATATATATATATATTGAAAATGCAGATTATAGAAAGGTTAATAATGAAAAATGTAAAATGTGTGTGAAGGTTGCGGGAGAACACATTGGGAAAAGGTTAAGGAGAAATAAACATGAGTGAGAAATATCGTGAGAACGTTAGGGGAGAAATTAAATAGGTGCGGAGTTAGGTCGGTGGGCGCGCTGTTGTGGAATATTTTCAGTGCACGCGCAGGTTCGGACTTTGGTGGGTGCGCGCGCAGGTGCGGACTTTGGTGGGTGCGTGCGCAAGTGCAGACTTTGGTGGGTGCGCGCGCAGGTGCGGACTTTGGTGGGTGCGCGCAAAGGTGCGGACTTTGGTGGGTGCGCGCGCAGGTGCGGAAGTCGGTGGGTGCGCGCGCAGGTGCTGAAGTCGGTGGGTGCGCGCGCAGGTGCGGAATTCAGTCAGTGTGAGCGCAAGTGCAGACTTTGGTGGGTGCGCGCGCAGGTGCGGACTTTGGTGGGTGCGCGCAAGTGCGGACTTTGGTGGGTGCGCGCAAGTGCGGACTTTGGTGGGTGTGCGCGCAATTGCGGACTTTGTGGGTGCGCGCGCAGGTGCGGACATTGGTGAGTGCGCGCGCAGGTGCGGACTTTGGTGGGTGCGCGCAGGTGCAGAATTCGGTCGGTGCGCACGCAGATGCGGAGCTTACTTAGGCAAATGCGTAATATGTTGTGTGCGCGTGCAGTGAGTAATTTTCTAGGTGCATAATTTTGTAGATGCGTGTGCAGATGCATAACATGGTAACGTTGTTACTTCGTGCGTGCATGCGTAAGTGCATAATTTTGGTTAGTGCGTAAATTAATAATATGTTTAGTACACACGCAGGTGCGTAATATGTTAGGTGCATGCCCAATGCCATAATTTATTAAATATAAGTGCATTTGCGGAATTTGGTAAGTTTGCACGGAGGTGCGTAATTTAGTGGGTTCATGCACAGGTGCAAAATTTGGTAGGTACGCGCGCAAGTACATAAATTTGTCCTGTTGCCACAGTAAAGATGGTCCACGACTCAAATTCGTATGTTGCCAAAGGAACGGTGGTCGGCGACTCACATAAGAATCTTTGCACAGGAGAGATTCTCCACAACTCACATTCAAGTGGTGAAACAGGAATAATGGTCCATGACACACATTCGAGTGTTGCCAAAGGAATGATGGTCCACGACTCACATTCGTGTGTTCCCACAGGTAAGATGCTCCGCGACGCCCATTTGTGTGTTGCCACAAGAAAGATGGTCCATGATACACATTCATGTGTTGCCACAGGAAAGATGGTCCACCACTCACACTCGTATATTGGTGAAGGAAAGATGGTTCACGACTGACATTCGTGTGTTGCTGCAAGAAAGATGGTCCACGACCCACATTCATATGTTGCCACAGAAAAGATGGTCCACGAATCCCATTCGTATTGTTGCCACAGAAAAGATGATCCACGACCCACACTCGTATGTTGGTGAAGGAAAGATGGTTTTTGATGTTGCTACAGGAAAGATGGTTCACAATGCACATTCGTATGTTGCCACAGGAAAGATGGTCTACGACTCACAGTCGTACGTGGCCACAGGAAAGACGGATGTTCTGAACACATATTAACTTTAACTTGTTTGTTGATGCAATGCCGATTATCGGGAGGGCATTCTGAATACGTTTGTTGTCTGTCCCTTCGACAGTGGAAGATAAACTCTATGGAGCACAGAGTGAACTAAAAAAGGACAGTTAAATTCATACAAGAGACAATATTGTAGTTATAATCATATTTCAAACGAACGAAAGAAGAAGAATTATGTCCGTTATAGAACGTCGTTGTCAACCCCAGCATTTACTGTTGGCAAAATGAAAATGAAGCTTGGGTTCGTATTTGGCACATGAGATATCTTGACGACCACTCGTGTATGGAAATCATTGATTTCTTGATTGTGGTTTCTGACATGATAGAGTTTTGGTTTATGTCAATGTAGATATGTATGCGTTTATGTCCATGTAATAATTGTATTTGTTATTTTGGTGACTGTTTGTGTGTAAATGTCATTGATTTCTTGTTTGATTGATGATTATGTTTTTGGATGTGGTCACATTTGACATATTTTTTGTAGGTTTGATTTTGCATTTGTTGTTTTGATGATGGTTTATGTGTAAATTTCATTAATTGCTTGCTTGATTACTGATTTTGCTTTTTGATGTGGTCACTGAAGACCAATGATATTTATTTTTTTTTGGGGGGGGGGGAGTGGGGACTAACTAGATTTTTCAAAGTGATAGTTAGGGTGAGGCGATAAATAGTCTGTTCTTTTGCCGAGGACGTTAAAAAAAAGTAGGTGGATATAAATGTAACAGAGCAAAATCGGTGTGTCTTGTTTGGCCTGTTTAATTTAAAAATCTGGACAGTGCCGGAAACACTACATGTAACAAAGCAACTTGTAAATTCTTTGTCTGATGTTGCCCGGACCGGTTGGTGAAAACAAATGTGCTGTCCTGCTTTGTTTTTGTGTATTGAGATGTGGGAACAATTCCCTGAGTTGATCTGTGATCAACTAATGCCTTTGTAAAACCGAGTGGCTGACTAGTGTCAGCACGCCTGGGTTCATAATGAGGTAACAATTTGTGTCACAACTCTTTTGTTTATGTGGCATCTTAAGATTTATGTTCTGTAACTTATGTTTTTTCAGTGCCTTATTATTGTATGTGTCAAAATTCTTTGTTGTGTCAGTCTAAGAGCTATTGTTTGGAACACCTGTGTCTTGGTACTTGGTGTACCCTGTTGTCTTAAGTTTTGTTGATAGGTTAGGGGCCACGCTTGGTTGATGTTTGATATATGCAGTTTTCTGTTGTATCTGTTATTGAACTTCAATGTATTATTCAATGTGTTTGAACACAAATTGCCACCGACGTTGTAGTAGTTGATAAATAAAAGAGCTTTTTGCACTGTTCTCGATTTGTTTGTTTAGTTTCATTTTAGTCTTTACAACCACTATTTCTACCACAATCTAGCACATTAATTCACTGTCTGGGTCTCAAATATCACAGTTCCTGACTAGATTTAAGACCCCTGTCCAAGATATTCGTATCTTCTTATCTAATTACTATCATTTTTTTTTTGGTCAGTTGAGCGCGGTGTGTGGTTCTCTCTCGTTCTACTACTTCACTTCATTGGCCGTAACGAAGTCAAAGTTACTCTCTACCTCTTTGCACTGTAGCAAAGGAAACATCAGTCTTTCCCTTGTCTTCTCCCCTCGCCTACACATATTTAATCTACACGTCCAACAACCACAGCCACACAGACTGCACTACTACCAATAAGAGAAACACACGCACAAACCGAAAGCTCATACAAACTACCTACAATTAGAAAAGACAAATACTCAACAATGCGTGTAGCATTAGCAGAATATAGACACCTAATATGGTCTAGTCGAAACATGGGTAGAAGTATCGATTTTCACACACACTACACAACGGTGATTTTTTTTTCACTCCAACACACATAGTTAGCCTTTTTCGTGGCAATGAAGACCCGTTCAATAAGACCGTGGGACATGATGGGTCGGGTGATTCAGGTTATGACGTCATCATCACTCACCTATCTCTAATACTACTACTACTACTACTACTACTACTACTACTACTACTACTACTACTACTACTACTACTACTACTACTACTACTACTACTACTACTATTACTTCCACCATTACTACCACTTCTTCATCTACTACCAATATTAATACTACTTCTATTATTTCTACTATTAATACTACTACGGTTACTACTACTACTACTACTACTACTACTACTACTACTACTACTACTACCATCACCACCACCACCACACCACCATTACTACCACTTCTTCCTCTAATTCCACTAGTACTAATACTTCAAATACTTCTACTATTACTACTACTGCTACAACTACTATTATAACTACGACTACTAATAGTACTACTGATACTACTGTACTATTACTACCACTACTACTACCATTACTAGAACTACCACTATTACTACTACAACTATTACTATTACAACTACCACTACTACTACTGTAACTACTACTGCTACTATCTGCTGTTACAACTACAGATACATGTACATGCACATGTATGCTGATGTTGTTTTTTACTGCAAATAACTACAACGCCTTGAAAACGACGAGTGGCTCGATGTCTGACACACAACACTGAACACTACACCGTCATTCCTTAGATAACCCTCCAGCCCTTTAACAACCTGGTTCCAACCAATAACTATTGATTACAACGCTTCTTATGACACTAAGTCACCTTTTCACACACGCCAATACTTTTAAAAACCACTTTTTTACCTACCCTCTATTTATTGCTAGTTGCATAAGGAAAACAACTCTAGCGCTTCTGGCGCTAGCCTCCACGAACATCATTATATACTCCTGTATCTCTAATAAATAATTAATAATAATTACCAGCTGTCGCAATCGACAATTACTAAATAGTTTACTTAGAAAAATGTAAAAATTTACCTTAAATAATTAATAACACTCACTAGTTGTCGTCATCGACCGTCACAAGAAATTAATAATATCAGCATTAACTCATATATTTATATATATATATATATATATATATATATATATATATATATATATATATATATATAATAAAAATATATATAATAATAAAAATATATATAATATATATAAATATATATATATATATATATATATATATATATATATATATATATATATATATATATATATATATATATATATATATATAACTTTGAAACACAAAATATAATTACTACACATAACTTAGCAATACCGATGAACTCGTCGCCTTAGTCATCAATAAAATATGTCGGCGGGTACACCGGTAGAACCAACGGCTGAACACCCCTAAGCTATCTGCCAGGCCACCCCTGGTCCAATCTACTCCATACCACACGACTGTGACACCACAACCTCTGGACCTAACAACTATATTACCGCAACGACTGGATCTACCCGTACGCCCTCGCGTCGCCCTTAAACTTGGTCGCCCTTCTCAACTTTATTAACTTTATCTCTTTTAATGTTCATTTTATTGTGTTATTACGTATCATTTAATGTTCATTATTTATGAATTTTGTGTACGTATTCTCTTTATTTTTAAAAAAAAAATGTATGCCTTTTTTAACGTTCCTTTGTTATTGATGCTGTTGTCAATGTTGTACTTTTTTATGTTGTACGCACCAACACTCCCTTAAACCACGCCTAGAAAAAAATTCGATAAATCTAAAATATATTTCGAAATAAGATTGACAATCGATAATTAGTAGAAATATAGAGGAAATACCCAACTCCAAAATAGGGTGGTTAGTGGATATACTGTACTACTGCTTTGTGTTATTTTATATTGTTTTCATGCCCACAGCTGTACCACAGTTCCATTAATTTTATTACACTGTATACAAGAACGTTCGCACACTAACATGCACTATACACATGGCCGTCCACACACCGGATAATAACAGCGACACTACATAGAAAATACCATGCAAATATTTATTCAATAAGACTGGAAACAAATGTATATGTGTATATAATATTGACAATATTTGCAAATACAATCATATATAACATTGTGCGTATTAATATGGCTGAAAACTGAACATTCTAAAATAATCATTTGTAAATGCGATATGACAACATAAAATAAAATATTATATAGTGTGTTCCACTGCTTATAATAAAACACATAATCTTTTGGTCGACTGTTTAAATGTCCTCATAGGATCGACAGATGTATATTCCAGATTGATCCATGGACAACCAAACGTAGTTTACGGCAGATATTCCGCGTCCGTTGCCACTTGCATATAGCCCTGGAATGATAATTTATATTGAATTAAAATCTGTATACCTGAAGGTTGATTGATTGGGTTGATAGAGAAGCAGACAGAAGACAAACATGAACACAGATACACATGTTGGTTAGGGAAGCAGTCGGTAAGGCAGGGGTGGGCAACCATTTTGTAGTGCCATGATGAAGTCATGTAGCATAAGCGCTAAGCGCGATAATTTTAGTCCGACATGAATAATTAATTCATCTGAGTTTGCTCAGAAGTCTTGAAACCAGACGTGTATTAAATATTTACATTTTTAAAGTCATATTTACACCACCGTATAACTTATCATAACACCAACAACTTTAGTATTGCAGTCAAGAGACTGCACTGACGTAAGTGAGCTACAGTCAACTGACTGCACTGATATAAGTATGCGGCAACCGAGAGAATTATAGTGTTAGTGGTGGGGTTGGTCCGGAGAGAAGGGCAGAATTTCGTTAAGGTCATTGTTGCTTCACACTCGCTTTGACATTCTGGCGGCGGCATTATGCACAGTGTATCTGTGCGGACTGTTGTTTGTCGAGACTCCTGTCTTTTCCACTTTTCACCTTGGGCAGTGGGGAGCGTTTTGTGTGATATTCACTGGCACAGGAATGGAGCATAATGGGGACAACCCGTTGCTGTGAAGTTGGAACTGCGACTAACTAACTAACTAACTAACTCGCTTTGTTTACATCAGATCGCATATTCTTTCTTACAATGTCTGACAACTTTCGTTGTGAAGTGATGTTAAAACAGGAATCGCTTTACAATAATGACATGCGACATTTTAATGAAATCGGGAAAATAATGAGGACAAACAGGTCTCAGATCTGACTGAGCTGCAGCAGACGGTTCTATATGCTTTCTGTTAGCGCCGAACGTTAGGCGGCGCTCACTAAACCCGATATCCCACATTGTGCCAATGGCCCCGGGCAGAGAAGTGCAGTGGGGAGGGTACAAGCCTTACCCTAGTGCAAGGAAATGCAACCAATTGACAAACTGTCATGGCAGGCAGACCAGGCCCTAAGCCTGAATTACAGTTCATTCAGCGTGCCAAAGAAAATCTTTTCACGTGCTATGTTTGGCACGCTGTCGTAGTTTCCAGACGTCTGCTGTAAGGTATAGTAACAATAATATTACTAAAAGTGGATATTCGCACACATTCAAGCTGGGATATAAGGAAAGGTAAAGAAACGGACCATTTTACACGCCTCGAGGTGTACAGGGAACATAGTGTTATCCCAATATTGGTATAGACCAACCGGCACTTGATGTTTGATGTGGTCAGTATCACAGCGGCCGCCTTTACTTCCCAGAACATGTCCTGGTTTCCATTTCAGGTTGGGTCGACATGGGAGCCCTGGTAAAGTTAACACATCGGTCCCAATGCGGAATTGAACCGAACCCAGGCGGAAGTCTAACCACTAGGCTACCGCGGCTCTCAATGAGATCATAGTAATTGAACATCTAGTGAGAATGTAATCATAAACACATATAAGAGACACAGTAAAACACCGGGTAAAATAACATTGAGGAAAATCAACAACTAGACCATCGCTATAGAAAATACAGCAGTAGCTTTGGACAGAATAAAACGCTTCACGCCAGTATTTGACATGCTATTTCAATGTAATGTATACGGCAATGCAAGAGTTGATCAAATTATAACGCAGTTCAAATCACGAACAAATAAATATAAGTGTATGTTATTTATATTCGAAAACGACAACAAACACGTTTATAAATGACAAGTGACACAAGAGACATTCGAAATCTTTCGAAAACGACAGCTGGCCATACATGGAGAGACACCATCTAGCAATACCATGTCCAGTAAGATAAAGTCTATAAAGTAACGAAATCCGCTCTTCGTATATTTTCAGTCTGAAATAACAGTCCGCCGTATCCTTCAAACCTACTTCATGTAGATATTTGAGATTCCAAATATGGCCCTCCTCATTTATTGTCAATGAAAAACTATACGGAAATCTTACGGCAGGTAGGCTTACACTAAAGTTTATATATTAATATGGATAAGATACATGAAAAATTTGTCCATGATCTAACAGCCGTTAGGTTAACAGTCAAGTTAAGTTTAGTTGACTGTTCAATATCACGGCACACGGGTGTAACCCATAAGAGTTCCGTCTTACTACTAACTCAAGCTTGAGTCAGGTGAATCTCAGTTCAGTGCACGAACTCCGTAGCACCAGTCAAGTTCATGTATTAATCTGCATTAAACAAGAAAATAAAAGCTACGAAGAACAAAATTAATACTACCAGACGTTAACAAAACGCTCACAATTAGCAGGAACTGAAAATGAGGCTCTAGCTAGTGGCGGACTTGTCAAGGTGTCAGACTGCCCGATGACAAGTGGACCTCATAAACATTAGACAATATGTAACAAATGTTAATGACCTTCTGGTCTTGGCAGCCGATACTTTTAGTGCCGGTCCGCCAGTGGCTCTAGCTATTGATTAACAATAAGAACTACCAGAGAATGCGAACACATTAAAAGTAACCTGACCCACCAGTCGCGTGTTGTACATCAAACCAATCAGAAAGTAATCAACAAATTCCACTTACTGTCTGCAAGTTCAGTTGTGTGTTGTACAGTCGGAAAATGCCAGTGACAGGTAAATCGATGCCTTGTTTTCCAATGTCTGTTGGGGTAAAAGAATGTAAGATTATTAAAGTATCATAATCATAGATATAAACACCTGCAATGTCTTCTAAAGATGATGGAGTTGTTGGTTATAGAGAAGCGCGTTAGAGGGTATTGGTGGATAGATAAGAAAACACACAATGGAGTATTGGCAGATACAGAAAACAATAGCAAATTACTGAAAGTAAAATTGCCAAGAAAATAAAACTGCTAATAAATGTATGGGTTGATTGCAACGTCCTGTAAAGGATATGTTAATGACATATTATTTAAGTCCATACTCTGGGGCAGACCGTTGTGAAAGTATTGGCAGATACAGGGCTGTTGGATCACTCATGGAAGCCATGCAGAACTGACAACAGAACGAACGAATAAAAGAACGAACTTTATTTTTAAAGAGTTACAAATTGAGTCTTTTATTCTGCCTTTCCAATCACCTATCTTTTGTAAGTAAATTATCCGTTGTGTATGGTGCATTGACATAAAAAAAAACATTGCCTAAGAAACATGTCTGCTGTCACGGAGACAGATGTAAGGTGGACTGGTGCTCTTAGGTATTGAGCTAAGGAGGTTAAACAAAACAAAACAAGACAGACAGACAGACAGACATACAGACAGACAGACAGACAGACAGACAGACAGACAGACAGACAGACAGACAGACAGACAGACAGACAGACAGACAGGCAGGCAGGCAGGCAGACAGACAGACAGACAGACAGACAGACAGACAGACAGACAGACAGACAGACAGACAGACAGACATTCTATAACATAAGTCTATAACATTCTATAACACAGTTTATAACATTCTACTGGTAGTTGTCTATAACATTCTACTGTCTTTTAGTTGTCTATAACATTCTACTTTCTGATAGTTGTCTATAACATTGCACTTTCTGATAGTTGTCTATAACATTCTACTTTCTGATATTTGTCTATAACATTCTACTTTCATTAGCCTCTTCCAGACACCCGTCGTTAGTTATGGCCGTCCGAGGTATTCGCAGCGTTCGTCTCACAAGGCACATCTCCTCTCTCTCCATAATCTTTCTAATTTGTCCGGTCACACTCCAATAGTCACTGCCATACAGCAGATCAAGTCCCATATAACATATCACAGCTCTCTTTCTAACGTTCTGTCTACCTTATCCATTATTTAACACTAGCAGGCTGTGAGGCCCGAGGTAGGGCCGATATTCCAAGCGTTAATGATGTCTTAACTTACACTTGACGTTTTCTTTCGTATTTCTTCTTTGTAACTTGAAATATAATCTTTATTCATGTTCATATTTTATAAGCTCAAATAGTTTTAAACCATTGAAATCATCATCATCATGTAGCATGTCTTGTGCAGAACGTCGCTCTCATCACGACGGGCCGAACAGCCTCTCGATCTCTGTTCATTTCTCCCGCCGCATGCACCCTGGTGCCCAAGGTCTCTGCAGCGTCCTATGTACATCTTCGTGTTCTCTTCTACCAGGAACCATGCCTTCCATCACTGTTGTCTCCAAGCCACTGCGGCGTTTACTATCGCCAAAGTAGTTTAGTTTCCGAGACACAATACTGTTTATGAAACAAGTTTTTTCGATGTTCAGATCTGGTAGAATTTCAGTATTTTTCGTTTTCTTGGTTTACAATATTCAAAGAATGTTTCTGTAAAATGTAACGCAACAGCCCTAATTTTCTTCTCTGGTCATTGCGAAATGGTCCGTGACTCGCATCCATAATTTGCCACAGGAAAAGATCCATGTTCTTAACTGTAGCTTGCTTGATGGGGTCATGTCATAGGTTCTTGATACCGTTTGATCTGTACATTGCTATAGCCAGTCTGCGCTTAACCTTTTTTTAACAGTCCCAAATTGTTGTAGAGTGAGTACACTGCTCTGTGGTACTCAAAATAAAGGGCAGTCCACAGGTGTCCACTTATCCCATGAAAATCATTAACCCTTAATCCTTAGCAGCAAAATTAAAACTCAGAGATACAACACTGCTAGAAACAATCACTCCTTTAAAAGTTAAAAGGAAGTATATTCCGGACTTTTAGAGTTTTTATCAAAACAATAAACTGCAGAATAAGACGACACCAAAGCTTACCATTTAGCCCAGGGATAACCACGGAGTCAATGGCTTCACGAATTAGCGTGTTAAAATCTTGTTCCTGCAAATTCACAACCCAAACAGTTATTTGTATGTTCCTGTTATTATAATTTTCAAACATGTACAAGAATATTTAACTCAGTTGCTAGTACACTTGGCTGCGAGCCCCGTAGTCAGTTGTTCGAATTCCTATCGATGCAGCGATTTTAAAATAAACGTGCCTGGTCTCCCAGATCGCCCCTTCCTTAACTGGGTATCAGAAAATATTTTTTTTTTTTTTTTGCATATCCTTTACAGGACATCGCTGTCAACATCAGCATCTTTCAGCTGTATGTTGATTTCTTGGCAAGATTACGCTCAGTAGTTTGCCATTGCTTTCTGAGCGGCCGGCTCACATACCCCGTAAGTTACCGATGCGATTCGAACCACTACTGATTCTCACCGTCATCACGTTACCCACGAGAGTATACGAGATTACGGAGAAAAGTCGCTAACCTCTAAGCCACGAAGCCGGCATCAGAAAATATACTGGGTAGTAAAATGTTCCGGCGTGAGACTGACCACGCCACCCATCGAATGTCGATTGGATCATTCCCCCATTAACATTCACGTTAATGTACAGCTTTTCATTGTTATTTTTACGGTCACATTTTCCAAAACTTTCGAACTATTATTGAACTGTCTAGCACAATATATTGTTGTTCCCTGTAAACTCTATAACATTTTATAAAAATGAATTCTTATGAGCCCTCTAATTTAATTTTAAAATAAAATTGGGGAATTTAAAAAAAAAAAATATAGTAAAACTTTAAAAGAAAACAGATACATAATGAAGGTTAAAATATGAGGAAGAAAAAGAGTCATATGATACTCACGTTAATCTCTCCAATGTCTGATTTAATGACGGCGATGTTAAATCTGCAAACAAAAGTATAATGTACAAACATTAGTGCAAAGTTTCAGGAAGTAGCGATAGTTTAGTGTTTTAGGAGTGGTTGTATTGTAGTGTTTTAGAGAGTCATGTAGTATAGTGTTTTAGGGAATGGTAAGTAGTATATTAAGTCCCTATGCAAAAGGTTTTGTGGCTACGAACCGCCTTGAGCCAGACACTTTAATTATTATGATTTATGACGGTGATGTCACTTTCTTGAGCCAAAAAATTCATATTTTCCGCGCTAAAGGAGATAACTACTTCCGGTCTTCCTCCATCTCCCTCCTCCAACTCATTTAAGGAGTTGTGGTAGTATGGTGTTTTAGGGTGTGGTAGAAGTGTCGTGTATTATGGAGTGGTGCTAGTGTAGCAATTTAGGGAGTCATGGTAGTGTAGCAATTTAGGGAGTAGTGATAGTGTAGCAATTTAGGAAGTAATGGTAGTGTAGCAATTTAGGAGGTAGCTGTAGTGTAGTGTTTTAGGCATTGATGGTTATCAGTGTTTTAGTGAGCGGTGGAAGTGTTGTATTGTAGGAAGTGGTGGTAGTGTAGTGTTTAGGGAGTGGTGTTAGTCTGGTGGTTTAGGGAGTGAAGGTTGTTTAGTGTAGTGGTGGCAGTGTTGTGTTTTAGGGAGTGGTGGTATTGTTGCGTTGTAGGGAGTGGTGGTAGTGTAGTGATTATAGCATGGTGTTAGTGGTTATCGTTTCTTTACTTATTCAGTCTCTCGGTAGAGATTTGTTCGCAGCAAACGAGCATAATCTCCGGCGGGCCTATTCTCGCTGGTCGCGAGATCCGCACAGTGGAAGTATGGGAGATTTGCTTGCAAATAGACAGGCAATATCTCCTGCGGTAGCTATGGCGGGCCTATTCCCGTTGGTCGCGGGGACCGCTATAAGTCAGGTGGGGAGTCTGACGATAGTGCACGCTTTACACAGGTCCGGACACTTGTGACTGACAGATGTGCGCGCCCTCATGGTCCGGGCTCGTACAAGGCCCTCACCTGTGGGACATGGCTGAACGCCTCTAAGCCGGGTCCCTTGGGTGTCAGGGTCTGGCCATAACTCGCCACCGGCTCGTGGTGGTGAGGTCTCGGTGGATTGACGCTGAGCCGCCAGCGTCTGCAGCCTACCTTGTGCCAGACGTATTGGTTACCCATTCCTCTGGAATACACAAGACTAGGCCGAGGGAGGGGTCATGTCGTTTGGGCATCACATGATCTCTGAAGCTCTGCCCAGACATTGTGATGGAATATTGGCCACATTCCACTCACATACTTTGGTCTGTCAAGACTGCAAGGTGTCTACTTAGTGGGGTGATTTAGGGAGTGGTGGTAGTGTAGTGTAGTTGTGGTAGTGTTGTGTTTTAGGGAGTGGTGGTAGTGTAGTGTTTCTTGAATTGGTGCTAGTTTCGTGTTTAAGAAGTGGTGATAGTGTAGTGTTTTAAGGAGTGGTAGTTATGTAGTATTTTAGAAAGTGGTGTAGTGTTTAGGGATACTTGTAGTGTAATTTGAGTGAGTGGTTATAGTGTAGTGTTTTATGGTATGTGGTAATTTAGTGTTTTGAGCAGTGGTGGTATTGTAGTGTTTTCGGCAGTGGTGGTAATGAAATGTTTTAGTGAGTGCTGGTTGTGTTGTGCTGTAGGGGTTGGTCTTAGTGTAGTCTTTCAATGTGTGGTGGTAGTGTAGTTTTTTAGAGAGTGGCGTTAGTGTAGTGTTTTAGGGAGTAATTGTAGTGTATTGGTTTGGGGAGTGGTGATGGTGTAATGTTTATGGGTAGAGTTGTAGTGTAGTGTTTTATGGAGTGCTGTTAATGTAGTGTTTTAGGGAGATGTGGAAGTGTAGTGGCTAAAATGCTTGCCCGCCGAGCCGGTGATCACGTATTCAATTCCTCAAAGATGCGAGGACAAAGTTTTTTAATTGACCTGGGTTTTAAGATAGCACTCCTGCAGTCTTTATTTCCCAGAAAATTTCCTGATACCTATGTTAGGTTATTTCCACCTAGGAGCTCAGTGTTAGAATAATTCCCGCCTCGAGTAGCATTTGAACACATGACCTACAGGCTGGCGTGCTATTCTCTGAGAAAACGCGGATCTCAGGCAAAGTAACGGTGACTCATAAACTCTTTATTCTGCAGCAGTGGTTGGTGTATAAAACATAATGTAAATACAAAGGACCCCTGTTGTGTATAAAAATTGTTGTGGTAGAGGGGCTTGTGTGTTCCAATGACCCCAAGAACCTTGCCGACAGTAGGGTCTCCCATGTCGGACAGGTCAAGAGATAGGGACCAGGCGAAGCAAAACACAAACCTTTTGCCTTTTAGATAGATAAAGCGAACCCAAAAATATACTTGTCGAAGTCGAATGTACTGAGACACAGACTTGAAGAAATAGGGCAAGGCAACTCAGTCAATGATGATGACAATAATCACCAAGGAGACCCCGGGGGAAGATATCTGTGACTCGTCTCTTCTCATAAACTAGTATTACTTTTACTAATCAAATACTAATCTCGAGATGGCAGAGAGGATTATGAAATATAGATTTTCTTCTTCTTCTTCTTCTTCTTCTTCTTCTTCTTCTTCTTCTTCTTCTTCTTCTTCTTCTTCTTCTTCTTCTTCTTCTTCTTCTTCTTCTTCTTCTTTTTCATTCTGCTGTTTTTCCTTAATGCAGTCATTGTAATAACACCTCTGTTGTTGTATGTTTTATGTACTCATTGTAGTATCATCTCCGTGGTTTGTATTTTGTTGTGATTTCTTGGTGTTTTCTTATGGAGGTTTTCACCGCAACGTAATCTCTTTTCTGTAATTGTATTTTGAAAAGCTCTAAACACTTCGTAGTTACCTATTATTTAATTCTTTTAAGGAAATCGGCGCCAAAACAAGGCAACTTTCACCGAAACGATATCTTTTAAACCATTACGTTTGTTTACGAAGTCATCACCAGATCAGTCATATTGTATTTACAAGCTAATTTATTGTATAACATTGAAATACATGGGACGGTATAACTTACGTGTAATCAGCAATAGACGCGGTCAACTTCCCATCTACAACTGAAGGCTGAATGGTTACTGACACGCTCTGAAATAGTGTCCACATGTACTGGTCAGTTTCTAGCAAAGATGTCAACACTGTGACGTAGTTACATGTGTGTCAGTCATGTACAGAGGTGTGTCAGCCATGTACAGAGGTGTGTAAGTAATGTAGAGAGGTGTGTTTGTCATATAAAGAGGTGTGTCAGTCACGTAAATAGGTGTGTCGGTCATGTAAAGACGTGTGTCGGTCATGTAAAGACGCGTGTCAGTCACGTGAAGAGGTCTGCGTGGCTGTGGGGTGTAATGCCCTTGCGCTTACATTTCCGGCGCACTGACAGCGGGGCAAGGGATTCATTCCTTAAATTGTATGTTGGGCTTAAACGTTGACTTCTCGTTCAGAAAGCAATGGCAAACTACTGAACGTAAACTTGTCTAGTATATCAACCTGAAATCGGGGTTGCAGAAGCTCATACCATTGTGAAAATCAACGCAAAGCGATCTGCACCCATCTGGCCTGCCACTGACCTGGAACCCGGTGTGTCGGGATTGCTCACTACCGCTGCAGGATCATTTGTAACATTTTCTAGAAACTGTCTGGAAGTGCTGTCGGTGAGGGGCTTAGAATTTGGATGGTCACTAAACTTTACGATGCCATGAACTAGTATATGAAACGGTAGAACATTTGACATTCCTGCAAAATGTGAATTATTTTAAGTATGTTATAGAAGTATCGGATCTGCTGGGGCATAGTGGTTAGCGCGCTAACATACCGGGACAGAAGTCCACTCTTCAGCACAAGCAGGAGTATCCTGTCCCACAAGCACGGCTCTGGGGTCGACCCCGCCTGATAATCATGGATACCAGATACCTTCTAGAAATTTCAGGGAAGGAAAGAAGACGAGGAAGTGAAATGTCCACCCCATCTCATATGTCTTGGCCTAGAATATGTGAAGACCTAACACTTCACACCCAACGGTAGGAGTACCACCACACCTTTGTAGTAGAAACAGTAGCTACAGAAAGTACTTTTAAATTATTTCTGAATAATTTAGCCATCTCTCTCTCTCTCTCTCTCTCTCTCTCTCTCTCTCTCTCTCTCTATCTATCTATCTATCTATCTATCTATCTGTCTATCTCTCTCTCTCTCTATGTCTCTCTCGCTTTCTCTCTCTCTCTCTCTCTCTCTCTCTCTCTCTCTCTCTCTCCGCACTCCCTCTTTCTCTCGCTGAACCCTCTGTCTCTCCCCCTCTTTCTGTTTTACTCAGAACAAGCTTAGCATACATACTCTGCCACTCAGTTGTGGAACACTCTTCTACAAGAAATCAAAGACACCAAAAATCATTATACATGCAGTCGCAACCTGTTTGAACACTACCTCAGTTCAGACTACATACCTCTCTAAAATTAATAAAGGTAAATTATCTCAAACGACAACTAGTTAATAAACATTTCCATAGGCATGGCACGTTACACCTTCCATAGGTATTTATCATGTCGATGGTAAACACTGCATTAGTGAATCATGTATTATTGATTATTTTTCATGCGTATTAATGCTTATTGTCCTTTTGTTGTCTACGATTAGCTACATAAGTGATGTTGAATGAAATAATGTATCAGATGAATTAGAGAAGAAGGGCAGAATGTCGGACGGACCTGCGTTCCCAATTCTTAATCCTTCGAAAATAAAGATTGTTCGTTCGTTCGTTTACTCTCTCTATCTCTCCCTCTCTCTCTCTCTCTCTCTCTCTCTCTCTCTCTCTCTCTCTCTCTCTCCCCCTCTCTCTCTCCCTCTCTCCCTCTCTCACTCTCACCCTTTCCCTCTTTCTCCGTCTCCCTCTCTCTCTCTCTATCTCTCTGTCTCTCTCTCTCTCTCTTTCTCGGGTAACAGGTAATTTGCAGAACGTCACTCTCATCTCTGCGATCCGACAAGCCCATCGATCTGTTGCCGTGTCTCCAGCCCCGTGCACCCCATGCCCAGGTGTCTGCAATGTCCCGTGCCTATCTTCGTGCTGGTATTTCAGTGTCCGAGACATAACACTGTCTATGAGCCAGGTTCCTCCGATGCTCAGACCTTGCAGAGTTCTGTATATTTCTTCTTTTTGGTCTACGTGAAGAAGTTTAATGTGACGTGAACTCAAAATCCCCAATTGTCTTCTTTAGTGATTGCGAAATTATCCATGACTCTCATTCATATGTTGCCACATGAAAAAAGATGTCCTCAAAGACTGTATTCTAACTTGCTTGCTGGTATAGTGCCATAATTACACATATATTATTTCACACAATTTAGCCAAACTTGCAAGAATTTGGTTTAGTTTGTTAATGATCATCAGGCGCCTTATCGGAACGGTAGGGAATTGAGCTTACAATATAATGAGCACCATCGCGAAAGTGTTCGTCGTTCGCTACGGGAGGGGAAGACTGTTTACCTATTCCACTGTGCACTAGGCTTAAAATGTGATGACCGAGAGCAGATTCCTGCTACGGGACTGGTTTGTTTTTATTTTGTTTGTTTGCTAAGAATCCCTTTCATTGCACTCCGATATCTCCATAAATGCTTCAGTCTCCTCCAACAGATCACACATGAAGAATCTCGGCACAGCGCACGAACTCCGAAGCTACGGTGAGTGTTCGAAGAATATTCACTGGCACAGGAACGGAGCATAATGGTGACGACCCGTTGCCGTGAAGTCGAAACCGCGACTAACTAACTAACCAACCCGCAACAGAAGCATGTACCATGCAAGCTGCTATTCAGAATACTTACAACTCTCAGTTCAAGTGGTGATATTTCTCCACTCTGTGAGTGGACAACCACTCCCACGTTGGCTACAGCTGAAGTGGACAATTTCTGGTTGTTAAACGTTACACTTGGGGCGCTTGATGAACTGATACGAAGTTCCAGTTTTGACTCTGGGTAGTGTTCCTTTAACTGAAATAACATGACAATGAACACATTAACGTTAAACGTTACACTTGGGGCGCTTGATGAACTGATACGAAGTTCCAGTTTTGACTCTGGGTAGTGTTCCTTTAACTGAAATAACATGACAATGAACACATTTCTTGACATTCATAAGGACAACTACTGTATTTATACTTCACATTTACATTAATTAATCTAAGGTACGTAACACTCAAACGGTTTTAGGATGTGGTATTCCGAAAATTATTTCCCTTTCTCTATTTTTGATTCTTATGTATAAAAAGCTCACAGTATCAGGAAGTAGATCACAATGTCTGAGATAGATCACGTTTTGTGATATTTCCTCTCGTAGTTATGTGTATGAAATGTAGTCGCATGACGCATATTGCCTACGGACTGTGAATTGCTTGGTCTTCTCATACTCTATGCCACATTATAATGAAGCGGGATGGGCAGTTGCCGTCCTCGCCCCTGTCTTTCCCAGAACATTCCCAGACAATTCTAAAAGTCTCTGGTTGCCACTCCATGAGCCTGGTTGGCCCCATCGCCGCACTAGTGGGAAATGAGAATCAATCTTGTCAATGCTGGGGAATACAACCCATATTGGTAAGCAAGGAAACTGACCGCTTTCAAACTCAGGATTTTAAAATGAAACACTCTGAAATTACAATGAAAACAACTATCTACGTCACATGAATGACTGGGGTCTGAAATATAGAAGTAGAACAGTCGCCTAGTAATGTGGAAGATTAAGGTTTCAGCCTTCACCAGGCTTAAACGTGGTTTCCTATTTGGGAATTAAATGTGTTAGTGTATGATAATGTCTCAGTAAATCAACTAGTCAGTTGAATTTAATAATCATAGAACGTGTGTTGCCGGGGCCCATAAGGGAAAAAAAGAATAGCAACACTGTAGCCTACCACGCATGTCGTAAGAGGCGACTAAGGAGGCTTGATGGTTCCGTCGCCTTGCTACTGAGTGAGGGCGTGGCGCGACACTGTGAGCTGTGAGTTTCGTGTGAAGTGGTTTTGAATCTGCCCAAGTTTTTTTTTTTTTTTTTTTGGGAACGTGACTGCATGTTCAGAGCGATGGCAGGTGGCTATGTCCCAGAGTTGACCGGTTTTTGCCTTATGCAGAAATGCGTGGCTGCTGGGTTTCTGGTTGACTGCCACTGCCATCGACGATGAACTGTATTTTCGTGGACTGTGTGGGTGAACATCTAGGAAACATCCAGATAGGAAAATGACTGCCGATTCCATCAGAGATGAACTGGGTGTTTCGTGGGGGACTGGTGTGTTGATATTCTGGCGGCGGCATTATGCACAGTGTATTTGTGCGGGCTGTTGTTTGTCGAGACTCCTGTATTTTCCACTTTTCACATTGGGCAGTGGGGAGCGTTTTGTGTGATATTCACTGGCACAGGAACGGAGCATAATGGGGACGACCCATTGCTGTGATGTTGGAACTGCGACTAACTAACTAACTAACTAACTAACTAATCATGGAATAAATAAAATAAATAAATGGATAAATGTGTGCATGAATGAATGAAGAAATTCATGAGCAAATAAAAAAATGAACAATTAAACGAATGCATTAATGAATCAATTAATGATTTAAATATCATATGTGTGATGTAAAGAATGACGCATTAATTAATTAATGGGTAGTAATGAGGAAAAAAAAATTAGATTTCAGTAAGTAAACATATCAAAGTAAACTGACCTGTCCGGTCGGGTTCAGCAGATCTGAACTATCAAATGGAAGCTGTAAAGAATTTTAAAAAACAATGGTACAGAAAACAGTTAGATGTGAATCATGCAACAGAAATATTTTTTCCCGCGTTTCCATCCTGTTTCAGGATATTGCGGTCAACACCAGCATCTTTCAGCTGTATGTTGATTCCTAGGCTAGATTACGCTCATCAGCACGCCGCGACTTTCTGAGCGACCGGATCCATACTCTCATAAGTCGCTGGCGCGACTCGAACCACTTCTAATTCTCGTGCGCTCACGTCAACCACGAGAGTATTCGGAGTTAACAGAGAAAGCTGCTAACTCCTCGGCCAGGGAGCCGGCTTGCAACAGAATTACACATAGATATTTAAGCTGTCACAGAAGAAGAATAGCTATGACCACTGAGGTACACAGTTCACTTCATCAGGCAATAAGTCCTTCGCAGGACATAGCTCTCACCAAGGGCTGCGACAAAATGCTCGATCTCTTGCTAGCTCCCATGCTTTATACCTGCTTATGCCCAAGGTGTCTTCAGTGTCTTGTATGCATCTTGGTGCTGGGCGACCCCAGCCTCTTCGTTCTGAAACCGTGCATTCCATCACTGTTGGCTAAATATTCTCGGATTATAAGAGTTAACAACGATACAGATTGTATGCTCTGTACACGACATGCATATAAGTATAACTAACGTGTGTTATGGCAATTCTGGAAACTTCGCTCCAAGTCCGCCATTTCATTTGGAAGCTCATGATTTTGATCTTGTATATTACAACCGCCGGTCTCTCTGGCTGTGGGGTTACAACACTTTCTCTCTGTAATCCCGTTTATCACGCAGAGTCTCGCAGCGGAGCGAGAACTGAGGTGGTTCGACCCCCGCTCGTGACTTGCGGATACTGAGCCGGCCGCTCAGAAAGCAATGGCAAACTACTGAGCGTAATCTTGCCAAGAGATCAACAGACAGCTGAAAGATGCTGCTGTTGACAGCTAAGTCCTGTAAAAGGATACGCAAAAAAAAAAAAAAAAAAAAATATTACAACCGCCGGTCTCTCTGGCTGTGGGGTTACAACACTTTCTCTCTGTAATCCCGTTTATCACGCAGAGTCTCGCAGCGGAGCGAGAACTGAGGTGGTTCGACCCCCGCTCGTGACTTGCGGATACTGAGCCGGCCGCTCAGAAAGCAATGGCAAACTACTGAGCGTAATCTTGCCAAGAGATCAACAGACAGCTGAAAGATGCTGCTGTTGACAGCTAAGTCCTGTAAAAGGATACGCAAAACATTTTATATTACAACCGGCGTCAATGATCTCCGACGGCATGGACCACTACGTGTGTTGGCTCCCTTCCGTGCCATGACCTAAGATTGTCCAGGATTGTCTCACCCTGCCTTCCTTTACTGAACGTAAACTTGGCTAGTAAATTACAAGCAGCCAACAAAATGGTGGGGTTGATTGGGACGTTTAAAATGACATGCAACTAACTTTGTCTTTTATGTTACTGAAAGTTTTGCCAAGACAGACCAGGACATTGTCAGCATTTTATCCTTCTATATTACATACGCCGGCTTCGTGGCTTAGAGGTTATGACTTTTCTCCGTAATCTCGTATACTCTCGTGAGTAACGTGATGACGGTGAGAATCAGCAGTGGTTCGAATCGCATCGGTAACTTACGGGGTATGCGAGCCGGCCGCTCAGAAAGCAATGGCAAAGTTCTGAGCGTAATCTTGCCAAGAAATCAACATACAGCTGAAAGATGCTGATGTTCACAGCGATGTCCTGTAAAGGATATGCAAACCAAAAAAAAAAAAAAAAAAACAATATTACATACAGTTTTCTTATGGTTAGGAACAACAGTGACAGTATTGTTTTAAACCATTTTCCTAAAAATTCCATTATAAACTTACAGTTTACCCAAGATATGTAAAGGTTTTCGCTTCGTAAACTATTTCAAAATTTAAAAATACAGTAATTTCTTTATAATAAATGTCGTCATATTAATTTTTTTTTCTTTTCAGAAATCAATCCAATACCGGATCTGCTGTGGCTCAGTGATCAGTGCTCTTGTCTGTAATGACTTTGGCTCGGATTCAATCTCCAACTGAGGTATATTTATTATGTCCCAACCAGTACGGTTCAGGTGTAGATTCAGCCTCACAGAAACTGTAAGACTATTTTTAGACTTTCCTGGGAAAGGAAAACGACGAGGAAGGGAACCTGCCACACAACCAAATATGTGCTGACCTTGATTATGTGGGTGTAATACGTCATCCTCACCGGCTGTATCTGGTATAGGACTATGGTTACCCAGATCGTACCATGTAAGTGTACAGCAATGGCATTTTACATTTAGTTCATTAGTGAATTATCTTATTATTATCCGTGCACCTTCTGAAGTCAGTATTAATATATCCAAAGAAAGCAACAGCAGCCAGCTTGTTGACATCTCCATGGAGTCTGTCTTCAAACAGAGCGGGTGTAGGCCAACATAGTTTTCTCTGTTCTTCATTATGAATGAGAATGAGGCAGCGAGTGTGACGAGGGGATCTGGCCGATGCTCGACGCTCAGAGGAAAGGCGAGACGGACATATAATCAGATTGCTACTGGAACTATTAGTGTTGGAACTCTTCGCTGGCTGCTGAGGATGGGGACGGAGCGCTTATGGGAATGTCCCGAATGCTGTGATGTCGTTTCCTAAATCAATCAATCAATCAAATCTCTGTTCTTCATATGCTGGAGATAAATGCATGAGATGCTTAGCTGTTATTTTAACAGTTCAACAGTCACATGCATCAGAGTCTCCTATCTTTAGTTGATTAAACATGTGGTACTTCAGCCTGGTGCATCCTGTGATGAGTCTAAAGATAGATACTTGTTCTCTTCGGTGGATTTGGCAACATGCATCTTTCTTGTGGCTTGTTTCTGTACCTGCGTCTTAAAAATCATTTGGCCTCACCTTTATGGGATTGGGGAGATACCTTGTTTCCTGTTTATAATGCTTCTGAGAGAGATCTCTGGTCTCCAATCATGAGGACTGGTTGACCATAGTGACGATGCTATTAAACAAACACATCTCTTTAAATGGGATTTGAAAACGAACCGCTGCCCTGGTAAGCCAGCCTACGGATCCACTTTAATTTCAGACAGTGGAAATTAGAGTACACAACATTATTTATCTATTGTGAGAGCTTTTGTGGAATGAATGTGATGGGCGAGTGTTCTGTAACAAGATAGCCAGGTAACTTATCCACGGTGCAACCATTGCTCATTGCACTGGGAGCCCCAGTGGTCAAGTTGTCAAACCATCTTGCTCTCTGAAGGTCCTGGGTTCGTTTTCAGATTGCGGCATTCGATCTGAGAATGCAGTTTTTCCCTAGACCCCTGAGGGTCATCGCTGGAGCTACAGAGTTCGTCCCTTGGCGGATGGTCTGTGCAGGCGGCTTGCCATTCCGAGGGGAAAGACCGAGTCAGAAGAGATAAACCACACTGCAGTTAAGTCGATCCTCAAGCGGTTAACCTTTTGTAGCTTTTAGTTGTCTACTGAAAGAGATCGAGCAAGTGTGAACTCACTACAATGGCGTGGATTCTGCAACAAGATAGCTTATCCACTCTGTATTCATTTCTAATTGCAGTAGTCAACACTGAATGAGAAAACTTACTTTGTCCACTGTTATGTTGTACTTGAGGAACCCATTGACGTGTGCCACATAGAGAAACGTATTGGCGGAGTATTCAGATATATACAAATACAACATATTGTTGAATACATTCAAAGCTGGCAACGCTGCAGCCGTGAATGGGCTCTCCTGTCTGTTGTCTTTCCAGTAAACGGCTCCCTGCAAGGGAAAATATAATTTATTTCCAGATATATTGTACATGCTTTACATCTGGTGTAAGTTGTACAATAAAAACTTTAAAGATATCATAATTGTATGTAAATAATAATAGACATGTGGCTTAATAGTTAACAACATGTTGTTTCTGGTTTAATTCCGATCACAGATACGATATTTCTTCGCCAGCATGGATCGTGTGTTGACCCAGCTTCTTGATGCTTGTAACAGATAATTTACCGAGTTTTCAAAACATCGTCAGTGAAGAGACGAAAAAAGGGGAACTAATCACCTGTATGCATGGACCTAGAATAAATGGAGCGGAAGGGAGTGCCTGTAACAAGAAGTGGCAATATGCACTATTCCACATAGGGTAGGCTGAGATCCTCAAGTGAGGCAAAGGGTGCGGTGAGACATCTCTCAATTGAGGCAAAGAACAAAGTTTGGTATGTCGAGTGGGTGCGGTGAGACACCTCTCAAGTGAATCAAAGAACGAAGTTTGGTATGTATAGTGGGTGCGGTGAGACATATCTCAAGTGAGAAAACGAATGAGGGGTGTTTTATGTAGAGTGGGTGCGGTGATACACCTCTCAAGTGAGGCAAAGAACGAGGCGTGGTATGTAGAGTGGGTGCGGTGAGACATCTCTCAGGTGAAGCAAAGAACGGGGTGTGGTATGTAGAGTGGGTGCGGTGAGACACCTCTCAATTTAGGCACAGAACGAGGTGTGGTATGTAGAGTGGGTGCGGTGGAACACCTCTCAAGTGAGGCAAAGAACGAGGTGTTTTATGTAGAGTGGGTGCGATGAGACACCTCCCAAGTGAGGTGAAGAACGAGGCGTGGTATGTAGAGTGGGTGCGGTGAGACACCTCTTAATTGAAGCAAAGAACGAGGTATGGTATGTAGAGTGGGTGCGGTGAGACACCTCTAAAGTGAGGCAAAGAATGAGGTGTGGTATGTAGAGTGGGTGCGGTCTGACACGTCTAAAGTGAGGCAAAGAATGAGGTGTGGTATGTAGAATGGGTGCGGTCTGACACCTCTAAAGTGAAGCAAAGAACGAGGTTTGGTATGTAGAGGGGGTGCGGTGAGACATCTCTCAACTGAGGCAAGGTACGAGGTGTGGTATGTAGAGTGGGTGCGGTCTGACACCTCTCAAGTGAATCAAAGAACGAAGTTTGGTATGTATAGTGGGTGCGGTGAGACATATCTCAAGTGAGAAAACGAATGAGGGGTGTTTTATGTAGAGTGGGTGCGGTGATACACCTCTCAAGTGAGGCAAAGAACGAGGCGTGGTATGTAGAGTGGGTGCGGTGAGACATCTCTCAGGTGAAGCAAAGAACGGGGTGTGGTATGTAGAGTGGGTGCGGTGAGACACCTCTCAATTTAGGCACAGAACGAGGTGTGGTATGTAGAGTGGGTGCGGTGGAACACCTCTCAAGTGAGGCAAAGAACGAGGTGTTTTATGTAGAGTGGGTGCGATGAGACACCTCCCAAGTGAGGTGAAGAACGAGGCGTGGTATGTAGAGTGGGTGCGGTGAGACACCTCTAAATTGAGGCAAAGAACGAGGTATGGTATGTAGAGTGGGTGCGGTGAGACACCTCTAAAGTGAGGCAAAGAATGAGGTGTGGTATGTAGAGTGGGTGCGGTCTGACACGTCAAAAGTGAGGCAAAGAATGAGGTGTGGTATGTAGAATGGGTGCGGTCTGACACCTCTAAAGTGAAGCAAAGAACGAGGTTTGGTATGTAGAGGGGGTGCGGTGAGACATCTCTCAACTGAGGCAAGGTACGAGGTGTGGTATGTAGAGTGGGTGCGGTCTGACACCTCTAAAGTGAGGCAAAGAATGAGGTTTGGTATGTAGAGTGGGTGCTGTGAGATATCTCCCAAGTGAAGCAAAGAACGAGGTTTGATATGTAGAGTGGGTGCGGTGAGACATCGGATTTGTTTGTTGTCCATGTTACAGTGCTGCAAGGTGCTATGATACCATGATGTGTCATATCGATAAGCGTGGGTGGTCATGTGTCGCCATTTCAGACGATCCCTAGAGTCTGGAATCAGCTCTGTCGTCTTGTCTCGACCATTCCATGTGGCAAAGTCATTCAGATATTTACTTCTCTGCCTTCCTCTTGTTATGTTCCCCTCAATCTTGCCAGTTGTCACCAAGCTCTCTACTTTATTTCTGTTCTTAACTTGCCCAAACAATGTTGACTGTCTACGTCTAATTTCTCTAAGGGAGATGTGTGTGTGTGTGGGTGGGGGTGTGTGTTTGACTAGGCGGTTGTGGGTGAGTGGGTGGAGGAGGATATGTGGGTTTATGATTGTTGGTGGGTTATGGGATGGGTGTGGGATATATATATGGGTGGGGAGATGTGGGTGTAGGGGATGTGTGGTGGGTGGGAGATGTGTGTAGGTGGGGGTGGTTGTGGGTGTGGGGATGTGTGTGTGAGTGAGGGATGTGTGTGGGTGTGGGATGTTTGGGTGGATGGGTGGGGAGTGTGTGTGTGTGGTTGGGTGGGTGTATGGGTGAGGGATGTGTGGGTGAATGTGTGTGGGGGATTGTGTGGGTTGGGGATGGGTGTGGGTGATGGATGTGGGGATGTATGTGTGGGAGGGGGATGTGTCTGGTGGGTGGGTGTGTGTGTGGCTGGATGGAGGATGTATGTATTGGTAGTGAGGGTGATTGTAGATGGGATATGTGTGGGTGGGTAGGAGATGTGTGGGAGATGTGTGTGTGTGGGTGAGGGGTGTGTCTTGGGGATGTGTATGGGTGTGGTGTTGTGTGGGATGGAAGATGGGTGTGGATAAAAGATGTGTGTATGGGTGGGTGGGGTGTGGGTGTGCGGATGGGTGTTGATGTGTGTGATGGTGGGGGATGTGT
The DNA here is from genome assembly GCA_963921405.1 of Cepaea hortensis. Lineage (NCBI taxonomy): Eukaryota > Metazoa > Mollusca > Gastropoda > Stylommatophora > Helicidae > Cepaea > Cepaea hortensis. Next base: position 23,778,382 of record OY992889.1, on the reverse strand, counting down.
GTTTGGAGGGGTAGTTGGGTGTGTGAGTGTGGTTGGGTAGATGGAAGATGCATTTGTTGATGAGTGGGTGAGGGGTGTGTGGGTGTTAGTGGTTGGGGGATAAGTATTGTGTGGAAGGATGTGTGAAGGGGATGAGTGTATGAGGGGGATGAGTTTATGGGTGGGGGATGTGTGTGTGGGTTGGGTGTGCGTGGATGGAAGGTGTGTGTTTGTGAATGGGAGATGTGTGTATGGGTGGAGAGATGTTTGTGTGGGTGGGGATGTATGTGTATATGGGTAGGGTTGTGTGGTTAAGGGATGTGTGGCTGGGGGATGGGTGTGTGGGTAGAGGATATGTGGGTGGGTGATTTATATGGGTAAGGTTGTGTGGTTAAGGGATGTTTGGTTGCGGGATGAGTAGGAGAAGGATGTGTGGATGGGTTGAGGATATGTGGGTGGGTGAGTGTGTGTAGGTTTGGAGATGGTAGGGGATGTTTGTATGGGTGGGCTCGGGATCTGTGAGTGTGCTGGGGGAGATGAGAGGTTATGTGGGTGGGTGCGGAATGTGTGTTTGGGTAGGTGCGGGATATATGAGATAGCGGGGAGATGTGTGTGTGTGTGTGTGGGGGGGTATGTGTGGTTGGGGATGTGTGTTTGGCTGGGTGGTTGGATGTGTGTGGGTGGAGGAGGATATGTGGCTGGGTGATTGTTGGTGGGTAATCGGACGGGTGGAGGATGTGTGAGTGGGTGGGGAGATGTGTGTGTGGGTGGGGGATGTGTGGGTTGTGAAATGTATGTATGCTTGGGGTGTGGGTGGATGGAATGTGTGGTTGGTGGGAGTGTGTGTGGGTGTGGAGATGTGTAGGTGTGGGGATGTGGTGGATGGGTAGGGGCATGTATGTGTGCCTGGGGTGTGTGTGTGTGTGTGTGGTTGGGTGGGGGATGTGTGGGTGAATGGGGGATGTGTGGGTGGGTGGTGGATGTGTCTCATAACATGTTAATATGCATTGTTTATGTTTACAAAATTCATTTGACGATGTTTTTCCTATGCACTATTGATGATCGAAAGATGAGTGATTGGAAGGGCCGAATGTAAGATGGGCCTGTGTGCCCAATTTGTTACCCTTTGAAAATAAAGTCCGTTCGTTCGTTCATTCGTTCTCTAATCAGTTTACGGTTTGTTATGTGCTTCTTGTAGGACTTGTTCATTGGTTTTTCTGTCTGTCCAGGGTATTTTGGCAATCTTCTCATAAACCATATTTCCACTGTCATTAGATGTTTTTCAGCTTGTCTGCTCATTGTCCACGTTTCACATCCATAAAAAAGTGCAGGTTATATGTAGCATAGCGGGTAAAGCCTGGTAAATATAGTGCTTTTTTTCTTTTTGGCAGTTCAAAATTAATGTTGCTTTAGATTAAGAAAGGTTGTTAAACTTATTCAGTTCTTAAAATAATGCTTACCTTGCTGACGACATCAATGTAATTGTCTGTAACAGTGGGAGCTCTATTGAGGCTGTAGTCCAAGAGGAAACGTCTAGCAATCTCCGCACTGACTGGTTTCAGAAATAGAATGATTCAAGTTATCAGTACACAGTCATTTAACTTTACAGGTCGTGCAAGTTTATCACCGTTGGTGCAGGATAAGATATGTTCAAAAAACATAATAAAGCACCTCTTGAAACAAGACACAGACGGAGATATTAGTGCACGAGTAAATACAAAGTCTCTCGCAAGCCGGCCTGATGGGCATGAGTTCGATCCGCATGGGGGAGATTCCAGTTTTACAAACTGACCTATGCTACCAGGTTGACTCAACCTAACCTGGGTATCAAGAAATGTCTGGGAAGTAGAAGCGACTGGCCTGATACTGACCACATCACTGACCGACTATCGATTTGTCTATTAAAATATGGGCCTAGCACCATGAGCCCAATGCGCCTAAAGCGTGTAAAAGGCATCTTTAATGTTTAAATACAAGCTCACAATCCAGGCCCAACCATAGCGCTACTTCTGACCCTAAATACAAGCTCACAATCCAGGTCCAACCATAGTGCTACTTCTGACCCTCAATACAAGCTCACAATCCAGGTCCAACCATAGTGCTACTTCTGACCCTCAATACAAGCTCACAATCCAGGTCCAACCATAGCGCTACTTCTGACCCTCAATACAAGGTCACAATCCAGGTCCAACCATAGCGCTACTTCTGACCCTCAATGTCATGTTTAAATACAAGCTCACAATCCAGGTCCAACCATAGCGCTACTTCTGACCCTCAATGTCATGTTTAAATACAAGCTCACAATCCAGGTCCAACCATAGCGCTACTTCTGACCCTCATGTTTAAATACAAGCTCACAATCCAGGTCCAACCATAGCGCTACTTCTGACCCTCAATACAAGCTCACAATCCAGGTCCAACCATAGCGCTACTTCTGACCCTCATGTTTAAATACAAGCACAGAATCCAGGCCCAACCATAGCCCTACTGCAATTCCAATTCCAATTTTCAAAACAAACATTCTAAATTCGGCCTCGTTCAACCTGCCTCTTCAGCTGTGGTTATTGTGAGGTCCGTGGTTTTTATGGGTTCATTCACCCTAATTCTTGTCTTGTGCGCTCTTACGAGTTAGTCCTATCTCGGACTGGTTATGTTGATTTGTATCTGTGACGTCTGCTAGGGGTTGATCGGCGGCTATCCTATGAGCTCGTCCTTTTGTAGTATCTTTTGTTACTGAAGGCTCCTGGCTCGTCTGGCTTGACTGGTTGCAGTCCTTTTAAGGACTTTTTATTTGGTGTTTTTGCCTCTTTTTTGTGTATTTTCTGTAGGAGCTTTTCTACGTTTCCATATTTCTCCTTGCGCCTGTTTTCACTTTCGAGTTTGAATTTCTGCTGCCATTCGATTTTCTCTTCCGCGGTCATCCATGGGATCATCTCTCCGTCTTCTATATAGTACGTGTAGCAAGGTCCATCTGACCTTGTCCATCCTCGAAGTCAGTACATCTATCTGGGTATACTACCGGTCTCCTGAGTTTCTTGGGCTTCTTCATTTCTCTTTCATCTCAGCGCCTTTTGAATTCCTGGTGCCTGCGTTCCTCCAATTTTATCGATTCTAGGCACTCCTCCAGGTGGGTATTCTGCTCGCGGTTTTGGCTCGGTCCTTTGCAGGGTTTCATCTTGCGGCTTGTCTGCGTTCTCTTGCATAGTTTCTGTTGGTTTGTTTCGGATTACTTCCATTTCAGCTTTCAGCAGCTCTCTCTCTCTCTCTCTCTCTCTCTCTCTCTCTCTCTCTCTCTCTCTCTCTCTCTCTCTCTCCCCCCCTCTCTCTCTCTCTCTCTCTCTCTCTCTCTCTCTCCGCCTAAATGGTGAGTAGCATTTCTTCGTTTTCCTTCTTCATCTCGGCCATATGTTCCACTTCTTGCTTGATGTTTCGCTGGATCTCCTTTATTTCAGCAAGCAGCTTTTCATTGTCGCTGGTCGGTGACGGTGTTTGAAGTAGCTTGATTTGTTTCTTTAGCTCATCTATCTGGTCTTGCAGTTGAGCTTTTTCCGCTTGTGAGATGCTTGTGGCTGTCTCGCACCTCCGCCTTGCTTCGTTGTATGGTGTCTTTGTGTTGATGGCAAACTTTAACAGATTTATGTGTCGTTGCAGGTACGGACAACCCAAATATCTTGCTCCATGCTTGCCCAGGCAGTTGACGCACTTTCGTTTGTTGTTAGGTGCTCGGAAGTCCGTGACCAGCTTGGCCAGCTGACACTCCTTGAAGGCGTGGTGGTGGGTGCAGTACCGGCAGATTTCCGTCTTGCTGCGGCATGCTGCCATACCACTGCTCTGCTGTGGCCGGCCCTCTGACATCTGGTACATTGGGTGATCCTTGGGATGAATCTCTCTGGCTGCTGCATTCTCTTGTTGATTGATACTGTGATCGGCAACTCGTGCCCTCTAACGTCACTACCGCCAAGGTTGTGGGGATCTTGGAGTAATTGAGGAGCCGCTTCGTCTTCAAGAATCGGGTGTGGAGATTCCCTTCTCATAGCTGCTTCAGGATTTCTTCGTCTGATAGCTCCACTTGGATACGCTTGATAACCCACTTGACTGTCGGTGAGTCGGTGTTTCCGACTCTGGTGTCTTTCTCCTCTCTCTGCTTCTCAGTAGGTTTGACTCCTGTCTGTTGTGGACTGTCGGCGGTCTCCCTCATGGTGGCTTCAGTAATAGCTGTAGTTTCAGGTTCTTTTTTTCAACTCGCAGGCAGGCTCCTGTAGCGAAACGCCAGTGGTCCATGTCCTTATGCATTCTTTTATTTTGGGTAGACAGGGGGGAACGGCTTTCGGAAGCTCTCAGTTCTCTTGTTCTCTCAAATCTCCATGAAAGATGGTTCTTTGGGTTATCTTCCTATCACAATCTTTACATGGAGCAAGTAGCCAATGTCTTTCACATCGGGTAAACCCGATGGAGCGCCTTGCGCCAAATGAGCGCTGGTGCGGCTGCTAAGCAATTCATGGCCGTGTACACACCTACCGTTGGATAGTGGCATCTTGTCAAGTCGATTTGAAGATTGGGACAGAGATGCAACCTCCTACTGAAGTGGTGAAGAAAGGTAGGGCTTGGGTTGTGGGTACTCCAGCCAAACATGGAGTTATAAATATACCATGGGTTGAAGGGGAAGATGAATTGGCGAAAGGCCAATCATAACCAATGACGAGTTGGGTGACCGTTAGCCGATTTGGCTGCACGTCTTGTCCTTGGCATAGCCGGGGAAGTGAATCTGAACCATATATCTCCCAAGAGGATTTCATTTGTTCTTGGCGTCAGATGAGCTGTTGCTGTCTTTCTATCTACGGCTTGAATTGGACAGATTGTCATCTTTCTGTTGTATATACTCAGTGGGTATTTTGGGAATGGGGTACACCAATCTCGGATCTATCTTCTTGAGCCAGAAGAGGCTATTCACAGGACTATCTCTTTCATCTGTTACTAGATGGGATGATGTAGGGAAGTTAATGGACTTCTGTATCTCATTTAGAGAACCTGCATTCCGCTGAATCTATGTGTTCTGTGGGGCACTGCTGGTACATTGCGGCGACCGCTCAGACAAGAGCGGAGCCGGGAGGGGGTAGGATCTTCTTTCCTATTCTTGCAGGGAGTGGGGAACTACAAAGCGTGCCATACAACCCCATTACTATACTATGAGTTAATGAGATGTAACACACGGATTACTGGGCGCACCACACCACAAGATCTTGCGGGTGAGAAAGGCATGGTTGCAAGTGAGAGGGAAGCATGGGAATGAATGTGCCCAATCATAATAAAGGCTTGGTATGAGTGTGGAGGGTGTGTCGTGTGGCCAAAAAGACAACCGGACTTCGTCCAGCTGGAGGTCTACTCAAACCCGGACGTGGCCAATCCAGGGGCTACCTGACAGGTCAGGCCTGGTCAATCAGGTATTAAATATAGTGTATTTGTGTGATACATGAGTCAGCCCAGTCGCTCAGGTTTTATTTATCATCTCCAGGGTCCTCTTCTATGGGAAGTGACTATGTCTTCGAAGGGACATTATCACCGGTGCTTCTAGGCTAACGTAAATATGTCCAACGAGGCCAACTCAAGGCAAGGTGCAGGTCTTGAAGCAAGGACATTTTGTATGACTGGTGCATTGCCGGTTTTGTTTTAACAACATACGCCTGAGAGCAGTTGTTGTCCGGAGGGAGCCTAAGAGTGATTTTCTGGCATACCCATTTTATCCCGGACATTAAAAGGACCCAACCATTATCCTTCACAAACACCTCACCTTATCGGCAACACTAAAGCTTTTCATAGGTCAGTGAAGACCTAGTGCCGAACTAATTCAGATGACAATGAACAGAAGTCCTCAACACACCAGTCGCTTGGATTCTACAAAAGCCGGTTGAACCTACACCCAGTTGTTGGAGAAGGAAGGAGATTCGGACATCTTTGGTGAGAAGTGTGTGGACAGATCAGACAGTATCTGAAGCTGGATCTGTGACTGTGGCGACTTGAGGCTCTGTGTTAGAATTTACCAGTGTAGTGTCTGTGTAGATCTATCTGTTTATCTGCCTTTATGTGTTCCTGTGCTGTTCTTGATTAGGTTAATAAAATTACTTCCAAGTTGTTCTGACGACTGCCATGTTATTTATGCGTCAGCCAGAAGAACACTGCAGGAAATAGGTCCCTAGGTCGAAAGGAAGCGTGACAGTGTGTCCAGGGAAAACGGAGGAGGGTTGGCAGGTAAAGACCTATCTAAGCCAGGGCTATAGAAGATATTTGAAATATTGTGACCGGGCTATTTGGGACCCTCCACGTAGCTTGTTACAGCTCCCCACGTTCTTCTTCTTGTTGGCTCCCACGATGCCCATCTTGGTTGCCACGTGTCTTTTGGTGTCCTTGCGACGTGCCATTTTCCCACGTATCAGGCTTCTTGACTTGTTCAGGTGTCTTATCTTGTTAGCGCTCGCAGTTGCGAACCTACTTCCAATTCTAATTCCAATTTTCGAAGAAATAAAATTCCAAATTCTTTCTCGTCCAACCTGCTTCTTCAGCGTTGGTTATTGTTGAGATCCGTGGTTGTGTGGATTGTTAGTCCTAATTCATACTGGTTTTATTGGTTCCGCTCTGTTTGTCGGATAAAGTTCTTTTGTGATGTCAGGTTATTTTCTTCTGTCTTATGTTGTGTTGTTCTCACCGGGGCTGGTTCCAGTCACGTTCAGTCCTCGTAAGGACTCGATATTGGCAAAGGCAGAGAATTCAAGTGCAGTCTCAAGTTCCCCCGGTTAGCTGCCGTCCTCCTCTACGTTCGCTTTCTTGTTTTCGTCATCAGTGTGTGAGTTTGTACAACCACAAGACGACCAGGTCTCCCTGTCATCCCCGTTCAGGAGCCCTTCCGTAAGAGCCAACTCACCATCCTGCCACTCACCCAGCCACACAGCATTTTTTTTTTAATAAAATAAACATATAAGTATATACAATGTCGGGAGGTTATGTGGCCTGCTCTGTTCTGTAGATGAACTGTCTGACCAGCCGCTGTATTTCTGGTTTGCTGTTTGTGTGTAGGCACTCAGTCATTGTCATTTGAATCCCAGTTTTGACGAAGTGATCTCTCAGCTCCCTTCGTTCACTATTGTACTTGTCGCATGCTAGTAAATAGTGTTCAATGGTGTTGCTTTCTAGGCATGCTCTGCAGAATGGGTTTTCTCTTGTGTCTCTCCAGTTACCTAGTCTGATTCTCCACAGCTGTCTGTTTTCAGGTGCTTTCATGTTGGTCTTGACTTGTGGCTTTCAGAATCCAGGCCCAACAATAGCGCTACTTCTGACCCGCATGCCAAGCTGTTCAGGGCAACTTCATGATCAGCTTGTAAACCGCTGAGTTAATCTGATTATCTGCCGTTATGTGTATATCACGATTATATCGACATGAATAATTGAAAACCTTGTCACAACATCGATATAATTTTCACTATAATTATCAGTATGTGTCTACCTAGTATGACCACACAAAGCATAATTACACAAAATTGCATTGATTTATGATTAATAAGACCGTTGAGCCGGCACTGATTTCACATATGTTTCATTAATTATTTCAGTAGTTCCTGGGACTAGTCTTGAAGTCGTCTGACCGTGAACTTCCAATGACCCCTGCTCTCAGCAATCCTTCAGCTCGGCAAAAGACGTGCCTCAATATCCGTGCATGCTTGTGTGATGTCATCTTTTTTTATTCTCAGCATCGTCTGGATCTTTTCTCCGGGTCATGTCGGTGTGCTGGGGAATGAACAGGCGGACAGATTGGCTGGCTCTGCAAAACTTGGTGGAGTATTGATGCATGATAAGGCAGTCGTGGTTGCGGCCTTGTGGGAGCACGTGTACACCTCGGAGGAGCAAATGGATCACCATGGTCTGGCAAGAATGCGACAGCGAGGAGTGACGAGGGGATCTGGCCGATGCTCAACACTTAGAGGAAAGGCGAGACGCACATATAATCAGATTGCTACTGGTACTATTGGGGTTGGAACTCTTCGCTGGCTTCTGGGGATGGGGGAGGAGCGCTTATGGGAATGCCCCGAATGCTGTGATGTCGGTTCCTAAATCAGTCAATCAATCAATCTTTTTTCTATGGCCTAATCGTTGTCTTTTGCCCTGGATCTTGACCTCCGGTATTTCCAGTAATATTCATACATAATATTTCCGCTAAGACCAGATAGCGTTGTTTGTATGTTGGTCAACAGATGTCATCTGTCTCCAATGTCGTCAACAATTTGCTCACGTGATCTCTTTTCTTGCTAGCAACAAGACACGTATCAAAAGGCTTTAAATATGACGTAATATTTAGTGTTGTATCATTATGACACCGACGTCATATTGCTGTGGCTATATCAAACCCCTTATTCTCTTGCCAATATACTCATTTATTACTTCAAAGCTGTCATATCAAATTCGTCATGAGGGTAATGATGTTGACGACAAAAATGAAGACGGCGATTATTATAATGACAATGATGATGATGACATAGATGCTGATGATCACAAAGATGCTGATGATAATGGTGAAGTCTATGATGATAATGACTTCTTCTTCTTCTTCAGCGTTCCGAGCCATTGAGGTTCTTTGCTGCAAATACAATCCGTCTCCATTCGTCTCTCTGGTGGACCTTCTCTTGCCAGTCGTTGATTCCAAGTGCTTGTAGGTCTGTACATGTATTATCTCTCCACCGCCTTCTTGGTCTACCTCGGGGTCTACGGTCATTTATTTCCTGAGTGTAAGCGAGTTTTGTTTCCCTATTATCTTCCATTCTTTCTATATGCCCCAGCCATTGTAGTCTATTAGCCTTCATGATACCAGTGATTAGCGGGGACTTAAACAGATCATAAATGTCTATGTTACTTCTTCTTTTCCACTCTCCACTTTGTGTATCCCTAATGGGTCCAAAGATGCGTCTTAAAATTTTGTTCTCAAAGGTTTGTAACAAGGCTTCGTCTCCTTTCGTTGTACTCCAGGTTTCAGAGCCATACAGCACAACTGGTCTAATCAGTGTTTTGTGACTAATGACTACTATGAAAAAATGATGATGATGACTATAATGGAGATAATGATGACTATGCTGAAGATAATTATGGATATGATTACGATGAAAATAATGATGATGCTGACTATGATGAAGATGATGATGATGATGACTATGTGATAATGACTACTACGAAAAAATGATGATGATGACTAGAATGAAGATAAGGATGACTACGATGAATATAATGATGACTACGATGAAGATAATGATGACTACGATGAAGATAATGATGACTACGATGAAGATAATGATAATGATGACTACAATGAAGACGATAATGTTCATGGTGATGAGGATGATGCTGAAGACGATGATCATGGCTATGAAGACGTCAATCATGATGATGACGTTGATGAAGATGATGTTGATGAAGATGATCATCACGATAAAGACGGTAATGATGATGAAGATGATGACGCTAATGATGACGATGATGACACTAATGATGACGATGGCGCCGATACATAAACCCGTAATGTGAATATTGTCATGCCATATTAGTCTCCTGATGATATAAAACATGAATATTTCAACACCTGATTAAGACCAAGCTAACAGCTTATCTTGGAGAAAGGCAACACAATCTAACAATAGAGACATACCTTTCATTGTACCTAGCTAACAGCTTATCTTGGAGAAAGGCAACACAATCTAACAATAGAGACATACTTTTCATTGTACCTAGCTAACAGCTTATCTTGGAGAAAGGCAACACAATCTAACAATAGAGACATACCTTTCATTGTACCTAGCTAACAGCTTATCTTGGAGAAAGGCAACACAATCTAACAATAGAGACATACCTTTCATTGTACTAAGCTCTTCATCTGCTCGAGTATTGACTTGGGTATTGACAAGTTCACAAACCTGTGTATATTAACATTTAACAATGTCACACACTTTATTACATAATTTATAATAATGTTACAGATTGGATTATATATATATATATATATATATATATATATATATATATATATATATATATATATATATATATATATATATATATATATATATATCTTTGAGTAACAATTATTTACATAAGTTCAGTATAAATAGCCAAACACAAGCTGTAGAATAAGAAGTATATTATTTAGAATATTATGTAATAAGATGAAGAATGTTATTAGCAATATATTTTTGTCAATTAAGGTGTGAAAAAGAGCTCTTAAGAATTATGTCTTGCCAATCCTGATGTATGAATGCGAATAAAGGACAATTAGCAGACTAATGAGAAATTATGTGCAAGCAGCTGAGATGTGATTTATAGAAGGATGATGAGAAAACATTGGTGGTATAAAAAGTGTATTGGTTACGTCGTGACAAAGGGATAGCAGATACTAGACAGTCTGACGCCATCGTATGGAGAGATATCAGTAACATCAATGACTGGCAGTACACGAGACAGAAACCGTCGACAGATATGATTATCAGTGCCTTAAAGCGTGGACTTTATGAAGAAGAGCATAAATAGGACAACAAACTGCAGTATGACACGCTCGAAACATCTGGTCAGAGGTCAGCGCCGTGAAGTGTAAATCAGTTTCTACGTTTCGTTATTTACTGCATCTCACACGGAAATAATCTATTGATTACTGTCTACAACTTATACTATTCTTTACACTTACCTTATCTTGAAGTAGATTTCTGAGTTTGTTTCTTATGACTCCTCTAAACATATTAAGGATCAATGCTGCCAGTCCGCCATGAAACTTAATGCCAATGTCATCAATGCGACAACTGCACGATTGTGCAGTCACGGACGGCCGGCCGTTCTTTTCTCCTGGTGAATGTATATGGGGATATGTTGTGTTATAATGTTGCTATGTCATTTTTCTATAATTAGGCGTGTTCTGTTTATTTTTTAAACCATCAAGTTTTCATAATGAACAATTAATGATAAAGCAAATCAAAGGAGAACATATACATCCACATGACTGGGCCAAACTAACGGAAAGATACTGGCAAAATAATAGTGAGGTCACAGCTGTTAACTTAACACAGAGGATGTCAGTTTGTGTACGTTTAACGAACTTTATAGGGAAATTGTTACTCATTATTTACATAAATCTTAATATTGACCATGCTGATTGATTAATACAAAATATGGGACCATTTGACCAGATCTCCCATAGAGCGCCTATGGGTCAATACAAATATGGGACCATTTGACCAGATCTCCCTTAGAGTGCCTATGGGCAAATACAAATATAGGTTCGGTGACATTGGTCCTAAATTACCCAAAGCGTGTAAATGGAGTACTTTAGTTTTTTATTTCAAATTTGCGAGTACGTTTTTACTTCTTCGGATATCTGGTCTGGTGCAGACATCGGCCATTACGACTCTCCAATCCTGTCTGGCATATCGCAATTTGATGAAGCTGATATTGTTGTATTATTTTATGCGGCCCAGCTGTGTTAAATGTCCACATACATCTTCCTAATCTGCCTCTGCCTCTTGTCTAGTATGTTCCCGACATCAGGCTAACTTCTCTATTCTATCTCTTCTGTTAATGTGCCCTAGAAATGCTATTCCCCTTTTACTTACTACTTTAATGAGTGATCTAGTAACATTTAAGGATGTCCTTACCTCAACATATATTTTCTTCTCTGTCCTTGCTATTCTCAACATTCTTCAAAACAAAGCACACCTCCCCTGTGTCCACTTTCTTCTCAATTCCATTAGTAATTAGCCAAGTCTCGTATACAGACAGAAGAACTGTCCTCACGCAGTAATATATATTCCCGACATTTAACATGCCTATTTTACCGTACAATAATTGTAAATTAGGGGGCAAGCAATGAAACCCATGAAACACACACCAACTGTGGTCCAATGACAAGCATTCAGGGTGAAAACTCACAAACAACTAATGCGAAACTATTTGAAATCAGCAAAACCGACTGCGAACAAACCATCTGGTCATCAGATTGTGTAAGATTATTGACTCTACTACAGGCTTTTCTGCACACCTTAAGGCACATTGGGTAAATGGTGCTGGACCTATATTTCTATAGACCATTCGGCATTATGTGGATGCTGGGGTCATGCGTCACTATGTGGATGCTGGGGTCAGTATCACACTGGCCCCTTTACATTCCAAGACATGTTCTTGGAACCCAGTTTAGGCTGGTTCGACCTGGGAGCCCAGGCCAATTGTAACAATTCGCCCAAGTGCGGATTCAAACCCATGATCCCCGTGCCAGCAGGCGAGTGTCTAGCCATTACGCTAGTACGGCTCCCGTGAACTATACTACCGTGCATGAACAATCCGTTGTGTTTCACAACATAATACAACAGACTGAGCAGTCACTTGCACAAACTGGGGCTACACCAGGTTGTGTGTGTTATTATAACCTTCCACAAACCTTATGGTTACTGTGCTCTTGTTAAGTTCATTTGAGAAAAGTTAGGGAAATGAGCAGTTGTTAATAGACGGGAATTGCGCTGTTATGAATAGACGGGAATTGGGCAGTTGAGAATAGACGAGAATTGAGCAGTTGTGAATAGACGGGAATTTAGCAGTTGTGAATTGACAGGATCACTACTGACCCCTGTAAAGGACATGGAACTAACTAAGAGCATCCATATGTCCCGCGGCAATGTATGGGTGTGAAACATGGACATCTAATTGTCCAGAGCCCATCATCATCCTTGAATACACCTGTTACAGAAATTTATTTAGAAACTCATTGGGTGAGTTAATTAATTAGTTAGTTGCGGTTCCGACTTCACGGCAAAGGTTCGATCGCCCCATTATGCTCCGTTCCGGTGCCAGTGAATATCACTCAAAATGCTCCTCATAACCCCATGTGAAGAGTGGAACAATCAGGAGTCTTGACAAACCAACAGCCCGCACATGTATATTATGCATAATTCCGCTGCTAGAATGTCAACACAGAAGTCCTCCAAGGAAAATACAGTTCATCGTCGATGGAAGCGGCAGTTACTAGAAAACCCAACAGCCACACATTCATAAGGCAACTCAATTAGTTCAGAGACCTGCCTGCCGCCATTTTTCTGAACATGCAGTTCACGCTACAAACTACAGCGGACTGATGTGAAAGCATTCCACACGAAATTCACAGCTTACAGTGTCTTTACACGCACTCAACGCAGTAGCAGGGCGTCGGAACCATGCACTATCAGTCCAACTTGAGGAAAATGCGTAAGCAAATCGGAGCCACAAGCATAAACATTCCAGAGGCCTTAATAGCCCTACTCCTATTCTCCTTGTTAGTTAGTTAGTTAGTTAGTCGACAGATCATCCTCATTGCACATCGAACCATTCAGTCCATAAGTGCTCGGATCCCCTCCTCAGCAAATCCCGCAGCGTGTAGCGGCTAACGACGCCAGTTCTGTGTTGGTTTATCAATCTTCTTTGGCTTCCTGCCTAGTGTTCTTGTTTGGCCACACCTCTTTTAATTTGCTGCTCTCGCAGTCTGGCCATTGTTGTAGATTCACAGTCATCACTTGGTTCTCGCAAAAGTCTTACTTCTCGTAGAGCATTCAGAATGTCGGCCTGGTCCATGGCGCGTCCGCCCTCCACAGTAGCCTCACCTGCGAGCTTGTCAGCCCGCTCATTTCCTTGTACTCCCGCATGCCCTGGCACGAAGATGAAACTAATCTTTGCCAGTCGAGACCGCTCCAGAGGGAGCAACCATTCTCTTCGGATCGACCCCTCCTCTATCCTCTTGATCATGTTCATTGAGTCGCTAAGGAAACAAGCCCTAGTGAATGTCTGTGTCTCGAGCCATGTTATTGATTTACTTACTGCCATGACTTCCATGGTCAGGCTACTTGTGGTTTCAGTAAAAGCACCAGAGTCCTCCTTCACAATTCTCCCTCCAGCCCGAGCTGTAAAGGCCCATGAGCTTCTCACATGTCGGACGACCGACCCATCTGTGTAGATGACCGCGTCACCGTCTAGCGAATTCTTGAAAATCAACGCTTGTACTTCAGCCTCAACAGCAGCCGGATTTTCTTGTCTGCATTTTCTGTCAAGTTGGATGCAAACTGAAAAGGATGTGCAGAAGTCTGTTGGCACTTGCACCCAATCCTCGCCAGGTTCTAAGTCCTCAAGTGAACACACCTGTTGAAGAATGTCTTCGGCTTGACCCTTCCACGACCGTCCTCTTTTTAACCTGCTGCCCTTCACCTTCCTAATTTCACTATGCAGTGGATGTTGTGTGTTTGCGTTAATTCTGAGGTAGGCGCGTGCCCTGCAATCTTGTATTCTCTCTTCAATGGTTGGAAACCCAAGAAGGTAGCGCATCGCCCTGCATGCTGTATCTCTTGTACATCCAAGAATAATGCGCATAGCTTCATTCTGTATCCTTTCCATCCGTTCTACCTGCTTATGGCTGAGAGTCAGGATTGCCATTGCATACTCCAAAACAGACATGACCAACCCCTCGTACAGAAGACATAGATGGCGCTGCTCACAGTTTGCTGCCGCCATCACCCGCATCGCTGCCAAACCCCGCTTGGCCTTTGTTATCACCTGGTCTATGTGCACATTATAAGCAAGGCTTCGATCAAACCGTATCCCCAGGTAATTCATTGCCTGCGTTCTTTCCACCATCTCTGAACACAGCATTACAGTTGGTGTTGGAGTGTTGACAATATGATTATTCAACGAGAACCAAGTCACTGTTGCCTTTGTTGGGTTGACCATTGCCCCAGCTTCATCACACCAAGTACTTATGCGATTGAGTTCGGTTTGTAGTTCCACAGCAACCTCCTCTCTATCCTTCCCCTGACGATACACTAAAACATCATCGGCATATGACAATGTCCTGCCAGGTCCAGTGATCTGCTCACTGGTGATTCTCACTGTGTAGGCGTTGAACAGTACCGGAGATAATGGTGATCCCTGTGGTAGGCCAGGATATATTGTTGTTGGTTCCGAAGTCCAACTGCCACATCTAAAAACTACTTTCCGTTGGAAGAGGGCTGCAGCGATCCAACTAAGGAGGAATGGACTTATGTTTAGTTCGAGAAGCTGAAACATTAAAAAATCCAGTGGTACTCTGTTGTATGCGTCCTCAAGATCAATCGCTGCAGCAACGGTTTCAGTGCCTGAGTGGAAACCTTCATAGACATCCTGGGCAAAGACTGCTGCATTGGTCCAGGTTTCCCTTTTTGGACGGTACCCACCCAGGGTGGGTGGGAAAACACCTTGCCTCTCTAGTTGGCTTGATATTTTCTTGGCAATTACCTTCTCCAGCAGCTTGCCTATTGTATTCTGCATGGTTATAATTCGATATCCCTGAATTTTTTTGTGGTCTTTGTCAGGCTTCGGCAAGGGAATCAGATAGCTGTGTAACCATTCCTCCTTGATGCTAGCACCCCCTATACTGTTGTTGTACATGTCTGCTAGTTTCTCTAGCTCATTGTCGGTACACCTATTAATGTCATCGTATCTTATGCCATCAGGACCTGGAGCACTGTTTTTTGATCGTCGAAGCACAGCCTTGATTTCTTTCACTGTCACTGTGTCTTCATCCGAAGTGTCCTGGGCCTTGCATCTGTCTGAGGTGACCTCCTTGGCCAGATTTCGGCCTCCCATGTCTGTCTGGTTGCTTTGCTCAAGGTAGCGTTCAAAGAGGGCTTTGCCCTTGTCCTCGTCAGTCCTCTGCCAGATGAGGTCAGCACCTTGGAAGTCAGAAATGCTCTTATTCTTGACTACACCACTCATGCTTTTATGTAGTCGCCAGAACAATTTCAGTGACTTGTCTGTGCTTACTCTTTGACACACCTCTGCCCATTTTTCGCTTTTAACAACCTTGACCAGTTTTTTGAAGTAGCTTACTTTTGTGTGCATCTCTCTTTCTAAGTGCAAGCAGGGACTGGGATGACCAGCTCTGTTCTTCTTGGCATTTTGCCATCTCCTTACAGCACTACGCTTATCCACCCAAGCCTTCTCCACCTCGAAACTCCACCACGGTGGCTGCTCCCAGCTTTGTTTCCTGCCCTGAAACGTTCTGCGCTTGTCACGTCTTATTTTACTCACCACATCTTGCCCTGTACTGTCATACTGGAACGTCTTTACCTTTAGCTTGTGCTGCCTGGTTCTGCCTTTCTCCACCAGTATGCTGCACGGGTGGTGGTCGCTGCCATGGTGTCCTAGGACACCCCATCTACACACTGTAGTGAGTGAAGGTGAAACTAGCGCCAGATCAATAGCACTGTCCTCATCGCCCGGACGGCTTGCTGTTCTGGTGACACAGCAACTGTTGATACAAACCAGGTCGATGGTTTCCAGTGCAGTCTCGAGCTCCTCCCCCTGTGTATTGGATGAAGTGTTTCCCCATGATCTGCCTTTAGCGTTGAAATCACCACAGAAAATAACATTTCTCTCGTGGCCTAATATGCCACTTAAGCACTGCCACTTCTGGGCGTCCACACTGGCATTGCGGGCATAAACATTAACCACCACGAATGGTTTACTGGAATGAACTCTCAACGCCTGTATTTGTATATCGTCACTGTCCCAACTGGACATGTCTAGCTCTGACGCCACCATGCTGTCGCGAACGAGAATCGCCATTCCCAGATGTCGTCTGTTGTAGAAACATTTGAAGCCGGCAATCTGGAGTAGCTGATCGCCCAGTCTCGTCTCCTGGAGTGCTACAATGTCGTTCCTGTAAACTAGGGTTTCTAAAATAGAGCCCCGTTGTTTTACACTGGCACAGTTCCAATATAGAATACGGATATTCCTGAGTCCTAGACGGTGACACTTGAGTCTAAAACGCCTCAAACCTCCACGCTTACCTTGCTTCTTTTTCCCTGCGCGGCTACCTCTCCGCTTCGGTATGTTGACTGCAGACCGCACGAAGAACACACGTTGTTCCGCCATGTTGAAAAAACGTAAACACAGACTTTGAAAACCACACACGCTGCTGAAAATTCACTCAAGGATGGCTTCGCTCGATGCACGAACTCCGTAGCACCCGCGCAGATCTTGAGTAGAAACTCCTGGTTTTACATCCTGGCACACCAATTACACGCAAGAGATGAATAAATCCATCCCCTACGCGAAAAAGTTAACGAACACAAAACAACACGACCGTCCGTCGCCATCTTGAAACCGGGGAGAGTCCCTTGTTTGGGACTGGAAGTCATTGGATGAAAAAGAGTACAAATAAATCTACACAGTAAGAACTGAATATTGAAGAAGAATGGTTAATTAAACATATATTATTCAGGAATGTAATGTATTTAGAACGTACAAAGACAAGAATGTCTGGAAAAGATAACTGTGGAGGGAAGCGTACCTGGGAAGCGAAGACGAGGAAGACCACGGAGTAGATGTGCTCAAGATGCGATAGATAATTTATACATGACAGCAGCAGAGGCAGGACATAAGGCTTATGATAGAGAGGCATGTCAAAAAGATTACTGGGGAATTATTATGCAATGGATAAACTGCTGAATGATGATATTCATTATCATGCGTTCCACCACTGAATATCTTCTATGCCACTCCTCGAAACACCATCCAGTCTTTTCTCCCTCTAAACGCCTCTATCTATTATCCCCGTAATCCGTCCTTTTCTCACAAATTTCTGCGGACCTTCTCAAGATCTGCCTGTTAAGTAGCGATACCTCAGTGAACTTACCCAGTCTGGCTACAACGGTCACAGACGCTCCTGACACACTGAGATCTACGCTCCCGCTTGATGAGACTTTGAATCTGTGAAATTACACCATTAATATAATGAAATAATTATGCATACAAATTTGTTAAACTGTGTAAGGAACCTACGGCACAAAACAGAACGCTCCGACTAAATATGTACAACACAGGTGTGTCTCACAGCTATAGTTAACTGTTGCCATTTGAAATAGTTCCTGCAGGAAATGTGTGCAAGTATGTCAGAGGCCTACAGTTGCCCGTTTAACATAAACCACATGTCAGAAATCTGCCTCCGGTATATGACGTATTGGGACCATGTCGTGTAGGCCTGAGTGCACGGAGGATTAGATGTCCAAATGCCCTCCCATATCGAACGATGAGAGTTGACACTGAATCCTCCTGCCCCCTCCATATCATGGCAGCATAACGTCCTAATCCCAACACCAACACGTTGGCTAAAGTTACCTGTTGCCAGTGGAAATAGTGCTGCATGTGAACATGAACAAGACAGCAGTTCGCAAAACATGTGGATTGGAATTCACAAACAAAATCTAGAACAAGAATGTAAAAACAATATGAACTTACATAATCCTGTACTTTGCGTTCCAGTCTGCTTGCAGATTTATGCCAAAGTTGGAAATAGCCAGTGTTACACCATTTGCCCCGGGATTAAGCGAGATGTGCGTATCTGGCCCGGAAATACTATTCACACGAATGCTGTAGATAACAAATAGCATGAATAAAATACACGCAGAGATTCCTGCTCGTCAGTGACATCATAAATATAATGTAAATTGCAGCTATAGTAAATTTGGTCATTTTAATTAACTGATTTAGTGCCGAAGGATGATTTATTGGCGAAACTAACATCTTGGTTTATGTCGAAGGCTGATATATCGCTATAACAAAGTATTCGCGTTATTTGTTTCGTTTTGAGGTATCTTCCTCAATTAAAATGTTCAGTGAGCAGACATGTACATTGTATACTTAATTTCATGTGAATTTATCTCACGCTTATAACACGCTTAGTCTAACTAGACACACCTCCTGCTCCGTGGCGAAGGTCTTACGGACGCAATTCGTAAACCCGCATACCACGTTCGAAACACAGCTGCGGGGGATTTGGCAGCAGGCCGCCTAGCGTTGTTAACGAAATGGTATGGGTGCCAGTCGTTCAGAAAACAATGGTAAACTACTGAATGTAAACTTGCAGCCAAAGAATTGCTGGGGTTGACTGCTACGTCCTGTAAAGGATGTGCAACTAACTTTTTTTACTATCACATTAGCTCGATAAGTTGTAGAAATGTATGCATGTCTGGGGTTAATTTTGTGAATTCAGAAATGGCGGTGAACACAAGTTCTCCTGCTCAGCAATTTACACCAGAACAGCTAAATTATTAACCGATACAAATGTATATGGTATTGATTCTGGTTTAACTTATTAAGTGTCATGAAATGATTAATTGTCTTAGGTGACTTCCTGTAACCTTCATGGGCTTATATACCACCAAAACGTTGTCCTGTTTTATAATACAATATGCCTCCGATAATATTAACAACACGTTTAGCCGTAACTTGACACACTATTACTTCCCATTGTCCGCAATCCAATTTACCTTTTGTTTTTCTCTGAATATGTTAAAGAATTTTGAGAAAGATGCTGATAGAACATGCAGTAGTGATAGATAGGAAAAATGAAACTGACAGTGAGCTTTCGCCATCATAAGATGAGACAGGTCGTGATGTTTCCTCTAATGGGCCACATCTGTGCCTCCGCGTATGCTTTGCAGACTATCACAGATAGCCTAACTATACGTAAACTTTGTAGCCAAAAGAGCGCCTTTAACTACCATTTCTGCTCCCACATGGGCACCTAGCAGTTGTGCCTATATTAGTGTGTGTGTGTGTGTGTGTGTGTCTGTGTGTGTGTGTCTGTGTGTGTGTTTGTGCGTGCGTGCGTGCGTGCGTGCGTGCGTGCGTGCGTGCGTGCGTGTGTGTGTGTGTGTGTGTGTGTGTGTGTGTGTGTGTGTGTGCGTGCGTTTTTTGTTGTTGATTTGTCGTTTTATTTTTTTTTTGTAATCTGTTTGTGTTGTCCTGTCCTTGACAAAGATTCTAAGAATCGAAACGTCGGCAGTCCGTTGCGTCCTATAGTACTTATTTTTATATTTTATTATTTCATTTTATATATTTATTGATTGTTTCTGATTTTGGATAAGTTACATTTCATTTTCACCAGTGTTATGATGGAGTTCTCTGTAAGGTGTGTACATGGTGTCTGTGTTTAGTATGTCTCTTCTTTTCGCAGGAGCTAAATATACCTAATTGTTTTCAATCCATATTGTTATATCCTGCTGCAGCCGCTGCTTTTTCTTGTGTGCCATATCACAGATAAGCAGAGCAGTGGTGTAAATAATCATAAATAAATATAAATAATGTATATATTGGTTCTGAATCTATTGAGTACAAATGTGCCAAGTATTTTCCCGATTAAACAGGAAATTATCTGATAATGTTGTGCTTTAAAATATGATGTTATGATTATCAGTCAATCAATGTGGTACCGTCTCTACTATGAAGGATGGCTCCAATGGATCTCGAACACTGCCGGTCTCTCGCCTTGGCTGTACATTCTGCCAGGCTGCTGTTCGTTCATCTCTTGATGTTATCTTTCCACATATATTGTTGTCTACCTCTTGCTCTTTTGCTTTCAGCCTTACCATTCAGTATTGCTTTGATGAGAGAGTTATGTCTTTTTCTTTTATTTCATCAATTCTCTTTTCATTCCCGGTTTTTCTAGAACGTCTGTGTTTGAATATTTTAGTTTCCATGAAATAAGACACATGCCTCAGTACGTCCGCATCTTTGGGGCCTCTGTTTGCGTTTCGTTGGCGGGTGGGGGATATGTGGGTGTTGGTAGGTGGGGGATGTGTGTGTGGAGGATGTGTGTTTGCGTGGGAGATGTATGTGTTGGTGGGGGAATGTGTGTCGGTGGGGGATGTGTGTGTGGTTGTTGGGGTGTGTGGGTGGTTGTGAAATGTGTGGGTGGGCGGAGGAATGTGTGTGTGGATGGAAAGATGTGTGGGTATGGGTGGTTGATGTGTGAGTGGGTGAGGGATATGTGTGTGTTGGTGCGGGATGTGCGTGTGTGAGGGGTATGTATGTGTGTGGTTGGAGGGTGTGTGGGTGGATGTAGCATGTGTGTGTGGGTGGGTGAGCTTGAGTGGACTGGGGTATGTGTGAGTGGGTGG
>OY992889.1:23517431-23749931 GCA_963921405.1 Cepaea hortensis | reverse complement strand
AGTCCAACTGACCGGTGTAAGGGTTGAACCCGCTACCCCAGCATCAGCAACCCGGGAGTTTAAGAGCGGGCGTTCTTATCCATTCGCCATGCAGACCTGCAAAAATGATTACATCAATGAAAACGTTAACGATAACATATGATATAACAATAGAAGGGGACACGTTTAATCGATTTAACAAATTCAAATACCACTGGATAACCATAACATCAGATGAAACCTGCATGGCAGATTATGGACGGAAGAGACCAAGACAAAGATGCATTTCAGAAGATGAAAAGTATCTTATGGCAGATTATGGTATGGAATAGATCAAGGCAAAGATAATTTCAGAAGATTAAAAGTATCGTATGCAATAAATCAATAACTCTGAATGTTGGAAAGAGAGTACTGAAATGTTCAACAGAACCTGTTTTATTTTTTGTCAGTGGATAATGTGAATGTGATTCGCGTTAAGAGAAGAAATTAATTGGAGAATCTGGTGACAGCTGGCAAAAAATGAGGGTAAAATACCAAGGGGAAGGCAGAAAAGTAAACATCTAGATTATTTGACCACATGGTATAGTAGAGACAAGAACACTGAGCTGATCCACGACTCTGGTGATCGTGTGAGATTGTGAAACATGACTGCCCACGCTTATCGGCATAGCACGTGATGATGATGAATCGTGGAAAGTAAACGAACAAATAAGGAATAGTTTCAGGACAACGTTGATGTAAGTTCAGAGACGAATATCTTCTATACCTTATAACGCCAGAGTAACTAACAGCTATGGCCTTCAAAGTGCTAGTGAAAGTGCTAGTGAAAGTAGACCATGAGAAGGCTACAAACAACATTCTCTGATCATGGATGAGAAGACAGGTATTGGGAAATATCATGACAAATAGAGAGATTGTCAGTACAAGTGACAAAGACAGACCGAGAGCAATGATGCTGAATGGGTTGGGATGGTGGAATTGGGGAATATCGTGAAAAGGCTTCCTCCAGAACACCAAAGACCAGGATCTGTGGAGATACATGAATACCTACGTCAGACGACAGGGCACGTGACGATGGTGAAATACACCAATAAATGGTTGCAGTTATTTAGTTGCATATCCTTTACAGGACTTAGCAGTGAACCCCAGCATTTTTTGGCTGTTTGTGATTCCTGGGCAAATGTACGTTCAATAGTTCGCCATTGCTTTTTGAAGACCGACACTCATACCATTGTATAGAAACCAACGCAATGCGGTCTGCTTCCAAATATACCGCAGCTGTGTTTCAAATGCAGTATGCAGATTTACTAATTGCATCCGTAACCGTTTTGGAAAGAGCCGACAATAAATGATAGCACTCTAAATATACAAACACGTAAAAACACGCAGTGCATCTGCTAGACACACACTTACCTCAACAGGAATAAGCGGAAGACAAAGATATAAATATATGGATGGCTCGGCCACATGGCATAATCGGGACAAAGAAGACAGCCCTGACCCATGTCTCAGATGATAGTGTGAGATGGCGAATCATGATGATGACATAAAAACTGTTTTCTTTGGAATAAAATTGTACACAAAAATAATAATACTATTTGAAACAAACAAACAATTATAAAACAAACCCCGCTGCTTCCGCATTGACGTGGATAGGCCTTAGGTTCATACCAGAATACGATCAGCGTTGCCATTAGTGGGTTGTACTAATCTCAAATCCCGAAACAACCAAATAAATCAATTTGATTATTGCTCTCTGGAATTTAGGCGGCCTGGTGTGCCTTGCCAGTGAGAAGACCTGATCGGTCGGGTCCACATCGATTGACGGACGTCAGTCGCGGCGATCGGGCAAATCTTGAGCGACAACCTACGATGGGTGACGTTGTAATATTCTGTTGAGATAATTTGGCCGTGTTCAGCGTGTGCCGCGGCCGCGTGATCTAGTGTTTACGCATCCGCTTCACACGCCAGTGATCCGGGGTTTGTTTCCGGGTCCGGTCAAGGATATGCACTACTGGCGAGCTCAAACAAGAGCGAAACTCGAGTCTAGTGCTTCCGCATTGACGTGGGTAGGCCTTAGGTTCATACCAGAATACTATCAGCGTTGCCAGTAGTGGGTTGTTCTAATCTCAAATCCCAGCCAAATAAATCAATTATAAAACAGTCTTGACTAGGCCTTGTGGGGTAGCCAAAAACATAACGTCAACACACAGATTCAACGACCCATGCAAGTTGTGCGGCACGTGAAGCTTAGAGGGTCGTGAGGTACAACTCCCTGCAATGGGTGAACGAAATCCCAATCAATTAACAGATGGAAATGTTTGTATTTATTTGTAGCGAATTAGTTTGCTTTCCCTGTTTTAATTTGATTACAGAATGTTGTAAGCAAATGTATGTAATGATCAGAAACACCGTTATTATCATCATCAACATTAGCCGGATTTCTTTTTGAACATATGAGAAATTGTTGACGTCCAGAAAACTGGTCTATAAACTTAATCATCATCATCAGGTGTCGCATGGAGAGAGGCACCAACTTCTGACTAATTGTATGGATGTTTTGTACTTTTACCCGTCTTTCCTAACCCCTTTTCTGACTTCCTTGCACAATTACATCTTGCACGTTTACCCGTCTCTCCCAACCCCTTATAGTACTGCGATCTATTTTCAGACGACTGTACAGTGTATAAAAACGTTGAAAGCTGTAATTTGCTGGAGTCGTCTTGGCAACAAGAATTAAATAATGTAGTTAGGTGGAGCTAAGCAAACAGTATGCATATTAATATCAATTAAACAAAATCAATGTTATTAACAACCAGACAAAGACTTCAAAATGCACACATATCACTTCAACTTCATGTCGATAACATACCGGAATAACGTGTAATTGAGCACAAAACATTAGATGTCATCATTGATAGAAACCTAACTTTAATCCCAACGTTCAAGCGCTAGTTAAACAAACAGGAAAAAAGTCTACCAGCTCGCCAAAATTAAACATGTCCTTGATGAGGACACATGGAAAATAGTCTACACTTCTCACATACGGACAATTTTGACTACTGCATTACAATCTGGGACGGTTGTTCCAATTCAAGCACCTGTTTGTGCGGTTACCACTGCAAATTGGTCAGCGTGGCCGAGTGGTATATCGCAGTCGCTATGAAACTTGTGTGTGCTGGCAGCTGGGTAATGGGTTCATTCCACACACTGGTCATTTGGACTTTCACGTTCACTTCTCGTTCAGAGAGGAATGGCAACTGAGCGTACTGAACGTACATTTTCTACAATATCAACCTGGAGTTTATATTTACGCCCTGCAAAAGACATGCAAGATTTTTCAGCCAGCGTACTCTGCTTGTTGGAGGAAAGACAGTTATTGTTGGTCTTCGCGGGAATCCTCTTGGATGATCTCATGTAAGGATGTATGTAAGTTTGGGTGGCTGGGATGTTCTTGTGCAAGGTAATATGCATGTTTGGGTTGCTACGATATTCTCCTCTAAAGAAGGCTGTATGTTTGGGTGGCTGTGATGTTCTCCTGTAAGGAAGTATGTATGTTTGCGTGGTTGGGATGTTCTCTTGTAAGGAAGTGTGTATGTTTGGGTGACTGGTATGTTCTTATGCAAGGAAAAATGTATACCAAGAAGACGGTGGAGAGATAATATACACACAGACCTACAGGCTCTTGGAATCAGCAACTGGCAAGAGAAGGTCAACCAGAGAGACGAATAGAGACGGCTTGTATCTGCAGCAAAGAATCTAAATGGCAATGCTGAAGAAGAAGAAGAAGAAGAAGAAGAAGAAGAAGAAGAAGAAGAAGAAGAAGAAGAAGAAGAAGAAGAAGAAGAAGAAGAAGAAGAAGAAGAAGAAGAAGAAGAAGAAGAAGAAGAAGAAGAAGAAGAAGAAGAAGAAGAAGAAGAAGAAGAAGAAGAAGAAGAAGAAGAAGAAGAAGAAGAAGAAGAAGAAGAAGAAGAAGAAGAAGAAGAAGAAGAAGAAGAAGAAGAAGAAGAAGAAGAAGAAGAAGAAGAAGAAGAAGAAGAAGAAGAAGAAGAAGAAGAAGAAGAAGAAGAAGAAGAAGAAGAAGAAGAAGAAGAAGAAAGAAGAAAGAAGAAGAAAGAAGAAAGAAGAAGAAGAAGAAAGAAGAAAGAAGAAGAAGAAGAAGAAGAAGAAGAAGAAGAAGAAGAAGAAGAAGAAGAAGAAGAAGAAGAAGAAGAAGAAGAAGAAGAAGAAGAAGAAGAAGAAGAAGAAGAAGAAGAAGAAGAAGAAGAAGAAGAAGAAGAAGAAGAAGAAGAAGAAGAAGAAGAAGAAGAAGAAATGTATGTTTGGGTGGCTGGGATATTCTCATGGAATAAATTGTATATGTTTAGGTGGCGGCGATATCCCAATAATACCGCAGGACTTTGACTAATGTGTGATGTCACTTTACACTGAAAGTACGTAACTTAGAACAGTTTCCGGGAAGATAAGTTTCAACATCTAAGCTACTGTCATGATATTCACGTAAGAGATTTATTATCACATGGACAGAGTTCAACTTTACATCATCATTTAATGCTGAATAAACTGATTTTACGTGAAGCCTTATACCAAAGCTTGTGAAGTGATCTCCGTCGCTGTTTTGATGGCTTTTTGCCCAGTTAATCATCTTCATCAATTCAAGTTATTTCTAGGTTTACCATGAATGGCCAAATGGATAAGATTACTCGCCCTTAAACTTCCGGTATGCTGATGTTGAGGTGGCATTTATATCCCTTCTTCGGCGATTTGACTAATATGTTGAAATCACGTCATTGACTTGAGGACATAAATTACAAGTACCTCAGAAGTCGGAGTGGATTCGCCTGATGGGAAGGGACACTAGTCCAGTGTACTAGAAGTATTAGTTCATTAATGGACTGCTCTTGAGTAGCTAAGGTGTTGCGAACGCCTTTTGTGATCCCGCATAGAGCTTTAGAAGCACAGCTGAGGGCGATTTGGCAGCAGACCGCCTTGCGTTGGTTTTTGTATGAAAAGGTATGAGTGCCGGTCGTTCAGAAAGCAATGGGAAACTACTAAATGTAAACTTGCCAAGAGATCACAAACAGCAATAAAATTATGAGGTTGACAGCGCCGTCCTGTAAAGGATATGCAACTAACTAACTTTAATTTGAGTTCAAAGCGAGCGAACGAAAACAAAACAACGTATCAACATTTCTATGAAGGTTGTCAACGACCTCTCGCCGGTCGTTGCAGAAGCTAATGGCAAACTACTGACCGTAAATTTGCCAAGAAATCACAAATAGCCAAAAAATGCTAGGGTTGACTATGACGTCCTGTAAAGGATATGCAACTAACTTAACAGACAGACACACAGACACACACACACACACACACACACACACACACACACACACACACACAACTACCGGGCTGGAACGCAAGCAGTATTGCTATCAGCCCACGTCTTCATGACTTTCAATTCTCATCACCTCTCGCACTTTTCTTGTTAAACTTTGAGGAAGATCGAGGCTGAAGCAGGATATGACAATGTACAATGAAATAAATGTACATGTGTGTATCCGACGGGGAAACAACGAACACAAACGCACGTACATACGTTACACCTATCTCAGACCGGCTGATCATAAATCACAGTGTGGAAAATGAGTAAGAATACTAATACTAACACCAATAACAACAAAACTAATAATAACAATAATACTTATATAAGATATAATAATAATAATAACAACAACAACAACAACAAAAACGAAATAGTCACAATAATAAATTTTCAGCAGGTCCGCATGGTCGAATGGATAAGAACTGTGTTCTTAAACATCCGGTGTGTTGATGCCGAGGTTAGCGGTTCATCCCCTACACCGGACAGCTGGACTGAAATGTTGACCTGTCGCCCTTGACTTGCGGACGTAAATTACAAGTGCCTCTGAAGTCGGAGTGGGTTCGCCTGATGGCGAGGGACACTGTTAATAGGGAAGGCCGGTCTCCCTGGCCAGGAGCTAACGCCTTTCTCCGTAATCCCGTATATTCTCGCGAGTAACGTAACCTGCGCGAGAATCGGAAGCCGTTCTCACTACGTTGATAACTTACGGGTATGTGAGCCGGTCGCTCAGAAAGCAATGGCAAACTACTGAGCGTAATCTTGCCTAGTACATCAACAGCAGCTGAAAAAACGATGATGTTGACTGCAACGTCCTGTAAGGGATATCTTCTTCTTCTTCAGCGTTCCGAGCCATTGAGGTTCTTTGCTGCAGATACAATCCGTCTCCATTCGTCTCTCTGGTGGACCTTCTCTTGCCAGTCGTTGATTCCAAGTGCTTGTAGGTCTGTACATGTATTATCTCTCCACCGCCTTCTTGGTCTACCTCGGGGTCTACGGTCATTTATTTCCTGAGTGTAAGCGAGTTTTGTTTCCCTATTATCTTCCATTTTTTCTATATGCCCCAGCCATTGTAGTCTATTAGCCTTCATGATACCAGTGATTAGCGGGGACTTAAACAGATCATAAATGTCTTTGTTACTTCTTCTTTTCCACTCTCCACTTTGTGTATCCCTAATGGGCCCAAAGATGCGTCTTAAAATTTTGTTCTCAAAGGTTTGTAACAAGGCTTCGTCTCCTTTCGTTGTACTCCAGGTTTCAGAGCCATACAGCACAACTGGTCTGATCAGTGTTTTGTATATTGTGATTTTGGTGTTACGAGATAGCGCCTTTGATTTTAGTAGATGTTGTAGTGCATAGTATATCTTATTTCCAGAGTTGATTCTAGTTTGTATTTCTTCCCTTATGATGTTGGAGCAGTTGAAGATCGTACCCAGGTATTTGTATGTTTCCGTTCTTTTAATGGTCATATTATCTATTTGTATGTGGCCAGAGTTTCTAGCCATTCCGTCTCTTGAAATTACCATATATTCTGTCTTATCTTGGTTGATAACCAGCCCCATCTGTTGGGCTTTTTCCTTTAAGTGAGTCAATATTTCCAATGTCTTTTGTTCACTTTGCCCTATAATATCTATATCATCTGCATAACCAAGCAGCTTGGATGTTCCTCCAATATCACATTCCTCCTTTACCTTCCTTACAACTTTCTCTAGAGCCAGATTGAAGAGTAGCGGCGATAGTGCTACGGGATATGCAAAAAAAAAAAATTTACTATCCCTGTTTGTGCTGTTCTTGAAGAGGTTATTTAAACCGAAACATCTTACTTGCGCTTTGTCGTTTAACGTATGTATTGTATATTTCCTTTACGTTATATTATTATAATTATTATAATTATTATTACTACACTGGTTTACACACATTTTGGTTCCTTACATTTTAAAGCTATACTTGGGTAATTGTGTGTTGATGATTTCAAAAATACTTTATCAGATGTTTACTGTCAGCTCTAGTTTTTGAGATAACTAAGAATGACCTTAGTAGGGCAGTTGTTATGAACAAGCCTAGACCTAGGTGCCTTCATTGTTATTTTGACTGTAATCTGTATTCATAATATATGTAATTACTGTGTATTTATATTACCTTAATATAAAACACCACAATATGTATTAAAGCTTTATCACTAGAATTGTTTGTCTGTAGTTAACACATATAAAGCTTCTTTTCGAGGACATCTTTGAATGTGAAATGCCCAGACAGTCACGCTTAAGATTCCAACAATAATCTGCCATCATGTGGGCATCCCAGAGTCCCTGATATCTTTCTTCCATTGGTTTCATATCTTGGTGAAATCTTTCATGAAGCTCCTAACTAAGGTTCTCATGAATGAAATGCAAATGGTTATGGAGGTAATGATAGTTTATGCTGATGTTGCATCCAAGCTTACAAATACTCGACAGAATGTCTTCCACTAATTCATAATAGTTGACTGCTTTAAAGTTACCCACAACTAATTCGGCATAAGTAATTAAAACATGTACCATCTTTGTCCAATGCCTTAACAAATTGCTTCGCCAAGCCAAGATTTATGTAATGGTGGCAGTGGAACTCTTTTTCGGTCAATGAGAGGCTTGTTGACAATATTTTGTCTCCAACTTTAAATACATCCCACAACGGCCACTATTTCTTTGTCGAGTGCGTATATTTTGCCCTGCAATCCCACAAATATATAAAGCATGGGTATTTGGTGAATCCCCTTTGCTGGTCAAAGTTGAAGTTCATCATTTTAAGATCTACACACACCACCCTGTGATGTTCTAAATACATCAATTTTTCTAGAACTGTGCTTATTATAGGATATTCCTTCTTAATTGTAGTCTAATGAGCAATTGGAATTGAGCCATATTTGTTACCAGTATGTATGAGAACAACTTTCAAACTTCTTTTAGAGCTGTCAATGAAATGTCGCCACTCGTTTTGTTTACAAGACTCCCTAGATCAGTGCTTCTCAACCTTTTTTGGCCCATGTACCCCTTCATCATATGTTCAGAATGTCACCCTCCCCCCTTTCGTATTTCCTCCCTGTAAATCCCCCCAACCTCTATACGGTATACGTAAAGGTAGAAGCTGTATTTAATAACACATACTAGAACAAGTCTAGACGTTTACATTAAACGTGATTTGCGGGTCTACATACGTTATAAAACAAATTTCAGAAAGGCGAGAAGTACAGAACCGTTAAATATGGAGGGGAAAACAATATTAAGTAATCGGTTCGTGTGTTAACGTGATCTTGAAATAATCTTAATTCCCCCCCCCCCCCCGGAAACCCTAAAATTTCCCCGTGGTTGAGAACCACTACCCTAGATAGCACAAAACGCAAGGCTATTTTCTTTGCAAAATAATGGAAGAAATCTTGCTTTCTGCTGTGATGAAATTTAACCTTTGTTTCAGCAGTCTTTAATTTAATTTAATTTTTTTTTCATTTTGAAGCTAAACATTCTGAAGATTTCTCGGAGAGAAATAGATCTCGGATTAGATCATTCAGTTCAAGCTGGTCGAAGCGGTGAGTAGCTGGAAATTCATCTTCGAAATTACTATCACTGTCACTTGTTCCCCATGCTACTGCTGTCTCGTCTTCAAAGAGGGAACCTAATTCTGACTGAACATTGGAATTGGCATGTCATTTCCTTGTAGAACAGGTCGTCTAAGAGAATCTAAATCTGGATAATTCCATTTTTTGTTATTTTTTTTTCTTCTATTAATTCCCTTAATATTGATAACACATAAATAGCAGTCATCATTGTGGTTCTTGGGCTCTCTCCACACCATTGGAATTCCAAATTGTAAACATTTTCTTTTCTTACAAGTCCACTGTCGCAGGTGTTCAACACATGGTTTGCAAACAATATGAGGATCCCAAGACTTGTCCTGGTCACCCAGTTTTACTTTAGGGTAAGCAAAGTATGCATTTTTCACTAAAATAATAATATGCTTCATAAGTTCTTCTTGCAAAGTGTACTATCCACAAATGTAATAAAATAAATCCGGTGAAAGCAAATATGCTCTTCTTGAAGATGATGTCATACTGTGTTAGAAGTGTAAAGAAATAACTAGCATACTAACATGCATGTAGTTGGTTAAAATCTTCAAAAAGGAAATTCTTGGAAGTTATTTCGGAAAACTGAAACTGTAAGTAAACAAGCAGTTTCATGTTGTAAGGGACCAGATAGCAATAGTTTTGTTTTTCCAGAGCCTTATACAGAAAATTCTGTTATAATATTAATGAAATACACAAATGCCTGCATCTCAAACACTAGAGCTGCTACAGACAAATAAATTGGAGCGAAAGTAGTTTAAGTGACATCATAACAGAAATAATCAGGACAAAGGAAAGAATACTGAGTAGCGACAGTCTTGTGTTTCACTTATTGGGTTAGAGTTAGACTGCAGACTGTTCGCGTACCATTCTGTCAGCCATCTTTACTTCTTTCTGAAACAGGAAGTCTCCCTTGCGAAGTAATTATGCCGCATGTCTAGAGCTTCCAAGGTCGTGGGTTCGAATCCGGGGCACGTGATTCAGTTCACGAGTGAATTTTACTCGGAGACTCCTGGGCATCGTGGCTGGAGCTACGGAGTTCGTGTTTCGTGAGAGGATTTTCCCATTACAAAACAAGAATTTTCTAGGCCATAACTGCCGTTTTATTTACACGTTTTAAATTCCAGAGAAGTAGACAATATAAAATGACACAAAGTAGTCCAGCTTTACATAACAAAATTACGACACATACAGGACGTTGCGGCGATTAGCCTTCATCGGCAAACACACACATTCACAAAACACAACATATAGTCACGGAGTCACGCTATACACAGCTCAGAATTCTGAGGTAAGTAGGAACATTTTTTTTTCTTCAAATTTTCATTTTCTCTCCATTGCTTTCATTTTTTCATCTTTTTATTCTTCTCGTCTTGTCGTCACGTTTTAATGTAGTCACAGAAGATCTCCGTAACTATATGTTGTGTTTTGTGAATGTGTTTGTTTGCTGATGAAGGCTAATCGCCACAATGTCCTGTATTTGTCGTAATTCTGTTATGTAAAGCTGCACTACTTTTTGTCATTTTATATTGTTTACATTTTCACAGCTTTACCGCGGTTCCACCCAATTCTATTCAGAGAAGTAGACAGAGCGTTAGGCATATGGACAAGGATGACAAACAGACAGACGCAGACACACAGAAATATACACAGATAGACATCTACAATATAAAACAATACAAAGTAATGCAGCTTTACAGGACACTATTACGGAAAATACAGGACGTTGCAGAGACTAGCCTTCCTCTGAAAATAAATAAATACACAAAACAGATAGACGTCTTTTTTTCCGCATATCCTATTTACAGGACATCGCTGTCAACACCAGCTGTTTACCGCTGTTGTTGATATCTTGGCAAGATTACGCTCAGTAGTTTGCCAAGCTTTCTGAGCGACCGGCTCACATACCCCCGTAAGTAACCAACGCGACGCGATCCACTACCAAATCTCGCGCAGCTGCGTTACCCTACGTGGATATACGGGATTATGGATAAGGTCGTTAACCCCTTAGCCAGGGAGACCGACAGATAGACATCTAGGTATGTGGAACTCGGTATAACCACCACAATTCATCTCACCTTATGCACGTCTGCCAAATGCATAAGCGTGTGTCTGGTTACCCCATCAAAGTTGACACCCGTGTATATAACGCATTTAGTTGTTGTTGATGTTATGTGTGTTTTTTTTTTTGTTTTTTTTTTTGCTATTTCCTCATATAACAGAACAATGATACAGGAAACACATTTATGACATCACAGAATTTGTTTGTTATTCTACCTCCCCAAGGCAAGCCGTTGTATTGTCTATTAACACCATGCACACTTACATAACATGTGCGTTAGAGAGAGAGAGAGAGAGAGAGAGAGAGAGAGAGAGAGAGAGAGAGAGAGAGAGAGAGAGAGAAATATAGAGATAGACAGAACGAGAGAAAGAGAGATTTTGTGTGCCATGGGGAC
Organism: Cepaea hortensis; assembly: GCA_963921405.1. Classification (NCBI taxonomy): domain Eukaryota; kingdom Metazoa; phylum Mollusca; class Gastropoda; order Stylommatophora; family Helicidae; genus Cepaea; species Cepaea hortensis. The sequence goes on along the minus strand of OY992889.1, from coordinate 23,738,521 downwards.
AGAGTTTGTGTGTGTGTTTGTGTGTGTGTGTGTTTGTGTGTGTGTGTGTGTGTGTGATGTGTGTGTGTGTCATGTGTGTGAAGCGTTTTTCGCCAGGGCAACACATTACAAATTGTATCAATTCTTCCTCCTCCTCCTCCTCCTCCTCTTCTTCTTCTTCTTCTTCTGCTTCTTCTTCTTCTTCTTCTTCTTCTTCTTTGTATTCTTCTTTACAGATGCCAAGAAAATCATGTTTCGTCAATTCACAGAGGGCTCGTTATGAATAGAAGTAAACAAGAAAACTTGATAACAGCTGGCATCACTTTTCAGGGGAAGAACAAGGGAAAGTTAGAGAGATAAATATCTAGATCTCATGGCCACGTGGCCTAATCGAGAAAGGAACACAGAGCTGATGCAAGATTCTAACAAATTAAAACTATACATTTATACGAGAAATTAAACTTAGTCAAGATTCATGGGCGCGTTATGAGGAAAAATATATTAGAAAGGTTGGTGACAACTGGCAACATTAATAGACAAAGAGCAGCATGAAGGTTGAGTGATAAATACCAGCATCGTCACAAGACACAATCGGTACAAGGACACACCCCTGATCCAAGTCTCTTGATTTTGTGAGATGGCGAACTATGACCGCCCAAGCTATTCAGCAAGGCACATGATGATGATGACGTGGACATAACCTACACTGTAAAGTACACGAAGAAACAGAAAAGAAAGGATGAGTAATCATGCACCAAACAGGATCAAATATAACCCCCTTTAAGTAAGCGCAATGAGGTACACATCTCCACGGCTTCACACGGATTGCGCAGATTGTGCTAGATCAGTATTTTTATAGAACAATCGACATTCAGTGAGAGATGTGCTTAGTGTCTCGCCGGCCGTCTTTACATCCGAGTGCATACCCTGGTAACTATTTTAAGCTGAGGTGTCATGAATTCGGCCCACATCGCGGCGGATTCTAATTTTACTAATTAATCTCGGCTGCCAGTTCGACCAGGACTAAACTGTGCACCAGGAAGTGTCGAGGGAAGTAAATTCTGTGCATGTGATACTGACCCCGTCACCCATCGAATGTCGATTGATCTGTACAATCATGGGTCTAGCACCACATACCCAATGCGCATTAGACGTGTAAACGGGTCCTTAACACTTTAGTCTCTGCTTGCATGTTAGGCTGAACCCACGTTGGAGTCCATGTCATTTTTGCGTCTTTACTTGTATTTTAGGCTGAACCCACCTTGCAGTCCATGTTGTTTTTGTGTCTTTACTTGCATGTTAGGTTGGACCCACCTGGGAGTCAATTACATTTTTTTTTAAACAATCCTTGCTTCTATAGGGATTCGAAGACATGGCCACCAGATGGACAGGCAAGCGAATTACTCTGGGCAGTCACGTTGAAAATTGTTGGTTTACTTCTACTAATCAAAACATAGGACATTGCGATGAGATTGTAGACCATAACCAATAACACCTGGTGCGTGCTCTACAGATGACATTACAGAATCAGTGGTGAACACACTGTTTCTCACCATAATGCACACAGATATGCCAGACTAATTGCATTGTACACATGATACTCTCGCTACTACAGGAATGCGGTGTAAGGAAACCAAGGACAAGGACGTACTGACAAGCTCTCTGATGTGCCGAGAACGCTTCCTAGTGCCAATAATATTCGGTTCCATTATTTCCACCCATGTACACACAGACACACACACACACACAACACACACTCACACACATTGACACTCAAATTAAGCACAGACAGACAGACAGACAGACAGACAGACAGACAGACAGACAGACAGACAGACAGACAGACAGACAGACAGACAGACAGACAGACGGACGGACGGACGGACGGACGGTCGGACGGACAAAGCATTTGGAACTCGCGAGATGTGGAGAAGCATCATCGCTCACATCTGTTGACAGGGTACATGATGATGATGATGCTGATGCTGCTGATAATAATGCTGAAGGTGATCCGGTATGATGCGGGCGGTCAACAAACTCACGCCAGGCCATTGAAGACTTTTTGATGATTGGTTGGACCTCGCAGTCATAATTTTCCATGGGATATGGTAGCTTGTCTCGCGCCAACCTACTGTAGTCGCCCCCTATGACATGTATTACAGTTTACAATTTTGCTTCTCTTGCGGGCCACGGTGGCATACAAGCGAGGTTGCGAACTATTTTACATTAATAAACTGTTTCAGTCAGGTCTTAATCAGATATGACTGAGTTGTCGTAAGACAGTAGACGTTAGTGCCTGCTTTTCGTTAGCGCCGAATGTTTGGCGGCGCTCTTCAAACCACTTCACCCCACATTGTGCCAACGGCTTCGGGTGCATAAATGCGATTGGGAGGATAAAAGCCGTAGTCCTGGTGTAAGGAAATGCAACTAGAAGACTAAATGTCATGGCAGGGCAGACCAGGCCCTGAGCCTTGGTTGGCAACTGGTCTAGGATCGAAGCTCTCACAGGCGGACAGTTAGAGCATTACTTTGTTGATCCGGCAGCTTCTGCATCCATCTTGTCCTTGTGACAGATGTTTTAGTGTTACCTTTCCTCTAGAGTAAACTAGGCAGGCAGAGAGAGGGATTACGCTTTCTGGCCAATACATGGCCTCATCAATTCAGCCCAAGCTTTGTGCTATGGAGAGGTTATTACGCATTTTAGGCACAACAACCATTATCTGTCAAAATGATAAACTATATCAGCTAAAATTGTCACTTACTAATCTCTACGATTTATGCTTTTCATATGTCTGTCTTCAACATTTATATTTTTATTATAATATTGAACCTAATTGATACATTGCAGACGTACACAAAACAAATCTACTTTACATCCGTCTTGAAATTCCCCAGCTTCCCATTTCATTCCACTTACTACGTTCTTAATCTGATTATCTCTGCATACAGTCGTCATCATTGGCCTTGTTTACATCCTTGTGAATCACATAAACAACATAACTACGCAATATGATTTAATAAATGTGTTTACGCGTCTACCGACAACATGTCAGGCCTCAGGTTGTCATAAATGTTATTGAGAGTTTCAGGTGTGAATGTTAACTCTATGTCTCTTAATTTAGCTCTCCCTCTTCCACTCTTTGTCTCTCATATCCCCGGCTCACCGAGAGAGAGAGAGAGAGAGAGAGAGAGAGAGAGAGAGAGAGAGAGAGAGAGAAAGAAAGAAAGCGCGAGAGAGAGAGATGAAGAAATAGAGAGAGTCTGTCTGTCTGTCTGTCTGTCTGTCTGTCTGCCTGCCTGCCTGGATGGATGGATAAATGGAGGGAGGGAGGGAGGGAGGGAGGTAGGTAGATAGGTAGGTAGGTAGGTAGGTAGGTAGGTAGGTAGGTATGTATTTATTTATTTTTATATGCATGTCCGGGCGCATAATTGTGAGAGTTTGTGTAAATTATGTAAATATGTAGGTATGTATGTATGTATTTATGCGTGTGGGTATATCTGTGTGTGTGTGTGTGCGCGCGCGCGCCTGCCTGCCTGCCTGTCTCACAACATGGCAATAAGCATTGTTTATGTTTACAACATTCACTTGACAATGTCGTGGTCAACCTGACTGAATGGCTGAGACGTCCCGCTCTTATATTCCCAGTGTGCTGGTGCCAAGGTAGCAGGTTTAACCCCTACAGCTGTCATTTGGACTCAGAGGTTAACTTCTCGTCCGTGACATGGAGACGGAAAGTACAAGTACTTCTGAAGTCGGAGTGGGGACACTGTTAATTTATTAGTTGCATATCCTTCACTGGACGTCCCTGTAAACGCCAGCATTTTGTCCTTTTGTGATCTCTTGGCAAGTTTACGCTCAGTAGTTAGCCATTGCTTTCTGAACGACCGGCACCTATACCATTTCGTAAAAAAAATCAATGCAATGCGGTCTGTTGCCAAATCTCACGCAGCCCGAACTGCGTCCTTAACATCTTTGCCACGGAGCCGGTACTGTTAATAGGGAAAGCTAATTCACACGCAAAAATCATTCCAGTGCACAAGAAGCATAAGCACATGTATGGACTACGCTTAAGTTCAAAGCGAGAGACCGTCAAGACACGTGAATGGAACGTGCACAATAGATCATTGAAATGAGTGATTAGAAGGGCTGAATGTTAGACCATTGTGATACTTTGAAAATAAATGTGTCTGTATGACGCCTTTACCTCCATGATAGTTCGTGATTCCCAATGTAGGCGTGGTCACGTGGGAGCCCCGGTCAAATTAAAAATCTGTCTGGATGGGGATGTTTACACACGAGAGTTGTGTGATACAGAATAAATGAAACTTGTTCTTGGGAATATTCTAGAAACACCGCCGCACTTCTACCATCTAGCGCCGAAGGCTAAGAGCACATAAAACATCAGATGGAAGATGGACCACAGAGATTAAGAGCTGAATAGGCCAAACAAAACTTGCATTCCAGAAAATTAAAATTATATTATGAAATAAGTCACTATGTTTGAATGTTAGAAGGAGAGTGCTCATATGTTATGTACAACCTGTTTTGTTGTAAAGCAGTGAATCATGGAAAGTGAATGAATAAATTAGGAAGAGCTTAGAAACAACGGAGATGTGGTTCAAGAGACGAATGTTGTGAATTCCTTGGACTGTCTGTATGACTAATAACGATTGCCTTAAAAAGGTAATGAAACTAGAACGTTATAAACAATTATAAGAAAGAGATACTCGGCTTTCTTTGGTTATGTGATTAGAAGAGTGGTAGTGGAGAACATCGTGACAACTGGAATGATTGGTGGAAATAGAGGCAGAAGCGGACCAAATGAAATTACGCTGGATCGACGGTATGCAGTAATATTATTAACTGAATTGATCCAGAACACCAAAGACAAATTATGTGAAGAGACATGAACGCTATGCCAGTTGGCAGGGCACATGATGATGACAATTAGTGCTGAAGGTGCATATCAAAACATGCCATTCATCATTATCACCTCATCTCATCTTGTTCTTCTTCTACCTTGCGGTGTCGAGGTGAAGCAAAAACAGCGGGAGAGTGCCGTTTACGGGCTTCACGTATCGAAACTCCCCGTGGACCCTGTTATTCCCTCTTTTCATGGTTGATATGGTCGGCCTCTTCTTCTGGTTTCATTCCATTGTATGCACAAACTATCATTCTATGACATCAATGAAGAATGACGCGCTTCGTTTCTCTTGAGGATTGGCTCAAAACACGCCCAGTAAAGTAAATAAAACACTCCAAAAATGTTGAGGACAAAGAAGGGCATTGACAGCAAACGACAGATATAAGAATCGGCAAGCACGCAGAGACACTTCAGGGAATAAATGAGGATCTCAGGCAAGGAAGTTTACTGTTGTCAGATATATTCTCGTGTTTACAATTTCAAAACCGTAAAACTAATCCATTCTCAGTAACTGTCGCTGTGATGTGAAGTGTTCATTCATTCATCATGTGCCATGCCGACAAGCGTGGGAGTCACATTTCGTTATCTCACTGATCACCAGAGATCAGCTCTGTGTTATTGTCTCGACCATGCCACGTGACCAAGCCATCCAGGTATTTACTTCTCTGCCTCCCATTGTTCTCTTCCCCTCGATCTTGCAGTTGTCACCAAGTTCTTCAATTCATTTCTTCTCATAACGTGAAAAAAAAATTGACTGTCTACGTCTAATTTCTCTAATCAGATTACTATTTTCATTTGATTTTTGTAGGAGTTGGCCATTGTTTTTTTTTTTCTGTCTGTCCATGGTATTCTTTGTATTTTCATCAGAAACCACATTTCCACAGCCATCAGATGTTTTCAGCTTGTCTGTTCATTGCCCACGTTTCACATCCATATAAAATAACAGATTCTATGCAGCACCTCGACACTCTTTTTCTCGTTGCAAATGACATCTCTTTATTGTTCAGTATGTTTTCCATCTTGCAAAAGGCTATCTTCGCCATGGTGATTCTTGTTCTAATCTCTTCAATGCATCTCCCATCAGATGTTATTACAGTTCCGAGATAATTGTACCGATTCATTTGTTTGAGAATATTCCCGTTTACTTGTAAATTACATTGTGTTATTTCCTTCTTCTTAATGACGACCCTAATCTGTGTCTTCATGCAATTTAATTCTACCCCCAATTGTTCACTATGTGCAACAACCATCCATCCATCCATCATGTGCCATGCCGGTAAGCGTGGGCGGTCATGTTTTGCCATTTCACTCGATCACCAGAGTCGTGGATCAGCTCAGTGTTTCTGTCTCGATCATGCCACGAGGCCAGGCCATCCAGGTATTTTCCTCTCGGTCTTCCCCTTGGTCTGTTCCCCTCGATCTTGCCAGTTGTCACTAAGTTCTCCAATTCATTTCTTCTCATAACATGCCCAAAAAATTGTGACTGTCTACGTCTAATGTCTCTAATCAGTTTACTACCTTCATTTGTTTCTTGAAGGACCTGTTCATTGGTCTTTCTGGCTGTCTATGGTATTCTTTGCATTTTCCTCAGAAACCACATTTCTACAGCCATCAGATGTTTTTCAGATTGACTGCTCATTGACCAAGCTTCACATCCATACAGGTTCTATGTAGCACCTCAACACTCTTTTTCTCGTTTCAATTGACATCTTTTTATTGGTCAGTATGTTTTTCATCTTGCTAAAGGCTACTTTTGCCATGGCGATTCTTGTTCTAATCTCTTCACGGCATCTCCCATCAGATGTTATTACTGTTCCGAGATAATTGTACCTATTCACTTGTTGAAGAATATTCCCATTTACTTGTATATTACATTGTGGTATTTCGTTCTTCCTAGTGACGACCCTAATCTGTGTCTTTTTACAATTTAATTCTAACCCTCGTTGTTCACTGTGTGTAACAACTGCATCTCTAAATGTTGCAGATCATGTTCATTGTCTGCAATCAAGACTGTATCATCTGCATATCTAATGCTATTGATGCATCGTCCCCCAATGTTGATTCCTTCCATATCTTCAATATTTCTGAAAATACTTTCACTGTACAGGGAAAACAGATCTGGAGACATTACACATCCCTGTCTCACACCTCTCTTAATAGGCTGATATTGGCCTACTTCATTATCAACTCTTATGGCAGCTTGTTGTTTCCAATATATGTTTTTTACAAGTCTAAGGTCTTTTCCATCAATTTGAAGATCTTCAAGCATCCTTAACATGTCGACATGTCTCACTTTATCGAAAGCTTTTGTGTAGTCAATAAAGCAAAGGTGTAGATCTTTGTTTACTTCTATAGATCGTTCGATTACGGTTCTCAGAAATACACAGCATTTACTGTACCCTTTCCTTCTACAAACCCACATTGTTCTTCTCCTATTTCAGGTTGTATTTTCCTCCTAATTCTTTGCATGATAATTCTTAGCAAAATCTTCGTGATGTGACTCATTATACTAATTGTTCGATGTTGATCACATTCCAAGGCTCCTGATTTCTTTGGGATTGCAATAAATACAGAATTACATAATTCATGAGGTATATTCCCAGTATCATATATTGTATTAAGCAGACTGGTAACTTTATCTATTCCATATTCTTCTAAAGCATTAATCATTTCTGTTGTGACGCTGTCTGAACCGGGGCTCTTGCCAGATTTCTTATGGTTAAGAGCATTCTGAACCTCCATCTTCAAAATTGCTGGACCTTCTTTATTATTGTGAACATCATACTGTTCGTCTCTTTTGTCGTCATAAAGGTTTTTCACGTAATCTGACCATACATCTAAAATCTGATCTTTTTCTATTATGACTCTTCCATCTTTTGTCTTTAAGCAGCCTGCTGATGTACGTGTTCTTTGATTAGTAAGCTCCTGGATTCTTTTGTGCATTAGTTTCGCATTTTTACTGTTGTGTTGTTTTTTAATTTCTCCGCAATTTTTCTCAAGCCATGTTTCTTTTGCCTCCCTACATAAGGTTCTGACTTTTCTGTGAATTTCTTCATATTTGGCAGGATTATTTTTGTTCTGTCTTCTTGTTTCCATTAGTTGTAAAATTTCTTCAGTCATCCACGGCCCACTTTCTTTAATTTTTGAATAGTTTTTTCTGCTGCACAACTGATTGAATTCTTTAGCATTTCCCATTGATCATCTACATCTTGAAAAAGGATCTCTAGATCAGACAATAAATCAAATTTGTTCTTTACTTCTATGTTAAAATTATCTTGTATTTCTTTGTCAGTTTTCAATTTGCACAAGTCATATTTAGGGTTTCCTGCTATATACTTGACTTTCTTTAACTTTACCCTCAATGTGCCTGTAATTAATCTGTGATCACTGTAACAGTCTGCATTTGGAACTGTTTTTATGACTGTTAACGCATTTCGAAACCTTCTGTTAATCAGGATGTAATCTATCTGGTTTTTAATACTGCTATCTGAACTCCTCCATGTCCTTAATCTTCTAGGATGTTGTTTAAACCAGGTGTTTCCTACAACCAAATCTTGTTCTTTTGCCCATTCTACAAGTCTGTATCCTCTTTCATTTCTCTCTCCCAAACCACGGTTGCCTACACTGCATCCATCGCCTTGCTTTCCTATTTTTGCGTTGAAATTCATGAAATTCATCTACTAAATGTTGCAGATCCTGCTAATTGTCTGCAATCAATACTGTATCACCAGCATATCTAATATTATTGATGTTACACCCCCCCCCCCTCCCCCACCCCCAGTGATGATTCCATTCATAGCTTCTACATTTCTGGAAATAGCTTCACTGCACAGGACGAAAAAACGATCTGGAGACATTGCGCATTCCTGTCTCACCCCTCTCTTAATAGGCTAATATTGACTACTTCATTATCAATCCTTATGGCAGCTTGTTGTTTCCAATATATGTATTTTAGAAGTCTAAGGTCTTTCTCATCAATTTGTAGATCTGCAAGCATCTTTATCATGTCTCACTTTATCGAAGGACTTTGTGTAGATAATAAAGCAAAGATGTAGGTAGTTGTTTACTTCTATAGAACGTTCAATTATATCTGCATTATTCTCTGCATATACACAGCATTTACTGTACCCTTGCCTTCTACAAACCCACATTGTTCTTCTCCTTTTTCGGATTGAATGTTCTTCCTAACTCTTTGCATGATAATTCTTAGCAAAATCTTCGTGATGTGGCTCATTATACTAATTTTTCGATGTTGATCACATTCCAAGGCTCCTGATTTCTTTGGGATTGTAATAAATATTGAATTACATAATTCATGAGGTATATCTCCAGTATCATATATTGTGTTCAGCGGTCTGGTGACTTGGCTTATTCCATATTCTTCTAAGGCATTGATTATTTCTGTTGTGATGATGTCTGAACCGAGGATCTTGGCAGTTTTCATATGGTTAAGAGCATTCTGAACTTCCATCTTAAAAATTGAAGTGTTAGGCCTTCAGATAATTCAGGCCCCATAATAATCAAATGAAGTTTCAGTAACCCTTTTCGAGGGATTTACTTCCCATACAATACCCATACAGTTCTGAAAATTATCCGTTGACAATTTTATAAGCCTGGATTGACCCCAGAGCCGTGTTTGGTCGACCCCAGAGCCGTGTTTGATCCACCCAGAGCCGTGTTTAGTACACCCATAGCCGTGTTTGGTACACCCAGAGCCGTGTTTGGTCGACCGCAGAGCTTTGTTTAGTTTACCCATAGTCGTGTTTGATCTACCCATAGCCGTGTTTGATCCACCCATAGCCGTGTTTTGTACACCCAGAGCCGTGTTTGGTCCACCCCGAATCATGTTTGGTCCACCCCGTGCCGTGTTTGGTACACCCCGAGCCGTACTGGTCTGTTAGCCGTGCAATTGCCGAGGCTTGAACCCTCTTCATCGTGTCTTGCCAGGTAAACGTACTAAGCACACTGCCATCGCTGCCCCATCGTTATTCAGTGGGCATAAAACGAGATCCCACAACAAACAGGCCAGACATTGCACCTTCTGGTCATACACTGATGTCATCATCTTGATAGGAAAGTTGATTTATAACAACAGTGATAATGACATTATTAGTGACGCGCATGAATGGATTAACGAGATTCCCACTGTCCCTATCTACTATCTAGCGAAACCACAGCCAAGGGAACGGGCTTGGTAGAATCAGCGGGGAAATAAGACCCTGTTGAGCTTGACTCTAGTCCGACTTTGTGAAGACACATGAAGGGTGTAGCATAGGTGGGAGCGCAAGCGCAATTGAAATACCACTACTTTTATCGTTTTTATCGTTTCTTTACTTATTCAGTCACTCGGTAGAGATTTGTTCGCAGCAGACGAGCATAATCTCCGGCGGGCCTATTCTCGCCGGTCGCGAGATCCGTACAATGGAAGGATGGGGGATTTGCTTGCAATAGACAGGCAATATCTCCTGCGGCAGCTCTGGCGGGCCTATTCCCGCTGGTCGCGGGGTCCGCTTAAAGTCAGGTGGAGAGTCTGACGATAGTGCACGCTTTACACAGGTCCGGACACTTGTGATCGACAAATGTGCTCGCCCTTATGGCTCGGGCTCGTACGAGGCCCTCACCTGTGGGACTTGGCTGAACGTCTCTAAGCTGGGTCCCTTGGGTGTCAGGGTCTGGCCATAACTCGCCACCTGCTCGTGGTGGCGAGGTCTCGGAGGATTGACGCTGCGCCGCCAGCGTCTGCAGCCTACCTTGTGCCAGACGTATTGGTTACCCATTCCTCTGGACAACACAAGGTTAGGCCAAGAGAGAGATCATGTCGTTTGGGCGCCAGAAGATCCTCTGAAGCTCTGCCCAGACATTGTGATGGAATATTGGCCACATTCCAACTCACATACTTTGGTCTGTAAAGACTGCAAGGTATCAACGACGATAATGACATGAGCTCTGTCGGGAGAGAGTTTTACGCCTGCGTTCGTCGCCTGTTAAGTGAATGGAAGATTGATCACCTATTAGTCCGTGCATTCAGGCCTACAGCATGTGATGGCCAAGTCACATCACAGACTCAAGCAGGACAAGACTTCATACTTTTTTTACACATAAAGTGAAACTGCACAAGGCTGGATTCCACTAGATCGGGGTAAACGGTTCGTGCCCTTTCGCCAAAGTTGACGACTGACCACTACTCCGGTAACATAAACTAGCCCAGGAACCTCGAACAGCTGGAAAATGCTGGGGTTGACTGCAACTTCATGTAAAGGATATGCAAGTAACTTAACTCTCTTCCACAGATTTTCGAATACTTGTGTTTCACACATCCTTCTGTCTTCCATAGTGCTTTTCAGATACCTATTTTCACACTTCATCATGTCTTCTGTTGTGTTGTTTTAAATGCATATTTAAATAACCTCTTCTGTCTTCCATAGTGTCTCTCCAAATACATATCTGTATACTCCCTTCTGTCTGCTGGTGTTTCGTATTAAATGCGTATTTTAACACTCTCTTCTGACTTACATTGTGTTTTATCACATACTATTTTCACAATTGCTCGTGTCTTCCATAGTGTCTTTTCTATTATCACAGTTATTTCTGTCTTCCTTAGTTTCTTTTTAACATGTTTATTGTCAATTGTCCATCTGTCTTCTATATTTCTTTATAAAAAGACCGTTTAACACATTTAACCCCCCCCCCCCCCCAAGAAAAAAAAAAGAAACCCAAATGCAATGCTAATTGTTTATTTGCTTTGTTGCTAGATCCTGTTAACAGCGTATTGTACAAAGCCCGCGAATCTCATTATTAGGAAAGGTATTTTGTTTTTCATATCCCTTACAGCTGCTGTTTATGTACTAGGCAAGATAACGCTTAGTAGTTTGCCATTGCTTTCTGAGCGACCAGCTCACATACCCCGTAAGTTATCAACGCGGCGAGAACCGCTACCGATTCTCGCGCAAGTTACGTTACTCACGATAAAATACGGGATTACGGAGAAAGACGATATCCTAGGCCAGGGAAACCGGCAGGAAACGTATAGTTCATATAAATATTCAAATCTTTCTATTGTACGGATTTCTCATGCAATCCACCCACCCTGCATGTGAGTAAACAAAATACCAGTCACATCCTGGATGTATTATTCAGTATTTGTTGACATCAGCATTTTTGATCCGGTTAGCTCAGACGCAGTGGACGGTGTGCGGTCTTCCGAGATACAAACCAGTACTAGAGCCATACAACATATGTGTTTAACCGTCGGGCTATTAACTTCATAATAATGTCTTTATTATTGTTATGTTATTTTTACTGCTTTTGTCTAGAGCCATACAACATATGTTAGTTAGCTGCATATCCTTTACATGACGTCGCAGTCAATACCAGCATTTTTTGCTGTTGTTATCTCTTGGCAAGTTTACATTAAGTAGTTTCCCATTGTTTTCTTAACGTCAGACACAAATACCATTTTCGTAAAATACAACATAATGCAGTCTGCTGCCACATCCCCACAGCTGTGTTTCGAATGCGGGTATGCGGGATTACGAACTGCGTCTGTAACACCTTCATCACGTAGCAGGCTCAGAACATATGTAATAAAGCGATATACAAGTGCTGTTTATAAGAAAGCTGTCGCCTTAGCGTAGTTGATAGGAAGTTACGCTGATAATGTCATGAGCGTGGCCGGTCGAGGGTTCGACTCCTGAGTTCATCGTCCCGCTAAGTGAGGAAAAGACTGACACCTATTCCCCCCGAGCACTCAGGCCTACAAAATGTCATGGTCATATCACATTACAGACCCCCTAGCAGAAAACTGCTACTAGACAATGTTTTTTTTTCCCATTATCTCAGGGGTTTCCCCAATATCTTTATTAGGTTTGTTTTGTTCAAAATTATAAAACAACAAACGCAGTAAAAATAACATAACAATAATAAGGACAGTAATATGTAGTTAACAGCCCGAGGGTTAAACACATACACATTAACAGAATTACCTGGTGCAACACCAACCTTCCGCAGTTTAGATCAAGGAAATGTCATGTTTTGTTGTTGTTGTTGTTGTTGTTGTTGTTGTTGTTGTTGTTGTTGTTGTTGTTGTTGTTTTGCGTTGGCTAGCTTTGAACCCAAGCTTAGTTCATATGCATGCTGCTACTTACAGTGTAGTGGACTGATTTTTCAGTGTGGGTTAGCTTTCCCTGTTACCAGTGTGCCTCGCCATCAAGCCAACCTACTAATCATCAGAAGCAGGGCCGCGTTTTCCTCTTTTAAAAATACACAAAATTGCAGGCGGTGTGGAGAACAGGAAGAGAGAAAGAAAAGACAAGACCTGCATCTGCTGTGAGAGTTACTGAATTTCTCTTGCCAGGGGAGGCAATAAGCCGCATGCAATAACCTGGAAAATACTGCCAATTTAACAACGTGCTGTATCAGCAATGCCATCCCTGATGCTGCTATTTGTTGATGCTGATTCCAAATTTGTCGGGTTGGCTTTTCAGATCCCACGGTATTCTTGTACAACTAAGCATTCAAACAAACAGCCAGTGTTAGTGTTTGGTAGTATTGATTGAGTGTGTTAGTGTTGTTTGTCCATCAAGAATGATGATGACCATTCATTTCATCCACTGGGGTTGAGAGTATGGAGCCGTGAGTTCTAAGATGGCTGATAAGGCCTATTTTGGCTCGAAATGTTCTTTGACAATGTGGACAAAGAATGCTTGACGTTTCTGGAGGAGGATTTTCTGCAGTGGTTTTTCTGTTCTGTCTTTTCTTCACAGTTCTTGCAGTCCTGGTTGCCTCGCAAGTGACTGCACCCTTGCGTAATGATGCACGCCACGAATTTCGGTCTCTGGCTGCAGTCTCCCAGGTGTCATGATGAATTCCAAAAGCATTCAGTGAGATTTTCAGAGTGTCTTTAAAGCGTTCCCTCTGGCCGCCTTGGGAGCGTTTACCACATCGCAACTCGTCATAAAAAGTTCGTTTAGGGAGCCTGAGATCTGGCATGCGAGTCAAGTGACCAGCCCAGGAAATCTGATTATTCATTAGTAAAGTGTCTTTCTAGGACTTCAGTGTCTGGGATCTTGTCTTGCCATTTAATCTTCAGTAACTTCCTAAGGCAGACTGTGTGGAAGTGGTTTAATTTCCTAGCGTGTCGCTGATAAACAGTCCAGGTTTCACAAGCATATAGCAGTGTGGATAATACAACTGCTTTGTAGACTTTCAGCTTTGTTTGCAGACTTATTCCATTTCTGTCCCATACATTCTTGTACAGTCTGCCAAAGGCCGCGCTGGCCTTTGAGATTCTTGCATTCACTTCATCATCAATTGTGGCAGCTTGTGACACAGTGCTGCCAAGATAGGTGAATTTGTCAACAACACTTAGACTATGACCATTCACTTTGATATTCGGCACAGTGTGATTATTCCCTGGAGCTGGCTGGTACATAACTACAGTCTTCTCCAAATTGATGTTGAGCCCAAAGTTGGCACAGGCATGTGAGAAAGCTGAAACATTATGTTGCATGTCCGCCTCTGAGTTGGCGTATAAAGCGCAATCACCAGCAAACAGGAGCTCTCTGACGGTGTCGCTGTTAATTTTGGTTTTAGCTTTCAGCATTCTGAGATTGAATAACTTTCCATCCATACGGTAATTGATGTAGTTTGATTATGTATTATTAGGAAAACTATCGTACTACTGCATTAATGTTGATGGTGTATTGCTTAGAGAACTATTGGACTTTTAATGTTCATTGTGTATTGCTCGGAGAACTATCGAACTATTGGTGTTGATACTGTATTGCTTAGAGAACTATTCAACTGGATTGTTTTTTTTTTTACGCGCGCTCGTTTTGAACTCAAGCGTAGTCCATACGCATTACGTCTATTAGTGCTGGACTAAATATTGCATGTGGATTAGCTTTCCCTATTAAACAGTGTCTCTCGCCATCAGGCGAATACACTCCGACTTCAGAGGTACTTGTAATTTACGTTCCCAACTCAAGGACGATAGGTCAACATTCTAGTCCAACTGTCCGATGTAGGACTTGAACCCCTTACTTCGGCATCAACACACTGGATGTTTAAGAACACGCGTTCTTATCCATTCGGCCATGCTAACCTACTGGAATGTTAGTGTTAATTATGTATTGCTAGGAGAACTATTGAACTATTTGTGATGATGCTGTATTGCTTAGAGAACTATTGTACTATTAGACTTGATTATGTATTGCTAGGAGAACTATCGTACTATTTGTGTTGATGCTGTATTGTTTAGAGAACTATTCGACTGTTAGTGTTGATGCTGTATTGTTTAGAGAACTATTGGACTATTAGTATCTGTGAACGCCTGATGCGTCACAATATGGGATAACAAGGCACTAGATAGTGATGTCACCAAAACCAGTAGTGGAATTTGGAAGTATCTAAGTTCATCGGCCAAGATATTTTTAAACAGCTTGAAATTTCAAGCTCTGAACCCGAATTGTTTCGGTTTCCTAAAACTCTACCTCAACTTTCGTTGTTCTGTAGCTTTCTCAGGGTCGGGGAATGCCAGATGTAATGTATACTTTAGGTTCGAGCTGTCAGAAAACAACACAGGCCACATAGTTTATAGGTGCATACGAGATCGGAAATAAACTGAGACTGTCAAGGAACAAAAGATAGGTACCGTAGGCTGGCAGATTTATAGCTGTGGGAACGTGCTTGAGCTGGGAAATCTAATTCAAGGAGCATAAACTCAAACAAGGACTATGAACTCAAAAACAAGGTCGTATTGGGGTGAAGGGAGTTAGATTAATAATAAGATGCAAATTAAGCAGGGTACACGAGGTACTGATTGGATGACCGTAGCGAGATGAGAGAAGCATGGTCACGTGATTCAAGAAAGGCGCCAACTCAAGAGGTGATATATACTTTGGGATCCAGTCAGTTGAAGAAGAGTCGAACAGGGGAGAGGACAGTTGATAGTGGACTCCGGGAGTGGTGGGGGTCTGTGCCCTCTTGGGTCAGCCCAAGGAACATAGTAACAGGACTTCAGAAATTGTGGCTAATCCGTGCCCAAGTCTGTATAGTATCTGGAGGAGGAGGAAGTGAAGGAAGACGGTCAAGCGCCCATGCTAGAACTCGTCTGAATCACTGATAGGAGTGAGAACGACTAAGGATCTGTGAACGGAACCTACCCAAGGCAGATAAGCCAAAGAAGGGAAAGACACGCAGAGTCCGAGGGTCGTTAAAGTGCAAGAAAGCCACTTGAGTTAAGAGGACCGCCAGCCAAGGAGACCGCTCGTTGATTGCAGTAGATGGCTAAACGTCAAATAGGACGACAATAGCCAGGGACACTGCGGTTGGGACCACGCAGGAAACTATAAGTCAGATAGGACGGAAAGGTCAAGCGGGATCCACGACAAGCGATTGATGGGGCATAGACAAATGAAACCCAGAAGGACAACGGGACGGCAGAAAAATGTAAGTTGACGTAAGATTTAGACCTAATTAGTATAGTTGTATATGATAATCAGGTATCTTAGTTTAGAGAGCTATAGCAAACTACCGTAGGTAAGCTTACCAAATAATTATGAGCAGTCGATCAAGGATCAGGACTGAATGCGACGTCCTGCAAATGACCTATATCTAACTGGCTGAAATAGGGTGATGGGAGTCAAATTAATCGGTTAGGTAAGCAGAGTGTAGATAAACTATATATGTGCATGTAAACTAAGCAATTAGGCTACAAAATTAATGATAACTAGGCGGGTCGGCACAGCCTGTAAATATAAAACGAAAGGCTACTGCAAGATATAAACAACACAGAGGCCGGGTCTAGCAGACGAGCTGCACCGGCGAAGCGACCACTGGGTCAACTAGACAGTAAGGACAGGTGACATCGGCGGAGAGACTTGGGCGGTATGGAAAGGAATGTTGTCTTTTGTTCGCTGGACATAGGTGAAAGGGGGTCGCGCTGCTGCTGTTGTGTAGTTAAGTTGGCCTGGCCTGGTACAGGCAACGAGTTCAAATCTTCGGGTAAATGGTTAAATACTTTAAGGGTTATGTTGGCTGTAGGCGGCGCGTCGGGAAATAGGCGATAATAATGTTAGTTAAATATATATAAACGATAAATTACCGTGTTTAAAATACTGTTGTTAATTTATGTTATGGCTAAGATATATTAATACTAGCATAGATAGGGAAGCAATAGATGTTAAGGACTTTGTAGGTAGTGACAGACTAAGGTTGATTGTGACATAAAACTCACGGGTATTGTTTTATAATGTTTCAGGCATCGCCTGGGTAAACTGGAGTTGCCTAGACATACCGGGCATAGCTGAATAAACAGTTACCCGCTGAACAAGTTGGATGGGAGCGAATTAATTCCCTGGGTATATGGGTTGATGGATCAATCTGTGGATCAATGGGTATTTGGGCTGAATACATGTACCACTAATAAGCCTACGGAGAGATAGTTATGAAACAAAGGCCGGTGTAATTCCTAGCTTTAGTCCTTTTCTTCATGCGGTTAGGAGGTGATAGTAGGTAATATTTACCTAACATCCGGTTGCATAGTAGTATATTATATTATCTACCTCCCCTTGTGACGTCATGCAGTATTGTGTTGTTTTTGGAGTCGATTATACATAGATGTGTCTTCAATGCATGTACTGGTTACTCTATGCGATTATTCTGTAGATTGTCACTCTGTTACTGTTCAGAAGAAAATAAATATATGTTTGAGTTGCCTTTTATTTCGACTTGTCAGTCTGAGATTGTGTAGATTAGAGTAGTTTAGAGACATTGTGAGGTGGGCTGTACATCTCTCCTATAACCTGATAACATACACCACGAGACATTGATGGTGCAATAGTATAATTAACTATTGTTCTCACGCGGAGACACGAACCTAAATCTCTCCTATCCCTTACTCTCATTCTCTTTCTCCTTCTCTCTTTCTCTCTTCATCTTTCCTTATTATCAAAGATAGTGCGTTGTAGGCAGAGTTCGACTGAGGAACGAACTTTTAGGCTTCACACTATTTATATCGTTTCCCTCATCATTCTTTTCTTTCTCTTCTCTCTCTCCTCCCTCCCTCCTCTCTTCTTCCTCTTCTTTTCTAGCTGTCACATATCGATGCAACATCAGCTAGACTTCATCATCACACGGAGACAACATCTGAATCAAAAATCATTAGTTCGAAGTTACCACTGTGCTGATTGCGATACCGGTCATTCTTTAGCTGTTGCAAGGGATAGACTGAGAGCAAAGAGAATCTACACGACTAAACACAAATCTAGCCCTAGGATTAATATTATTTACACCCAAAATACTGATGGTGCTTTGAGCTCCAACAGCCAGTTCTGAGGACACTACTTTCTGAACTTAGCAGTCAGTGTAAGATCACCATACAGTGGATACCATCCCACTGTGGAGTCCCCGGAAACGACAGAGCTGATCGATTGGCTAAGGAAGGAGCAAAAGAAGAACAACCTGATGTGCCTATTACATACCACCAAAAGAAAAGAATGATCAAATCAGTCAGAAGGCAACCAAACCTTACTCAAGACGACTACCACGTTATGGACAGACCAGAACAGGTCATTCTTCTGCGCCTCAGAACAGGACACAATAGATTACGAAACCACATGTATACAAAATTCAAGATTGGTGACTCAGCCATGTGCACATGTGGTTTGGCGTTGCAGACAGCTGAGCACACACTCAAGGATTGCCCAAACTACAACATATCCAGGCGAACCTTCTGGCCTAGAGAGACAACAGTGGAAGATAAACTCTATGGACCGCTGAATGAACTAAAAAAGACTGTTGGATTCATACAAGAGACAACATTGCAGTTATAGGCTTATTTCAGGCGAACGAAAGAAGAAGAAGAAGAAGCTCCAACAGCAACATGAAGACGCTTTCACTGATACATCAGAAAATTGCACAGCAAGTGAAAAGTGGGGTAAACTTAAGGAAACTATTTATAAAACAGCCGTAGGGGTTTATGGCACTGTGGATCATAAGAGGCAAGACTGGCTTGCGGCAAACAGTCAGACACTGCAGCCCTTGATTGCTAGAAAGAAGATAGCTCTATTAAGAAACAAGGAAAGAATAACGCGAAACACTCTCAGTGTGCTGAGGCAATCTAGGAAGTATGTGCAAAAGCTGCTAGGCAGAGTGCAAACGACTACTGAATCAAGTTATGCAAATACATTCAAATCGCAAGTGATAAGGGAAACATCAGAAGCATGTATGATGGGATAAAGAAGGCATGTGGTCCAATGGTCAAAAGAAGTGCACCACTGAAAACTTTGAAATCATCACTGATAAGAAACAGCAGATGGACAGATGGGTAGAGCCCTATTTTGGAGCTTTACTCAAGTAAGACTAAAATAGCGGATGATGCCCTCAACGCCATAGTGACCCTGTCAACTCTTGATCACCTGGACGCACTTCCCACCATAACAGAAGTTAAGTGTGCTAGTAATGTACTTGAATCTGGCAAGGCTCCAGGTAATGATGGGATTCCAATAGAGGATATCAGGAGTGGGCAAGACACACTCACTCTATCAAGCCTGTGTCCATAGTACTCTTCTTTATGGCAGTGAGGTCTTATCAACTTACTCGCACCAAGAGAAAAGCTTAAAGAGATTTTATATGCGCTGCCTGGGAAGAATACTTGGTATTAAGTGGCAAGACAAAATCACAAATACTGAAGTATTGGAAAGATCGGGTTGTGTGACGGTGTATTCCATGCTCAGTCTTCGTAGTCTTAGATGGATTTGATATGTTATGATGATGGATGATGGTAGAATACCAAAGGACATCTTGTTTTGTGAATTACAGATGGGTAAGAGATCTCAGGGTCGGCCTCTACTACGATACAAAGATGTGTGTAAGCGGGACATGACTGGTACAGGCATTGCTATTGCATATTCGGAGCAGGTCGCCGCCGAACGTGTTACTTGGAGGGCAAACATCAGAAATTGAATGAAGACAAAAGAGAAAATTATTTGCAGATAGGTCACAGACTAAGCGCGTGAGACGTAAGATGGTGCGTGGTGGTGAAAATGACCATGTGTTCACGTGGTTCCATTGTGGACGAACATTAACAGCGTAAATTGGTCTGATCAGTCGCATTCGCAACCGCCATGGGTTGTAGTTATTATGTCTTTTTGATGCACAATGTAACAAATATCGTCTATCGAGACGGCAAGGTGCCAATGCCAATATTGCTAGAACTATTGGACTAAGTTAAGTTAGTTGCGTATCCTTTACAGGACGTAGCAGTCATCCCCAGCATTTTTTGGCTGTAAGTGATCTCTTTGCAATTTGACGTTCAGTAGTTTGCCATTGCTTCTGAACGACCGACGCCCTTACCATTTCATAAAAAAACCAAAGTAAAGCGGTTTGCTGCCAAATCGCTCACGCTGTGTTTCGAACACGCGTATGCGAGATTACGAACTGCGATCGTAAAGCCTTCGCCACGAAGCCGGCGGATTATTAGTATGGATACTATATTGCTGGAATTATTGGACTATTAGTACTGATGCTGTATTGCTAGGAGAACTACTTGTTTATTACTACTGGTGTTGTATTGCTAGCAGAAATATTGGACTGTTAGTGTTGATGATGTATTCAGAAGAGAACTATCAGACTGATTGTGGGGAATAGTGCTGGAGAGAGTACTGTGGTTGCCTCGCGCTAGGAAGGCACAAGATTTATCCATAGAGTATGCCGGAAAATGTTTCCAAGAAACATATGTAACTGATGCTATTACACGTTCATCTGATCACCTTCATGGTGATATCAGATACCTAGCCGTTTCAGATAAGGGCGACAAACAAGAGGTGTGTAGGTTGTGGACGTTAAACATCCCAAGGCAGTCGGAAATCGCAAAGAATAGACCGTAATGCTAACAATGCAGGAAAAGGCAAGAAAACCTACCCACGAGTAGATAGATCCCGATACCTTGGATGGAATCTGTCTAGAATAACACACCTTACACAAATGTATGCCGAGGTCGGACACTCTGACCTTTGACATGCATAATTAGGTGTGACACGTGTCTCTGGAAAGAGGACCGAAGAAGATGGTGTTCAACCGCAGACGACTGTTTATTTATCCGTTCTCGCGACCTTTAAAAGTAAACAGGCCTGCATTTTATCTTTCTATTGATTTTCACTAATTATGTTCAAACGTCTTTAAATAGACCAATTTTGGGGCCAGCTTAGAACCAGATAAACAATCCTAGCTCACATCGGTGCATCATTTGGAAGCCTCAAAACTAATGTTGGTATCAACCACGAACCCATTCTCTTGTTAACATTTATGACGATCCATACAATTGGCCCCTAGCATAATTTATGTTCACTGGTATGTTTTGTCTGGTGCCATATACAATAGGGAGGCTGGGGTAGCCTATGGGCTAGACGTTCGCCTGCCGTGCGGGTGGTCTTGGGTTCGATCCGCATCAGGGATGGTTTACTATTTTAAAATTGTCTTGGGCTCCCAGGGCAATCCAGCCTTAAATGGGTACCATGAAATGTCTAGAGAAGTAAAGACGGCTGGCAGATACCCACCACATCAGCCACTGAGTGCGTTTGGTCTATACAACATGGATCTTTTTTTTCATATGCCCAGTGCACATTAGGCGTGAAATAGGGACAGCACCATTGGGGATTTGATTAATTCTAGGTGAGTATTACTACGTGTTGTAGAGGGCATATCTACTTCCTGAAGTTTGATATTGTTAATATTAGTAATTGGTCTATTTGTGCTTGTTGTGGTAAAATATATTTATTTGTTGTAAGTTGATATTTTTCCCTGTTGAAGTATTTTTACTTTCTATCATATTGTAGCGTATATTTTGCAGAAATCTGATCTCATCAAATCCGGCCAAGAGATTTTCGAACCTTGGTGCATTTTCAATCCTAGGATGTCTGCAGCGCCCGGTGGTCATCTTCGTGCTGGTCGACCTTTCCCTTCTTCCAGGGACCGTGCCTTCCATCACGGTTCCTTCCACATCACCGAGATATTTAACGTAGCTACAGTATTTCAGTGCCTGAGACACGATGGTGTTTACTAGCCATTTTACTCCCATGTTCAGATTTGATCCCGGGGTAATGTATCAGACGTCTTGACTTAAAAACATCCAGTGGCAGTGGAAATATGGTTTCTGAGGAGAATGTCAAGAATACAATAGGACAGAAAAATCAATGAGCGAGTCCTTCAAGAAACAAAAGAAAACCATAAACTAATCAGAGAAATAAGGCATAGACAGTCAAGATCTTTGGAGCACGTTATGAGAAGAAATAAACTTAGTGACAACTGGCAAGATTGAGGGGTAACGTATAAATGGAAGGCAGGGAGATAAATATATGCATGGTTTGGGCACTTGGTATAATCGAGACAAGAGGGCAGAGCTGATCCACGACGCTGGACTCGAATATCATCAACAAGATTGATGCAGAATATCATCAACATTGATGTGTGGAGATACATGGATACCTAGGCTACTTGACAGGACACGTGATGATGATGATGTTGGCTATTGAAATGTATAGCGGTTGTGGTGGTCAGCGTGACAGAATTGATTAGAGCGCTCATTTTTAAACACCCGGTGTACTGATGTCGAGGTAGCGGATTCAACGCCTACACTGGTTAGTTGGACTAACATGTTGACTTCTAGTCCTTGACTTGGGGACGTAAATTATAAGTACCTCTGAAGTCGGAGTGGCTTCTCCTGATGGCGAGGGACACTGGTAACAGGGAACGCTAATCCACACGTAAAAATCAGTCCAGTACACTGCGAGTAGTAGCACGTGTATGGACTACACTTGGGTACAAAGAGTGCAATGATTGCCAAAACAAAAGTAGCAGTTGTAGTTGAAAACAGAGCTGGAAGAAGACAAAGAGATATATACCTTGATGACTTGGTTTAACGGCATAATAGGTCCAAGAACATAGACCTGGTTCAAGATGCTGGTGACTGAGCGAGATGTAGAAACATAATCTGCCATACTAGGCGGCGTGAATCGCAATGATGAATGTTGAACTAAATCTGTGTACGCATTCACGTGTCCTTGACTGGTATTAGCTGGCATGAATGTCGGGAAATCTCAACCAGTGATAGGCAGTTCGAGCCCGTCAAGTCTGGTTTATATTTCTTCCTTCCGACGGTAACCACCGGCAAAGGTTACATCGTGCAGGATGTTAAAACATAGCCTGCCGTTACAACCAAAAACACATATTTGAGTGTAAGATTCGCGGGTAAGCTTGCGTTACTTACTGACCCCAAATTTTCTTTCTGGAATCCCAATGTGTGTTGTGAAATAGCTTACCGAAGCGTGTGTGTGTGTGTGTGTGTGTGTGTGTGTGTGTGTGTGTGTGTGTGTGTGTGTGTGTGTGTGTTCGTGCGTGCGCGTGCCAGTGTGTAACACATTTAAATGTGTATGTTACACATATAAATGTTGCGTGCGTGTGTGTGTAACATATATACATGTATGTGGGCGTGCTTAGATCATCAAGCATAATTTCTCTCGGTCTTGCCACAGCATGAGATCACCTCAAAGTGAAAGCTGATATCGGACACCAACTCGGCGTTAACCCGACAACACGTAAAAGAGATCAACTGAAGATGGTTAAATCATGGATGGGACATTCCGTTGGTTAGAGGAGACTGCTGCAACACACATTGTATTCATTACGTAATATGCTTAGTAAGGTGGAGACAGGAATATTTCGTGTGGAATGGCTATCCTCACTTCAGAGATCACAGATTGTGAGAATTGTATGGATATGTTGCCCTGGCCATGCGGGGAGCGGGAAGAATGAATATGATGATAGGCTGGCAAGGAATGCACTTCTTGTGGTAGACTGTCTATAGACAAGGGGTGGGGGGTTGGGGGTTGGTCGTGTGCTTGTGGGACCAGGTGGAGAAGGTGGAGGAACAGACCCGTAGTATCGGCAGGGATTCTGGAAGAATCTCAAATCTGAGAGGGAAGACCAGAAGAACTTTAATTCAGATAGCGGTGGGAACGATTTGTAGTATGACTCTTCGCTGGCTGTTGAACGAGGGGACGGAGCACGTATGGGAATGTCCTGAGTGCAGTGATGTCGGTCCTTAGCTCAATTCAACTCAATTGAAGAGGGACAAGTCATGGATGGGACGTGCTGAAGAAGTCTTCCACGAAGTATGCCATAGACTAGACCCTTGTCTGCCGATCCGTTGATCATTGGTTCGAATCCTCATCGGGATTGGTCCAGTCTAAAATCGGTACCTGGAAATGTCTTCAGAAGTAAAGAAGACTGACGTGATACTGACCTCATCACCCACAGCGTGCCTATTGTTCTTTATGATGTGCTAACGGGCTCTTTATTTGTATATGTGTATTTAGACTCATGAGACCATAATGGACTGATATAAATCACAAGGACATCTTAAAGGAAGTGAATTCACAAAGAGAGCTGATTACTCGCATCAGGAGACGTCAGTCAGCATTCTTAGATCACGTCACGAGAAGGGGAGCGCTGGAGTACATCGTGACAATGGGGAAGATGGAAGGGGGGGAAGGTAAGAGAGAAGATGTTGGACATGATGGCAAGGAGTAGCATCGGTATCAGAAATGATTTCCAGTACACGAGACAGAAGGCTGTGACAGATATTATTACTAATTCCACACGACATGGTCTATACGAAGGAGATGTGTGCATTTGTAGTAAGTAAAGGAGCCTTATTCTTGCATTAAGGCTCATTGGGCATATGGATCTACACCCATATTTATATAGACCAATCAGCACTTGATTGGTGATGTAACCATTGTCATGTCGGCCGTACATCTGTACATAGATTTCTCTCACAGATCTGGTACATGTGTCAAATATAAGATGAAAACAACATTGTCCTATCATTTCATTCGTACATTCTTCCTCTTATTTTTCTTTCACCCTTGATCACCCATTAGGGCATAGACACCCCCCCCCCCCTAACTAACTCCACCCCGCCTATTCTTTACTATTCCCTTTCTGCTCTCTCCGTATTATTCATGTCTGTTTCTACTTGTCTTCTCCGTGTTTTATTCTATTGCTTTTATCCTGAACAGGTCTCCGTGGAGAAAAGTTATGGACGCGATTTGTAATCCCATATACCCAGGTTCCAAACACAGCGGTGCTGGGTTTTTTTCCCCTTCAAAATAAGGTATAGGTGCCGGTCTTTCAGAAAGCAATGGCAAACTGCTGAACGTAAAACTTGTCCAGGAATCACGAACAGCCAAAATAATGAGGTTGACTGCTACGTCCTGTGAAAGACTTGCAACTAAATTTCTAAAATTGTATATCCTGAGGATTCCAGACAAAGACCTTTCTATTTATACTATTCTCATGTTTTCCCAAACATTCGTACGTAGCTCAACATAAATAACACAACATTACAAACACAGAACAAGAGACTTGGCTGCAAATACTGCACTTTAATTGCTTTGCTAGTAATAATAGTGGGAGACAAGTGAAATCACTGTCAGAAAATGCACGCAAATAATGAAACCAGGGCTCTACACTTGACTGCCAGCAACTGAAAGCAAATGGTCGCATTAGGCTATCGAATGTCCATATTGTTCTCTTCAAATATATTGTGGGAATATAACAGCAAACTCCAAACCGTGATACTCTTCTAAATGTGGATTTGATTCATTGATTACAAGTTGTCAGATAACTGTGTTCAGAGATGGCTCAACATTTTAAATTCATGTACAGGTCCGAACACACACAAAGATTGGTTGATGTTTCTGTGTGTATTGGTTATAAGGCACGGCATAAGAAAGTTGATAGTGTGATGGGCCTGGCTCAGTCTTGGTTGTGTTGGAATTTGTACCGAGTACTTATGGCGTGCATTTGACACTGTTTAGTTACATAAATATAAGAAATGTCTTAGCTGCCCTACCTCAATGGTGCTATGATCTATTACGTGTGAAGTTATATTACTTGACAAGCCTACAGTAGTGTATGGATGTTACCTCCACATGTTCTTGTGTTACAACTTTGCAATGTTTCTGATATGGTTACCAATCAAGATGCTAGGTAGATAATAGCCTAGTCGTGAACAGCTAGATACAAGAGCTGCAGCAACACATTAATTGCTTCACGCTAAAATAAGTTTTCTACGGTAGTTCTTTTGGTTGTTTGACAGTGGGACACTATTCACTCACAAAGGTTAACATGATAATCTAAAAGAGTTTGACCGAGGACATCCATGTTGCTCACTCACTCACAGTCTTGACAGCGGGGCACCAACATTAATTACTCAACTGGAATAGCAAAAGTGATAGTTTGAAAGAGTGTTTGACAATTTGAACAGCCACACTACTGACTTGCTCACACTAGTAAAAGTGTACTTGAAAAGAGTGTTTACAGTGGGACACCCGCACTAACAGAAGTAAGCGTGATAGTCTACAAGAGTTTTTGACAGTGGGTCACCCACAATGATCACGTTCTCAAAGTAAAGCTGAAATTCTAAGAGAGTATATAACAGTCGGACAGCCAGTTTAATCACTCTCTCACAGAAGACAAAGTGATAATCTAAGAGAGGAAACAGAAAGTGTCCAGAATCGTACGGAAGCTAGAAACGTTGACTGACTTAATCCTGTAGCTTTCACTTTTACTAAGCCGGTAGAATACTCCGTGAATACACGAGGACACTCAGTCATTGACTGACATATAGAAGTACAACAATTCTTCAAAGAGCAGATCTGAAGTAGAAAGTATCCAGGATCAAAAGTGTACAGAAACTATCAATACTGGATCACATTACATGGTTAATGATGCATTGTTCCAATGCTGTATTATGCTATGTAACTATTGTAGGGCCTACAGCCTCACCTATAGGCTTACCTACAGAAGGGATCCTGATATTAAAAGACAGCATTTGAATGAGGAAGTATCTAGCGTCAGATGTATTTATGAATGTGTTCTATATTATACAGTGTATACAGCGATACAAGTTGTTTACTCTCACAATGAATAATATGCCTTCTATACAGTTAAATAATACCACTACCTGTACACGTCAGCCTAATTCACATAAAACTGAAGGAAATGTTCACAGCCTCAGCAAAATAATTATATACAGTCGCAGCAAGTGCAGATATAGAAAAATAAACTATACACTATAGGCCACAAACACAGGAAGATTACAAAGGTAGGACGGCAACAGTTGTTTATCTTATACAAGATTTGAAAACAAAACTGATGCAAATGTAAAACTACAGGCGAGGAGAAAACAGTGAAGTAGAGTAAAAACAAAATCACATGTGACTGTGTTAAAAGTGGAAGGTAGTGTCAGTAGTCGACAGCAAGTCAGGAAAATGCGTGTGACTGAGATTAATTTGGTTTGTGCTACAATGTACAAAATAAACACAATAAGTGAAAGACGTGTTCACACTCAACACAATTTGCTGTCATGTTGTGGGAGAAACCAACACATTCTAAAACAAGTATCCATGTGATTTGAAATCTTATATATATATAAAACATATACATACACATGTGATGACAATAGAGATAATTATCTCAACTGTATGTATAGTCACTGATAAAATCATCACAACGATTTGATATTGCTGTTTCAAATATGATCTCTAATTTACTGTATATATCAAATAATCATGAATAAAGATAATATAATAAATATAATGTAAAATATATACAGATAAAATACACACGTTTGTTACTTGCAAAATTTGGATATATTTATGTTTACATATGATAAACTCCATGTTTCGGTGAAACCATTGCATAAGGCAAGGTCGATTAAGCTACTTCAAATAATAAAACAAATAAACGAAACAAACGCAGATTTTACTACTGCCAGTTGTTTAATT
The DNA here is from genome assembly GCA_963921405.1 of Cepaea hortensis. Classification (NCBI taxonomy): domain Eukaryota; kingdom Metazoa; phylum Mollusca; class Gastropoda; order Stylommatophora; family Helicidae; genus Cepaea; species Cepaea hortensis. Next base: position 23,710,767 of record OY992889.1, on the reverse strand, counting down.
ATTTCCAACCCCTGCCCTATTCTAAATGTTAAGTGAACAACTCAATGCTGACAGGTCCCTTATTTAAATAAATGCACACTCAAACTTCAAACTGTACAGCAAACGTGTTGTGTCTATTACTTGAAGAAAAAGACAAATAATTGTATATCTGGTTTTAAATTAAAATTACTTCAGAAAAACGCAATTTCATGGTTAATTCCCCCAGTCACATCTACAGGATAATCCAAGATAAATGAAAGCAGACACGTTTGACAAACATAATAGTAAACACGATACAAACAACCACAAATAACAAGAAATGAGTGTTTGATCTTAAGACTGTACGAATTAGAGGGGAAATGTCCCGTTTGCATCCAAGTCCTGGCTCATACATCGGCGACAGAGCTTGATACATTGCACATACTGACAAGCAAGCGTTGCGGCAACGGCTTCGTGGCCAACAGAGAAGAAAGATGGAAATCGTGTCGTTTCCTTTTGGTATACTTCAAGCTCTATTTGTAGTACCTCTGAAATAGAGAACGTTGTAAACAAGCGATTTCAGGTGAGGTGAACACACGTGATATCGTGGTAAGTATAAGGACACTTAAAACAACTGTTGGTACATGTTATCAATGTTACCGGTTACTGCTAAACATTTAACATCACAACAGTCAATGCCATTCAATCAGTATACATATTGTTTGCAGGATCAACTAAAACACACATACACACATGTGTGCCCACATGTACACAGTATACATTTGTAAATCAACATTACAAACATATATGCACGCCTCTCATGACACAAACAGACTTACATACATACTTACCCACATACATAGATACTTACCTACCTGCCTACCCATACAACACACACAGGGTCATACATACATCCAATCTGGTAATTTAATGTGTCCACAAAATAAATATACAACACACATTCCAATATTAACAAGTGGTAATATCAACATGTCTGTAATAGCCAATCCACACTAACAATGTGTATATAAAAGTTTTAAAAAACATTTTATATGAGAATGCATATATTAAACGGAGGACCTTACAAACAAATATACAAACACGCACACACTGGTAGATCAAAATGAATATATATATATATATATATATATATATATATATATATATATATATATATATATATATATATATATATATATATGCACATACACACACACACAAAGCACTCAACACATACGTACATACGCACTTCTACATCAAAATGAAAACTTGCATACGTTGTACTTACTTGAAAAATACATAATACACTTATACACACACACGCACGCACGCACGCACGCACACACATATATGGCAACTTTTGCTTGGCAACTATCAACGCGTTTCTCGAGACCCGGCAGATATATAAATTATAAGCAACGTGGAGCAGACGCGTCCTCCTGTAGCGATCCCTGGCGTAATGCAAATGTTTGTGAAAACGATACCCAGTCTCTTGGCGACGACTTCAGCTGTGTTTACCGAGGCAATGAAGCAACTGTATGTTTATCCTGAACCTTATTATCAGACTATATACTATTTCCGCGCGGGTATTTAAAGTCTTTTAAACATATATTGAAATGTCTCTTAGGCAAATTGTTTGCCTGTCATTTCAATCGTGAGAGAGAGAGAGAGAGAGAGAGAGAGAGAGAGAGAGAGAGAGAGAGAGAGAGAGAGAGCGAGAGAGAGAGAGAGAGAGAGAGAGAGAGAGAGAGAGAGAGAGAGAGAGATGAATATGCTAACAGACAAGGCAAATAACAGAATCTACATAAAGATACAACAGTAACAAGAAAGTCCTGGAGCCATACAAAACATAGATCACCAAAACTGTTCACCCACTTGTATCTCATAGAACTCACACAAACACAAGCTAGCAATAAAGGCATGAACAACTTTAATGTATACGATTTTATTTTAGTCACAAACTGTATGTGTTTGCTGTTTAATGCGGAGTTAGAAACGTAAAGCAAACACATAAAGCCAATTAACAGCAGACCACACAATCTTCTCTGCAAGTGGCGCTGCACAAGGCAAGGTTTTCTCACAGCTGGTGTAGAAATGGAGTACAGTAAGCGCTAGTTAGGAAGCATGATAGACCACAGCTGCGGAGCCATATAAAAGCCAGACGATGGTGCCAAAAGTTCAAAGCTGGGAATATAAATTTGTTATGGTCAAATGACACTTATAATATATGAATGTATGTGTATTTTATTAACGACTAATTGGCTCTAAATGGAATTCAATGTATATTACAATCTATAAGCACTAGGGTATATATAAATTTTTCAAGCGATGGGCACCATGCAACTTTGTGAGTGTGTGTGTTTGTGAGTGTGTGTGCGTGTGTGTGTTGTCAATGTTGACTTCTCGTTCAGAAAATAATGGCGAAATACTGAAGGTATAATTGCCAAGAAAATCAACCTGAGTGTCCGGTTGATCGCAACGTCCTGCACAGGACACGGAACATTACATACACACACATGCACGCACACACACACACACACAAATACTACACATATATGTGTATCTGTGGGCGCTTGGATGTGTCTGTAATAATAACAAGGGCGTGAGCCAGCGAAACAGGTTTGAAATTATCCATGATAATTATACCTTGCACAGTCTTTCTCACGGACATTAAAGTGTTACAAACAGCGTTAGGAATATGCTATAAATAAGCTGTAGGGAAAATATTCGGAGTTGAATATCAACCCTTCATGACTTAGCCATTGTTATCAACAGCTGTTGCTGTGAAACAGGCATGCTTTGTCATTATACATTGCCACAACTAAGTAAAAGGAGCGCTGAAAGAGAGAAGGAAATCAGGACTACATTTACAAGATGACAATAGCAAAATAAAAATTCGCAGATAAAATGGAAAGAAATAATGGATGATAAGAAAGTCAGGAGAGCGGTAAGGATAAGTAAAACTGCATAACTGATAGTTTGCTAATTTTCTCACATACATACATACATAATACACAAATCATGGGCTTGCATATTTTAATACAGCAAAAAATATATCTAATTACTGGCGTGTTTCCCAACCTTTGTTATATATTAGTGAATCCATTAAACAATGTATCACAAAATACGTTTATGGACAAGCATTCCTTTGCGGCGCAAAACCAAATCCCTATCAAATGTGTGCAAACAGTTACAACAGCTTAAATGTGTGTCTTGACGTGTGCATTTGCTTTGAGTTCCCCTGGTTGCATACACAGATATTCACTAAACGACAGGAAGTGATTGCTGAGGAAATCTTCAATGGCTAGTGTGGCCAGAACACGATAGTGTTTTAAACACCCATACATATCCATTCTGATGTGTGTAAGAGGCAACGACGTGCAGATAGCCTTGTGGGCTTGCCTGCTGTAGGAAGCGGACGACCAATGGACCAGGCTCACACCTTTAACACTTTTATGGGAGCAGGACGAGTAAATGACTCAAGGATGGCTGTGATACTGCAATTTTGACCAGACTGCAAGAACATCAAGTCAAACGGGATCAAACTAGACAGGAGCGCCATGCGGTAAGCCAAAGAAGGATAGTCAAAACACAGAACTGGTGTCGTCACTATTAACTTTACACTACTCCTATGAGTGCCGATCATCTTCGCAAATTGATTTCCCACACTAATAAAAAAGCATGTGGTCGGTTGTATCAATGTTTAGATGCCTAGAAAATTATAAAGTATATTTGTTACTGTAATTAATGACTGCATTCCTGCCAGGATTCGGTTTAAACAGTCTTATTGCACTATTATTTGAGTATACAAACTACAATAAACTGACATTCACAAATAATACGACTGTAATTCTCCATTTGGAAGTAGAGCAGGCAATTACCATTACAAAGAGGCAAAACTTCTCTGTTGGCAATAAAGTATCAATAGAAACAGTATTGGCCCTTGAAGATTTTGAAGTAGATAAAATTCCTGAGCTATACAATGATGTACACAATATATGATTCATACAACAAGACATCAAAACATACAAGTTATTAACATGTCTCAATACATATTTCCCAGCTCAATACTTAGATTTCATAACAACCGGTGTCTTGAGTCAGACACTCAAACGAATATTTAAGATCTCACATAAAATAATAAGAAATAATAGTCATATTGCAGTTCATCATCAAGTGCCATGTCGACTGGCGTAGGCGTTCATGACTCCCCATAGATCTCGGTCTTTGGTTTCCTGGATAACTCTATCGTTGATATTCCTCCATGTCACCGTCGCAATCCATCCAGCATAATTTCTCTTGGTGTACCTCTGCCTCTCTTCCCCTCGATCTTTCCAATTCTCACGATGTTCTCCAATGCCTCTATCTCATCACATGACCAAAAAAAGCTTTTTACCTCTTTCTTATTGTGGTATATAATGTTCTAGTTTCATTAGCCTCTTTCCGGCATTCGTTGTTAGTTACTTTGGCAGTCCAAAGAATTCACAACATTCGTCTCAGGAACCACATCTCTGTTACTTCCAATCCCTTTCTAATTTGTTCATTTACATTCCAAGATTCACAGCCATACAGTAAAACAGGTTTTATATAGCACCTTAGCACTCTCTTTCTTAAACACAATGTAGTGAGACTTTACAAACACCCGGTATAAGTTACGAAAGGAAATTTGATTTCCAAACGAAATATAGAACACAAAAAGAATCGTTTTATTTGAGAACGCTGGAGACATACATAGGGGATGAAAAATATATGCATTGTAGTTCTTTGACTATTTCTAAAAGTAGATGGAAAGGGTACAGATAATAAACAGCATATTCACACCAACCCTATGCTACCAATCTCAAACCTGGACTTTATCCAAATTACACCTTCGCAAAACCAACACCTGCGAAATGAGATGCCTGAGGAGAGCTGCCAACTTAACAATCCGAGACCGAGTAAGAAATGCTACTATCAGACAGATTGTGGGATCAACACCTTGTGCCACATTTATTGAAAGACAGAAGATCACGTGGTTTGGCCACGTCGTTAGAATGCAACATCAGCAACTACCATCACTGGCCTTACATCAAAGATCATCTGCGACGAGACCACGAGGACGTCCAAGAAGAAAATGGATTGACGATATCAGAGACATTGTACAACCACACGGAATCACACTATCCAGTGCCGCCCACCGGGCGCTGGAACGAAAATTACTCCTCCCCGCGACGCTTGACGGCAGAAGTGGAAGATTATGATGATGATTATGATGGAAAGGGTGGGTGAGGGGGTCACCATGGATAAGTGGTTAAGTCGTCTACCTTGCGATGGGAAGGGGGTGGGTTTTGTTTGTAGACTTGGTCGTTCAGACCAGGAGTGCTGTGCTTCTGGAACTCCTGGGTGTCACAGCTGGAGCTACGGAGTTCGTGCGTTGGTAGCCGTTATCAGCTGGCGTCTTGCCGTTCTGCCCGGAAATACCCAACATGATGGGGTAAAGGCCGGTGCTATGAAGTCGAGCCTCACGCCTTTAACATTTAGACTATAAAAAGGCATTGGATAGAGTTACCCACAATTTAATTAAATTGTTGGATTCTATAGTTTTGATGACAACGTCGGCAAATTATTTCTTTGAGCGCCAAACAATCCATGTGTGTTTACTTATGAGCTAAGATACTAATAACGTGTTCACTTCTTTATTTGTTGCCCTCGACCAATATCTCGCGAATATTAGGTTGGGAAACACTGACAGTAGCGAGTAAGGCGAAATACAGGCACAATTGATATTGTCTTCACCTACCCTCCCGTGTCTGCGGCCTTTAGACTAGGGATCCCAGGGTAGATTACTCCCTGAAGTACTCTGGGTTGTTCTTTCCCCTGGCAATCGTCTTCCTAAGTCTACGCCTGACCTCAGACACAGGCTTGTTGTATTCCTCAGAGGCCTGCGGACAGTCAGTCCACAGATTATTCCTGTTCTGCCGTTGTTCATCCATATTATAAGTTATTTACTATTTATTTTTCTACACAAATGTTACTGCTTGAAATAAATTACTTATGATTTCTTCTGAAATGATATTGTTTATTTTTAATAAATTGTGCTGGGTGCTGTTTCTTATTACATTGTTTTAACTTTTACACAGAAAGCATTATAAAGTACACTCTATAATTTTCATTTGTTTAGTTGACGACGATAATATTTATTCGTTACTTCTAATGGTTTAAAAGCTCTAACACATAATACAAATAAATTATTTACCTTATGATCAATACTAAGAGTTGTGGGTGCGATTATTGTGTGTAGTTAATAAGTAGAACAAACTTATAAACTGGAAGCATTGTTTAAACATAACAGAAATGGCATGACCGACAATCTACTATGTGCAACACGAGCGTTGTTAACTTGGTATTTATGGACACTGTAGTGGTAGACGGATATGTTCCAGAATTAGGAAACCAGAAATTCTGTTACTAATATATAATTGAAATATACAACGCATTTCCATTACCACTGCTGTGGGCAGGAAACTGCTATAGTGGGCATGGTTTTGTTATCAATAAAAGATAATCATGTTTATCACCTTTCATTAATAATGACTGACACTCAATACTTTTCTCTATAATATTCGTCTGCTGTCTGAGCCCTCTGATAAATGATTCTGTCTTGCTCAGTGAGTGTCTCTCCATACCTCCTAATTTATCAGTCCAATGCTTTTAAAGCCCGCTAGGTTTTCCCTCCACTCTCCGCAATCTTGAGCAATACGTCATTATTCCAACGGCGACGAATCACATCTCATCGTGAATGTTAATTTATTAGGGATACGCGTGATTTTGTTCAGTGTTGATTGTGTGGCATCAATCAATCAAATGAATTTCTTTAAAATGAGGTTTGTTGAAACTGATCTCCAACATCTCTCTCTATCTCTCTCTCTATCTCTCTCTATCTCTCTCTCTATCTCTCTCTCTCTCTCTCTCTCTCTCTCTCTTTCTCTCGCTTTTTTTTTTTCGTTGTACATTCTGACAGAGTTTAGTTCGCCCAGTACTTCGTGATATCTTTCCATTTGTGGTTATTTTAAATAATCGTTTCATTAAGGGCAGGTTGTGGCATAGACAACACTACTAACATTGCTGTCAGTGAACTTTCTGAACTACCGGCACTCATACCATATTATAAAAATCAACGCAAGGCGGTCTGCTGCCAAATCGCCAGCCGTTGTATTTTAAACGCGGTATGTGGGATTAGAAATTGCGTCCGTAACCCCTACGCCACAGAGTGGGCTTCCTAGATGGTCAATGCATTACATTGTTTGGGGGTGTTGTCAACGGATCTATGCAATTAAGATGGTTAAAAACCTCTGGAATTAATATATATATATATTAAATAAGAATGTCACGTCATGTTATACAACTAGTCTACCTAGTGTTAGAAGAACCTGGATTAGTCGTGGTTGGATAACTGTGATTTCCTAGCAAAGATTGTCAGACAACCGTGAGTTATTTAGGTGTGTTAATGTGCAACATATCCAACAACAACAAAAAACTCAATAAAATAGGCAGTGAACAGAAATAAATGCATCAACATATGAAGGAGCTCTGATTCTCAACAAACAATACATGTGCTCATTAATTCGATTAGAATAATAGTACTCAAGGCGGAGGTAGGCCACCTTCGACAGTACGTAATTATCAAAGGGGAGGGAAGGGGAGACCGGGGAAATGGGGGAGGGGGTGGAATGGAACAAAAATAGACGCACACTACTTGATCTGCTGGATACAAGCAATTAAACTGCAAATTTCATTAACATTAATTACAGGGGTTGTCCCAAAACGGAAATAGCGTCGGGGTGTGAAATGTTAAGTTTAATCACCGACGTAATGAAGTTGGATTGTCGTTTTCGTCCTCGACGCCAGTTAAAGCAAGATAATTTCCAGAACATTCAAAAACGTATTTAGTGCCCATTTTATGAGGTTGCGTTAACTCCAGAATCATACTGGTCATAAAAAAATAATTGTGCTACTACTGGGGATTGAATTCGGACTACTTTCTTGGTAAACAAATGCGATAACCACTATGCTTCTGCTGTTCTTGAAATAAATTTGATCAAATGAGAAACTGATCTGTAACACGTGGCAGGGTGAATGAACGAATACTACAAAAGCAATGAATACATGTAAAGTGAATACAAAACTTCAGACATGCAACAGAACAGCTAAGGTTGCAACTGTAAATATAGAGATTCCCATAAATTAAGATCTAAATCAAATTATCATATCGCCGGAAATAGGAAAGGCATTATGACGAGGCTTAGGATTACGGCAATGGTGGTAATAATAAACGAAAGCAAAAACATGGCATTATCATAGGAATGTTGGTGCTGTTGTAATTAAACAATAATCACAAAATAAGTGCCTGTTGGACAAGAAAATGGTGTTACCCATTTAACGTTAGTATCTAGTAATATTGAAGACTGTGTGCCTTCTAGTGCTCGAAAGAAATCAGTGCATGAGTACAATTTTATGCATGCCAATGTATGAAATTATACAATAATGACTAGTGCTATCGTTTTCTATGATATTTATAGTTGCAAGTTTAGAAACATCTACCAAGTTTCATGAGCACCATTTAACATTGTATCAAATTTTGATTTCTCAAAGTTCAATTGTAAGGCTTAAGGTGATACAGTAAGGATTTGTCTGACCATTAGGTTTCATTTACTGGAACCTTGCCGTCTTCACTGACAATAGTTTTGTCATATTGTGCTACAAACAATGCACAACAAAAACAACCCATAGCGGCCAGACTAGGGGTGGAGTTATACATCTCCATTGCACAAAGCCTGGCTGAAATGTAGAGACCATCTGTTGCCCAAGCAGCATGAACCCATCTTCGGTCTGTTTAGTATACTCCAGAAGAAAGTTAGCTCGAATACATCTGGACCAAGACAAGCTGCAGAAGCTGTCGGATCGGCAAAGCAATCTTCAAACTTTCCGCTGTCAAAGCTTCGATCCTAGACCTGTTGCTGGCCAAGGCTTATTGCCAAGTCTGTCCTGCAATGACATTTATTGTTTAGGGTACATTTCCTCGCACTAGGATACGACTTGTATCCTCCCAGTTGCGCTCCTCTGTCCGAAGCCAATGGCACAATGTGGGGAGCCCAACATTCCGCGCTAACATAATACAGAAAGTACTTTCGACTGTTATACGGTAGCTCAGTCATATCTGACAAAGCCTGACAGTTGCATTTACAGGATTATATGCCCTGCTACATGGCGTAGCTGTTCATGTGTCCCGACAGACCTCGACCCTTCCTGGTCTGGAACAATTACGTGCATGGTGTTCATTAGATGCATGTATTGTTCTATTTTCGGTAGTCTCTTCAGACAGACGTTCACCTAGTTATTTTGACCGTCCAAGTATTACTGAAATGATTTAAAAATAGATTTTACACTTTTTATTTAAAGTGAATGGTATTAATCTGGATCAATTACATATATTAAAGTATCTAGGCACAGAGATAACATCAGATGGAAGGAGTATCACAAAAATAACGAACAGAATTGGACATGCAGAGACTGCATTTTATGAAATCCTGTGTAATAAATACATGCGTTCGAAGATTATAGAAAGTGTTCATGCATTTTACACAGAACCAGCTTTAACTTATGGCTGTAGACCTTGGAAAATTAATAAATAAGCACAAAACTTCGCTGGAAGCTACAGAGTTGTGGTTTTACAGAAGAATGCTGAAAATTATTTGAACAGCCAAAATGAGACATCTAAATGTTTTGAAAGGGGCTAAGACACAAAGACAACGTATCATAAACACCAGGAAGAAACAGCCGAGATTGTTTGGTCATATTTTTAAAAAAAAATAAATAATTAAAATCTTGAACATTTGTGGCGATTTGAAGAATGTGTCGAAGGATATAGAGGAAGACAGCGAGAAAAAGATTCTGGATAGCCTTGTATCATTGCACGAGAGAGTGTCAACGCAATGACACTTGATGGTGATGATAATAAATATTATAATATACGTTGCATATTGTTCGAATATGAGATGTTATTATTATAGGTACAGACTTCATAAACAGAATCAATATCTGATGGGGGAGGCACCAGTTAGTGCACTCCCTAACACCATATATAGCGGCTACTCTAGTAGTGCTGGACTGTTTTCTTTGGTATTCAGCGACCCAGCCTTTTAATATACCAGAGATCTAACTGGAACAAGTTCAAGCAGCCGGTGTAATACTGACCATATTTTACATGTAAGGTGCTCAGTAACAAGATGTATGTTTGTCAATGGAGTTACGCACAATTATGTATGTTGAAATTAAACTGTCTAAATGCAAAGTAGGTATTACTCATGTTATCGAGTCGTTTTAGCTATACATAACTCGATGGTTTTTATTAACTTTTTGTGTACACGCTCAAAACAGTCTTTTGGCAAGCTTAATTTGTTAATAATATTTTGAGTACTACTTTATAAACTTATAACTGCTATCGGCTTAGTAATGAGAAAGAGAAAGACAGACAGACAGACAGACAGACAGACAGACAGACAGACAGACAGACAGACAGACAGAAAGAAAGAAAGAAAGAAAGAAAGAAAGAAAGAAAGAAAGAAAGAAAGAAAGAAAGAAAGAAAGAAAGAAAGAAAGAAAGAAAAGAAAAGAAAGAAAGAAAAGGAAAGAAAGAAAGAAAGAAAGAGCATGGACAGTGAAAAACGAATGTCTACGAATTTCTCTCTATAATTTTATAGCAAACAGTTAATGCAACACTTGTTGTTGGGAGATTTATGCGTAACATTGGCACTGAATTGTTATTTATTACTAGTCTAACTGTGACCTGCATATGGCCATAAGTAACCCAGTTTAAACTCAAATCAATGCAACGAAGCAATCTATGAGTGTGAAACGTATGGTGGTGCTTTCAAGCATGCAAACCACAGACAAAGAATCAATTGTTACCGAATTTCCCTCAGTCCTGTAAAATTACCAAGTATATACAATCAGCATAAGTTACTGAATGATTATCATTAAGTTGATCGCATTTTATATACACACAATTCTGCACGCACGCACGCACGCACACACACACAATTGAACATAAAAGGCATAAACAACTTTTCTAATGATTAAATATACTATTATAGACAAAGAATTTCTCAGTCTTATATATAATATGTAGTAACTATTTCGCATGGGTACTGTTAGTTACAGCGCGATACTATTATAATGGCATCTATGACAAAGCATGTATATCTTAAGTCATTTTTATTTAAAACAGTAAGCTTGATTTGCAATGAAATTAACTAAAATATAATTAGTTCTTGTACAAAAGTAACATTGTATAGATGACTTTACAAATGTAATATAATGTAAATATACAAGAAATACTTAGTTAATAACTGTATTGTCAAGTGTTTTAGTAATATTCTTCTAATACCTCAGGAAAACAGACCATATGGTGTGTAAAAGTTATTAGAGAGTAAACAATGAAACAGAAATAAATAGATCGGTAGAAATATATGCGCATTCGATTAGTGTTCAAGAGCAAATAAAAACAATATCAAAACATATGAGCACCAACAGGTAGTAGGCACGAAATAACATGTCCACTTCTAACAGTAAAATAAGCGATTAAGTTGTCTTCTTCTGCTCTGTTTCCCTCATTGGGGATAGGCCCTCAGCCAGACTATGCCAATCAGTTCTATCTTCTGCTATCTCCTGCAGCTCCAAATGCACTCAATGTTATTCATTCCTGCAATTCTCATCTCTAAGTATTTTTAGTTCTCCGCTATTTCGTTTGTCTTGTTGATTCCAGTTTGGTGATTTTGTCATCCAATTTTATTTCCACTATTAGTGAATGTTTGTAGTTTATATTTAATTCTTTTAGTTGCTCTCCGTGTTTCTGACCCATACAGTAGTACCGATTTAACATTGGAGTTAAACATTCTATGTTTAATACTAAGTTTAGTTTCCTTTGACTTCCACAGGTGTCCTAGCGTTATGAAAATTTCTCTTTTCTTTTGTATTCTTATTTTATTATCTCTAGCTGTTTACCAATTGTTTCCCCTATTGCTTCTCCACTTGGAGAATGGGGGGGGGGGGGGGGGGAGAGTGGGGTTTCCTCAAGAGTGATCGCGTTGTTACATGCTAAGTTTAATCTCATTATCATATCTCTATGAATATTCAGACCGAATTGTTGTGATATCTCTTCAAGCGTGATCAGTCTATCTTGCATTTGATTACGTGTATGTGACAGGACTGCAATGTCGTCGGTGAAGTCCAAACTATCGAGTTGTTTTGCTACGGTCCACGAATTCCATTTCTAGCGGTAGTTGTTGTTGTCGTTCATAACCAAATCTATAGTCAGTAAAAATAATAATAGTGACAAAACACATCTCTGTCGTACTGTGTTTATGTCAAATGCCTATGTCAGTGTTCCCTCATGAAGCGCTCTAAACTTCATATCTTCATATGTTGTCCTTATTAAGTTAATTATTTTTGGGGGATCCCATAATGCCGCATCAGTCTCCAGATGGATTCCATATCAATGTTGTCAAAGACATTTTCATAATCCACAAATCCAATATAAAGTGGTGAATGCAGTTCAATACTTTGCTCTGTTATTATGCGTTGAGTGACTACCAGGTCCATGTAAGATCTTTTGGATTTGGTTATCTCTTAGCTGTTTGTCAGTGGTATATCTTAATCTGCAGAATAATCCTGCTTAATATTTTCACAGGCACTAACTTTAGCATTATTCCTCCATAATTTCCAGTCCTGCAGGTTCTCTTTCTTGGGCTTCACCAGATATCCTCCACCCCAGTCTCTTTCCAGATTTTTTGCTACTTATCTCAGAATTCGAGGCTGTGATACAGTATTACAGCCTGGGACTCTGAGATAAGTAGCAAAATAATGTTTTTAAAATTTTTATTTTCTATTCATTGTTCTCATTTTATTATTTGTTTCTTCTTCTCATCCCATTCTTATGCCTTAATGTAGTCACTGGCGGGTCTTCTTTGTGATTATATGTTGTGTTTTGTGTATGTATTTGTTTGCTGATAAAGGCTAGTCGCCGCAATGTCCTGTATTTTTCGTAATTCTGTTCTGTAAAGCTGTGTCATTACTTTGTGTCATTTTATATTGTTACTCTGATGATATTACTACCTGGGGATTTTACAGACAGTTGTTAAAAATCTACGGTGAAGATAATGAGCCATTATGCAGCGATGATTTTTAAACAATTCTTATATTAGTTAAAGATTCCGCATGCAAAATGTAGAAAATTATAAACACTCGGAATTATTTATATATATATATATATATATATATATATATATATATATATATATATATATATATATATATATATATATATATATATATATATATATATATATAATATCATGTGCCATGCCGGAAAGTGTGGGCGGTCATGACTCGCCATTTCACTCGATCACCAGCGTCGTGGATCAGCTCAGTGTTCCTGTCTCGTCCATGCCATGTGGCCAAGCCATCCAAGTATTTTCCTCTCGGTCTTCCTCTTGGTCTGTTCCCTTCGATCTTGCCAGTTGTCACTAAGTTCTCCAATCCATTTCTCCTCATAAAATGTCAAAAAAAATTTGACTGTCTACGTCTAATTTCTCTAATCAATTTACGATTTTCATTTGTCTCCTGCAGTACTTGGTCATTGGTTTTTCTGTCTGTCCATTGTATTCTTTGCATTTTCCTCAGAAACCACATTTCTGCAGCCATCAGATGTTTTTTCAGCTCGACTGCACATTGTCCAAGTTTCACATCCATACAAAAGAACAGGCTCTATGTATCCCCTCAACACTCTTTTTCTCGTTTAAACTAACATCTTTTTATTGGTCAGAATGTTTTTTATCTTGCTAAAGGCTACTTTCGCCATGGCGATTCTTGTTCTAATCTCTTCAAGGCATCTCCCATCAGATGTTATGACTGTTCCGAGACAATTGTACCGATTCACTTGTTGAAGAATATTCCCATTTACTTGTATATTACATTGTGGTACTTCGTTCTTCCTAGTGACGACCATAACCTGTGTCTTCTTATAATTTAATTCCAACCCCAGCTGCTCACTGTGTACAACAACTGCGTCTACTAATTGTTTTAGATCTTGCGCATTGTCTGCAATCAATACTGTATCATCTGCATATCTAATGTTATTGATGTTTCGTCCTCCAATGCTGATTCCATTTATATCTTCTACATTCCTGAAAATATTTTCACTGTATAAGGAAAAAAGATCTGGAGACATTACACATCCCTGCCTAACACCTCTCTTAATAGGTTGATATTGTCCCACTTCATTATCAATCCTTATGGCAGCTTGTTGTATCCAATATATGTTTTTTATAAGTCTAATGTCTTTCCCATCAATTTGTAGATCTGCAAGCATATCTACCATGTTAACATGTCTAACTCTATCAAAAGCCTTTGTGTAGTCAATAAAGCAAAGGTGTATATCCTTGTTTACTTCTATAGCATGTTCAATAACTGTTCGCAGCATATACACAGCATTTACTGTACCCTTTCCTTCTACAAACCCACATTGTTCTTCCCCTATTTCAGGTTGTTTTTTCTTCCTCACTCGTTGCATGATAATTCGTAGCAAAATCTTTGTAATGTGGCTCATTATACTAATTGTTCTATGTTGATCACATTCCAAGGTTCCTGATTTCTTTGGGATTGCAATAATTACAGAGTCACATAATTCAGAAGGTATATCTCCAGTATCATATAATGTGTTAGGCAGTCTGGTGACTTGATCTAGTCCAAATTCTTCTAAAGCTTTAATCATTTCTTTTGTGATGTTATCTGCACCTGGGGCCTTGCCAGCTTTCATATGCTTAAGAACATTTCCAACCTCCATCTTCAGAATTGGCGGCCCTTCATTATTACATCTAATATCATACTGTTCCTCTCTGTTATCATTATATATATATATATATATATATATATATATATATATATATATATATATATATATATATATATAACGAAATATTGTTCCCGAGATTCTACTTAAATATCACATGATCTTGCTATCAATGTATACAGTACTGCTCATGCGCCTGTCTATTCAATAACTTGGCTCCATGGCAATGATTTCAAGGAGGCTACTATTACAGAATATATAGAACTGTAGACCCAATAACTACAACATAATGTAGTGGCCTCCACAATATGAATACCGACTTTATTAAAGGGCGACAATATGGTGTCAAATTGTTTGTTGCTCTCGCTTCCCTTTAGAGATTTCAAACATCATCAACATACATTGTGAAGAGAGTCAGAAAATTGAAGATACAATAACAGTAGACAATGACAAATGGCACCCAAAAGAATTATGTGATGGAGATGCTTCACTGTCGTTAAAATTGTACAGACATGTTAAGAGTTCAGTTTCATTTCATTATAGTCATCCCACATTACGATCAGCGGCGTTCACATTGGTGCTCAGTTTCTCTTATACAACAGCCGTCCCAAAGTGTCTGTATTGTTCCCATGAGGAATTGGTTATAACATCTCTTCTGTTGACCAAGGTGCCAAGCTTCAATCACATGCCGAATAGCTAGGCTGGCTTCAGAGACCCTTCAGTATCCACCAACCGAGCCCGTACAATACTGACTAAATCTAAATAATTGTCGATCGCTGCGGAAACCTAGTCTCTGCAGTATCTCACTATTGTCATGACAACCTTAGAGTATTCATGCATGTCTACGGATATATCAGTCCATTTTTCTCTGTGTTGGAGCTCGTCGAGGTCGCATACCTCTGGATAATATCTTCAGCTTCTGCCACCCAGGTACAGCCTCTTGTGAGACACATTTTCTTTCTGGTGTTAGCTATGTGCAGCGGGTAGTTTTTGTTTGCTGATGTTTTCAAGCACCCCTTAGTCATGTGCAACTTCGTGACATGTAGACACCGTTGGTAAGTCAAGGATGTATCGCATGGTCTGGACCGAGGTGTCTTTTGTCAAGTCGAGTATGAGTCTCCCTGCCTCTTTTTTACAAGCTGTCTAATCTTTCTAGCTTGGTTCGGCTGACTGGAAGAAGATCCAGACCGTAGCCGTAGTATTTTACGCTTAGTCCTTGCTAGAGGAGAAAGATCAGACCTTGTTCAATGCTGGCTGCTGTCATCACCTTTAGTGCTGTCAAGCCTTTATTGGCCCTGATTATGACATTACGCGATATGTTTATGACAAGCATCTGGCATAGGCAATACCGACATATTTAATTGTGTTCGTTATATTGATACTGTGCATACTAATGACTGGCGTTGACACGCTGTGTGAGTGTTCAGGGGGAAAAAGCAAAGAAGGCTTTGCCAGTTCCATCTGTGGCCTTCATTCCTGGCACCTCTAGCTGAGTTTATCTTTTCATACTGCATGCAACACTGCTGAGATTTCATCCCCATGTTTTTCACCCTATTAATATTGTTATCATCATCATCATCATCATTATCATCATCATCATCGATATTATAATTGTTGCTATTGTTATTAATATTATTATAAAGTCAAATTCTATACGTATGGGTTTCACAATAGTAGTGGATATATAAAGCATAAGCAAGATAAATACATTTACGAAACTACTAATGACAAAACACAATTTAGAGACATTCTGGAGGTGAACTGGAAATGTGTAGCAATGTTGGATGTGTATGATGTATTCTCAGACTCAGCCATGCATTACTATTAGCCAGATGTCATGCAATGCAGAAAACAGCTAACTTCAGAACTCAGAGCACCTTAATAAGCCGTTAAAAGCCATGCCAGTATGGCAGTAGAGTTTACACAATTAAAGCAGATTGTTTCTTTATCAAGTTATTCAGTGAAGCAGCATTAGCAAGACAAACTTCCGCTCTTGTATATGTTGTTATTAATTAAGTATGTAGCCGTACTTCGTTGATGAGCTAGACGAGATCTTGAAGTCGCTGTTCAGATAGCGGTCCAACAACTGTCGTTGCTTGTCCATCTTTTCCTGAATGTCTTTGACCTGTTCTCTCATCCGGATAAAACGGGACGGTTCATATATCAGGTCATCTGGGGATAACCTCGACTCCACGCGATACTGTGGGCGAGGTCAACACGTCAGAAACATATTAACTCTAAGCACTTGCAACATGTGGGAAATGTTTACACAGAACACTGTTCTTGTAGCATGAATCACAATATGTATTATTTCATTGAATTCTGATGAAAATATTCTAATACATAAACTTCGTTAGTAAGAGTTTTTTTTTTTTTTTTTTGGTTTATATTTCGACAAAAATAATACAATATCTATCATCGATTAAAAGGTTATAATCTCATTTTATAATGAATACTTTAATGCTCGTTGAGTTAGCCATAGCCTGCTGCATGGTTTGCACACATTACAACCTTCTTTCTGTAGTTTATTTGCGTGGATGTGAATGGCGCACGTAGAATAATTGCCAGTTCACAAAACATTTCAAAAAGCCGTTGTTATATTAAATTATTATTCTTACCTGCCAGGATAAGAGATTTCTTGGCTTAGTGAAGCCGTCGACATCCCTGATAGCTTTTCTGTCGGTCGGTTTGGGCTAAATAGATGGAAGGCAATGAATCCACGGAGATAATGACATAATGCAGCCACTTCAACATGAGAGTTGTACAAACAAGCACATTGCAGAAACAACACTTACATGCTCAAAGATGTGTTCTTACTGTTAATGATTGCGATGCATACACAAGCGAACTTTATTTAGCCATAGATCTGTATATCTGACTATCTTGATGTGGTAGAAAAACTATTCAATGCAATCTACAACGGTGGGTATAGTAGTAGGTCTCTTTCAGTCCTGTAGGACTATAGAGTTGTGCTCTTGGGAAGGCACCTGATAATGGTGACTGTATAGTCCAATGTGAGAATGACAATCTTTGTCACAATTGAGTATATATATATATATATATATATATATATATATATATATATATATATATATATATATATATATATATATATATAAATGTGTGTGTGTGTGGTGTGTGGTGTGTGTGCTGTGTGTGTGGGTGGGTGGGTGGGTGGGTGGGTGGGTGGGTGGGTGTGTGTGCGTGTGTGTGTGTGGTTTTTTTTTTTTTTTTTTTCCTGGTGGTCTCTTGAAATCTAATTTCATAGCTCAGCCAATGTAATCTGGTACTATAGTTTATGGAGAACATCGCGCAATTTGTGTAATGAGTCATGTGAATAAACAATGCTGAGAATTATAAACGGTAAAAAAAATAGTACAACAATATAATAAATTAGATTATAAACAGTGTGGATTTGTAGACGGTAAAGCCATAAACAATGCAAGATACATCAAGAGAAGTTTAATACACAGAATAATTGAAATGCAGAGAGGTATGTATTTGCGATTTATTGATCACAATAAAGCATTTAATAAAATGAAACAGAAAGAATTCATTATATTTGTGGAAATTTAAACACTGGTCATTAAAGATATGAGAATATTTGAATCGGTACAATTATCTTAGAACATTCATATCATCTGACGAAAAATGCCTTGTAGAGATTATAACAAGAAATAGCTATGGCAAAAGTAGCCTTTTGCAAAATGGAAAATTCTCAACAATAAAAGCTGTCAATTGCTGTCAGAACAAAAATTGGTAACTGATTATACTGTTGTATGCGCATGAAACATTGTCAATAAGCAGACAAGCAGAGAAACGTCTACAGGCAGTGGACATGTTGTTTCTGATAGATATGCAAAGAATACAATGGGCACACATAAATACGAATGAGATGGTCCTTCAAGAAACACATTACAACCGTAAACTGATTTCAGAAATTAGATGTGTGTAGACAGACATGATTTGTTGGGCACGTTATGGTAAGAATTACACTTGAAAACTTAGCGACCACTGTGGAACCTGCTAGAACAAGCGCATGGAAAAACACAGAGATAAATACACGGCTGGCTTGGGCACATGCCATAATCGGGAAGAAGTAAGAGCAACACACACACACGTCTCTCAGCAGAGGAAACTTCAACTTCCCACAACGCTTAATAACAGGCACGAAGAAGAAATAATACAGTAACTGTCTTCTTTCCGGCAACGAATAAGCAAGAGAATAACAGAGACAAAGAAGTAAGACAAAGCGAGACAGAATCGTTAAATTAATTTAGCTACAGCCTGTTTACGTAAAAGGTGACGGTCCGTTTTACACACCGAAGGCGCATTGGGCATATGGAACATGGCCCATATGTTTATAGACCAAACGGCACTCACTGTGTGATGTGGTTGGTATCACGAGGCCGCCTTGACTTCCCAAGACATTTCCAGATACACACGTTAGGCTGAGTTTATGTTTAGTACAGGCGCTATGGCGAAGAAGTTACAAACACAGTTCGTAATCCCGCATACCGTGTTCAAAATAACCTGCGTGCTATTTGGAAGCCTTGCACTTATGTTGATACAATGGTATGAGTGCCGGTCGTTCAGTAAGCAATGGCAAACTAATGAACGTAAGCTTGCCAAGAAATTACGAATAAGCCCCAAGAAGTTACCAAAAAAAATCCCCCCCAAAAAACTGCTGGTGTTGACTGCGACGTCCTGTAAAGGATATGCAACTAACTCGTCTTGTTTAGAAGGAGTGCTCAAATGACCTTTTAAACAGGAACCAACTTTCCATTAGAAAACGCATGATAACTTCACACTAAGCAAATGTGTAACAATGTTGGTGGTGTTTATGGCCAACTTACCAATGGTGGTCTTGACGATTGAAGAGCACTAGTGCTTGGTGTTCGGTAGTAGATTCCTTCCTGAAATGAAATGTATCTACTGCCTAGTTGTGTGTATAATGCAAACAGAACCGGACTCAGTGGAGAAATACAGAGCAGTTTTATCACTTTCTATAATGCCAACAATTACAAAGGATGTTACTGTTTACAGTCCCACTATTCTATATATCGTTATTATCTTTCATTAATCAACAATTGTTTTATCTTTACGAATCGTTTCTCTCAATAAAAACACACTGTATATGTGTACGTAATTTTGCACTACTAGCTTGATTTGGTGGCTAATCAAAAGATAGTGAAGATAGATTACAAAAGCTAACATATAAACGGTTGTTTAGATACAAGAGAAAATTAAAAGTCACAGTTAGAAAAAAATTAATTTAGCTCAGAATCCATACTTTATACAAAGGAACTGCAACTGAAAAAAAAAATGATACCGTAAATATGCTATATCTTTAAAATCAATCTTAGTTACTGAATTTGTTACCCAACAATTTAGCCAGGGACTCAATGCCTAGAGTGGCAGGACATTTCAACTAGCTTTGTTGTTGAGAGTATATACATATATATCTTCTTGTAGTCCGCTACTATTCAATGTGATACAAGACTGTTTCCATTTGAATTATCTAAACACAATTATAGTTAACTGTAGCTTCTTAAATATAATGTTAGAAGCATTACATAATCAATAGCAGCATCCTACATATTTAACACAATTATCACTGAACAAACAATATATGAAAGGGAGCTTAGCAATTAACGATTACACGGGTTAATACCAATATTTGCAAGCAGTTCACATATTTTGGAGACATTAAAGTGTGTGTGTGTTGTGTGGGTGGGTGGGTGGGTGGGTGTGTGTGTGTCTGTGGAGGGTACCATACAATCTAAAATACATATGTAAGGCAGAGTACATATAATGAATGAACATTTGCTACCGTAATAATGGCATGATTTGAAAACACACGTGAAGAAATTCTAATGAATTTTACTTGCATGAATGTAAACTTTGTTAGTATTACGACACACACATAAGAGCTAGTAATAGATAGGAATTCAATAGAGAAAACAAAGTGTATGCCTCTGAACCAGTCGTTCTATGTCGTCGCATAGAAATATGACGCTTGCAACTTTCAAATGTTCAGAACGGCGCGGTTTACAATCACGCGTGTCAGATATAACCGTTTGACGTTGTTTCGCGGATTTTACGTCATATAGAGTTGAACGCGTTTGCTCCATTATTACCTTAGGTCTCGAGAAACGCCCAACATGGTTACCTAACCATGCTGCATGCTATCTATCAGCAATCTATATATCAAGGTATCCATACTTTCTTTCTTCGCATTACATTCGTTCTAGGAAGTCGGGAGGTCAGCCGCCCGGCTTCGTTCAAAGTACTTGACAACGACCTTACCTCGGGTTCCTCTCAATTCAGCTCACGTAGCTTGCTAGCTGCATAGGCAGAACGAGGCCTTCTGTGGCTCCTGCCTACATCTGATGCTTCCAGCCTACTGCCGATGATTGCCGCCTGGCAGAGCAGAATCCAACACTATCAGTCATTTGCATTCCTTTTTCACTTTTCTGTTAGTGCCACGAAGACTCCAAATGCACGATGCTATTCAAGCAGACCTACTTGTCATTTATTCTTTAAAATGTATTCTTTCTCCTTAGAGCTTTATGGAAACTGTATCTTTAATCGATTTAAAAAGAGTGATTTATATATTCTTATATTTTGTTGAAATAACTTATTATTAAGATGTATATTGCACTACAAGTTGATGATTAAACTAAACGAGATATTAAATATTGATCCATGAATATAATTAAACAATTAAAAACTTAACTTTAAATTTAAAATTCATGTTTGTTTTTGTTTTGTTAAATATCAAAATAAAATTATAACAATTGTAAAATGTTGATCATCTTAAATTTGCAGTTGTTGACTAATTAATTCCTACTAATGTAATTTCAAAAAATGTCTCACAAAGCATTCATTTAGTGTTACATAAAATCAGTTCTAATTTCGTGCCACGTCTAGTTAGTATGCACAGATATAGATACGCAGCCTAGATTTCTCGTGGCAAGCAGGAATGGAGGAACGTACACAGAAAAGCGCCAAGACTGCCACCGATACACTGTTATATTCGATTTCCAGTTACGATCGAAATTAGAAAATTGCAAAGTTTAATGGGTGGTCGTGCCGTTAAGCGAATGAAGCGAATAATTCTTGCAGGTAAGTCTTAAACTGCCACGATTACCTATAAAGCCGAGAGAACCTCATAGCAAATGAGGAGATGGGGGTATCGCATTCAACATCACAGTGGAATACACCTAGGCCAAGCAACTTTGAGATGAAATGTCCTCACGATTGATAGCATGCTACCGCCAATGCATCTCTCCTTCGCTACATGCAGTAAGCCATAAGGACAGACAGCAAAATGCAAAGAGTACATGACAACACAGTAGAAGGGGAAATAGCTTCCAAACACATAAATATGTAAAGTTTAGTTCAGACAAGAAAATTCGATGGCTATTTCTTAAAAGGCATGCATATTAAATGCTGAACGTGGTGTATGAGGAAGCTCGAGGACATATATTTTAATGAAACTCTGCAGGAGAAGTATTATAGCCACGAAAAAGTTCAAATTGCAAGTAGGTGAGAAATTCAGCAGAGCTTCATGTAAACACCGAGAAGCAGTGTATTTATTCTCATTGCTGTAACTGATTATCACATTCGTAGTGTTATGTGTTTGTTTGTTTTTTAATATATTTTTTTCTTTGGAACACACAGAGTGAATGCATTTATTGACAACTAGTGCTTCTCGGTTTTAATGTCATGAAGCTCAGCTTATTTGTTGACAAATGAGTTCTGAGACAGATATATTCAGATGAGATATCTTCAACACAGCGACACACATTATCAGAAGCAAAAGCTGTATACCACGTATACACGAAACAACATTCCGAAAAAATAGGTGTAGCGTTCAGGAGAGCATGGCGGACATTTGCAGCTATCAATCATGTGCAAGCCAATAGACACACGAAATGAAACCCCCCACGACAGTTCCCTATATCAGTCTTCACAAGCAGAATCTTCAAGCATATGACTGCTTCGTGGTAGAGTAAAATTTAATCGCTAATTTTAACTAACATGGCACTTTATACAAATGCCAATATAATGGATAGCAAGTGAATGTTAGCTAATGAAACTAAGTGCATAATTGTGTTACTCCTAACACTTTCACTAAACGTTTGACCTCAGTCCACAACAGTCATATACGAAGGTTCCGCCTAGAAATGAAAGCATTGCGTGCTGTAATTAGCAAGGTTGCTTGACCCAGAATCGTTCCAAAGTATATTAACCTTAGAATAACTCCCAAGCAATGGACGAGGAGGCTTTGCATCAAGACCGGTCCTCCCGCGCTGGGTGTAGATGGATCTAGTCACAGTTCGCTCTTGCACATCAGGGATCTTGAAATAATAGTCGGAAGCTCTGTCAAAGCTGTAAGATACGCCGGCTGGTCTCCATGAACTTCTAGGATACGATTGCCGTTCCGTAGTTTTAGCTCTGGCAAGAAGACCGGCGTCTTTTCTAAGAACAACTGGCCTGTGAGCCCACAGCTGGGTCGACGGGATTGACGACTGGTAAATCAAGTCTGCTTGATAGTCAGACCTCTGAGATGGTTCAAGGGATCTTGCTCTGATCGTTCTCAGGACATCTGACCGTACGTCCACAGGCCTGTGAGCCCGAAGATTTTCGGTTGGAAGTGGCTCTGGTGGCTTGGTAGCCTGCTGAACTCTCCTGGTTCGTGGCGGGACAGATGTAGCACGGACGCTTCTAGAATCAGGCGGTGGCACCGAACCACCTCGAGCTCTAAGGTACCAAGGAGCCTCTGCCTGCGATAGAACGACTGGCTTAGAAGCAGTGACATTACTATTAATAAATCTAAAGAAAGTATTAGCTGCTAATATTATACAACATTAGGTCCCTGAAGAATGGGATAGATTCTAGTCAGCAAAGACGTTGCTACCTGAGTATATTGCTGCTGCTGGACCTGCAGCCCAGGATAGGGACGAGATGAAGGAGGGACTGAACTAGCCCGTACCCTCCTGCTGACTGCAGCCACTCGCGGATTAACGTGCTGCTCTGTGGACACCTGGAATAATTTGTTAGGGTAATATTGAGGGGAAAACAATTCTATAGGAGAGAACAGATATGCCAGAGAACGAGGAAAAGATGCTTTAAAACAATATAGTGTTGTTTATGCGTGACGTATAAAATATATAAAAATCAATGCTCATGAGAGGTATGAAGAAAGAACTTTACCAAAAGAAAGGTGTTTTCCACATTGTACTTTCTACTCTTCAATTTCACTGTGGTTCCTTTTAACACATTAGTCCATCTGCTGTTTCGCTTCCGTTATTTTCTGATGTTTTCTTCGATATCAATTCATTTTCTTTATTAGTGGTCCGTTTGAGGTGCGTTTCAGCCTTCACACCTGGGCATGTACTTAAGAAAGAACAAATATGAGAACTAAAGGTACGTAAAGCTGATAATGAAGATCACATTGCACGAATAAACAATTTTGCACACTGACATAAGCAAGAGAGAAGTTGAATAATGCAGACCATAAGCAGTTTACCAGAAACTGGCAAATAAAAACGCTACAACAAAACTGGCGACCTAAATGTATTAAAACACTGTTAATGTTAGGATGAAGGGATACGAAACTAATTTAATATGAACGATAATGATCAAAGGGGGGAAAAGCAGAGAAAGAGAGAGAACATAAAGAGCTGACATCTAAAGCAGCATTTGGAATATAGTGTTAACGGAGAGTTTAGAGTGAAAGATGTGTTCCATATAAGGGAACTATTCACAACCAGACCGCTGTTCATATAAACAAGAAATATTGCATAACACAGAGACACTCCTTTGATGCCTGAAACCATGAGATCTTCTATACCATACAGACGCTTGGTTGAGTACATTGACCCTAACTTGTTTGCTACTCTATCAGCCACCGGTTCGCGTTACCATCACTATGCTGCCCTATGTATCGTCGTCGCACGGTAGAATCACAACTAATATATCTAAAAGCGATGTCGGGTTTTGTCATTGTTGAAAATTCGGCGTGGCGTTGGTCTTTCTGTGCTTCCCCCATCGTGCTTACCAAGTTATAGTAATTGTAAATTGTGATTATCATTAACACCTATAACAATTATATAATATGTGCTTGTGCAGAGCAACAAATAAATGTGCAAAATAACAGCCACACAACACATGAAAAATACAAAGTAGAAACTAATGTGCATCATGCGTCCCTCAGTATTAAAGTTTACAAAGTATTAGTCAATGGAAGCAGCTATTTACATTGATATTTTTAAGTAGATAACAACAAACAAACAAAAATAATAAAACGAAGAAAACAAGCACTTACATCAAACAAATTAGTAGTCCGTTATCTGTACTAATTTCCTGATGTATAATCACAACTTTTCCAATAAAAGCAAGAGCTTCACACTTAAAAGTATAAATTAGTAGGGTTATTAAAATCAACAACAATTATTAGTATCTTTCTTTCTTAAATTTAACAATATGTGACTCTTACTCAGTTAAGCATGCATATTTAAAATTGACGAATCACGCAGCAACTAGCAAATGAAACAATAAAGGAGTGTTTACACTGTTTACATTGTCAGTCCTGAAATAAGTGTAACTGTCTATTCCATAAATATGTAAATGTAAAAAATAACCATAACATAATTAACGCATTATATCTAACATGCTTGCAGTATTTTTAAAAAAATATGACTAAATAAAATGTTCATGAAGACCACTTCAACAAACCAAACTGTGAGTGGCGTGTTCAGCTTGATATGCCCCTAATGTGACATCCTTGGAGACTGAAATAAATCTGTCTCAGAAAACAAGGCAATTAACTTCAATAGTAATTGTCCACCACAGATCTCAAGTAACACTAATTACACAGTAAGATGAATTATGTATACTATTTAGGATTTCGAAATATTTTAATTGAAAAACTGTAAAATGATCAGTGTCACACCCCTTTGCATTTCAAGCCGTTGAAGCTGCTAACCATGCAGATATACTGTAACAGTTCAGTGTTTACAACATCAACAAGAAACATTGCGTAAAAGAATTTGGATTCTAGAAATCATAACCATTTAGCTGTATTAATAAAATATTGGCCGGAAAAATACTTTTCTGCGGCAATTAAAAACGTGCATGTTTTTACTTAAATGTGTACATAGTCTGAAAAGTAGATATTATAATAATTTATTTAATTATGTGTGCTGTAATTACCAAGTAAAATAAATTTACTGTTAGCGTGTAGTATATTAAAATTATATGTAGAGAAAAAGCAATTAATGCAGAAAATGAGAAATATTTTTGCCAGCGTGCACTTAAATGTGAGTGGCGGAGCACAGAGACAGAGCAAGCAGAGCAGATAAAGCTGCTAACATAGGTTATTTGAACACGACAATAAGCTGCAGCAATCAAGAAAGCGTACACAACTACTAATATTTCATAAAGTTCTTACGCCAGTGGCATAATCATATCTACTTTGGCACATTCCAGTGGTAACACGGCGGGGATAGGGACAAGGTTCATTAATAAATTTGAAATTGGTCATTTAAAAGCCAGTATCACATTTCGAAGAGAGATGATTTTGTAATTTCAATGGTAGATTATTTGTGGAAAGAGATTTAAACGTTTATCTTATAAGAAACCGAAAAATAACCCATAGGAATATCCCAAAACAAGCCACGTAAATATTCTAAACGTTAGTGACAATTCGAGACAGCTCAATAGCATTACAAACCAGGGGTGGGTATTAATTTTATTAAAAGCGTCTTTTGGATTATATATATATATATATATATATATATATATATATATATATATATATATATATATATATATATATATATATATATATATATATATATATATATATATAAAGCAATGATCTGTCTGGAATGTCAACTGAGCCTAAGCAATAATAAGCAGTGTAAAAATGCATCGTGGTTACCTTGATGTTAATTTTCTCTAACACTGTAAGCTTGCCGGGGGAGCCAGACCCATCGCCGCCAGCTTTATAATAAGGCAAGTGAACTTTCTTGTCTAAAGGCATGGCGGTTTCGCTCACCACCAAGGGGAAGACGTCCACACGGTGAGACTGGCCGTTGTCCAAACGCGATCTGTAAGATGATACTGGAACACTATGTGCTCGTCCTCCAATATGTACAGGCATGTGGACTGTACTGTGTGCATAATTGGGTCGAGTGGCCGGAGCAACGCTGCGTAAGCGAGCATAATCCCCTCTGTTAACATGGTCCCTTACATCTGATCGTATGTCCTGCAGTTTGTTTAAGTAGCTGGACAAAAATGAATCTGCCGGACTGATTGTCTTAGGAGTTATCCCCAAAATACGTTCATCTAATCCAATGTGTGATCCTTTTAACGGGATCGGTGGTGGGTAATACCTAAACCCGTATCTGTTCTTGCCGTCCTCCGATACAGCACTTCCTTCTACACTCAACACAAGACTTGCATGCTTGTAGTCGGGGAGCTTGGAGTCTTCCAGAACCTTCTTTGCCCGGGCCGCAGTACTGGATACGATGGAGTCAAGCAAGGTGTTGGATTGGTACGGCCTCGTTGGAAGCTCATCCTGATATTTAGAATATGTTGGCAAAATAGACCGAGTGGCGAAAGAAGTTGGAGGAGGTGATAAACTGCGCAAGGTCGACGAAGAAAGGTTGTATGACGGACTGTCATTGTCTTCATGTCTGGTCAGCTCCAAGATTCCATGTCGAGATGGACCAAAGGGGACATAATCATACATCTCTGCCATGTCGGCTTCATAGGAGCCGTCGTAATCACCGTCATAGGTGCTTAGTTTTAGAGAAGACTCGCCTGAAGGACGCTGACATGAATAGGTACCATACCGCTCGGAGCTGTTGCCATAATCATCTTCTATATCATCACCTTCAGGTGAAGCCGAGCTTCGGTACCTTAGACTGTGCACATCCTGGCTTCCGATTGGCGATCTGATGATCTTATATTTCCGTTTGTAAGATGTTTCTGGCTCGTAATCATCATCATCATCATCGATGTCCAAAGCATTGCTGTCGTAATTCCTTCTTTTAGAAAGTATGGGCGACGATGACCTATATGAAGAAGTGAATGATGGCGGAGCATAGCCGTGTATGAGTCTGCTGGTGAAGGTACTGGAAGGAGATGTATCTGAGAGGTAAGGTCTGTATGAAAATTGTAATGAGTCACTTGAACTAGAACTGGTTGGAAGAAATGTTTTGTACAGTATATTGTCTCTTGTTGAATGTGGAGTGGCTGAAGAACCTCTAAGGTAGGAATTTATCCTAGATGACAATAATGAACTTGGTGGAGGTGCGGATGATAAGGCAGATTTCAATCTATCAATGTTTTTGTAAGGCACCACGGCTCTAGAACTGCTTGTTGGTTTTATATCCAGTTGTGGTACGGGCTGATAGCGTTTGGTTGGACGGCCAGTCCGTACGGGCGTACTATCACGAGACCCGCTTGGCGAACGCTGTATATGGACAAGTGTAAAAGCCCTTTTATATCATTAACAACATAAGATACATCGACCAATATGTTTCGTGTTAAGTTTTAAATCAGCAATTACATGTCACTGCCATTTGATACGATTACTTTGTGGGTAACAACAAAATAGGAACGATACCATCCTTGTAAAATGTTATAGAAATGAAATTATTAAAGGCACATTAGAAATGACGTTTCCGAACGCATGTGGCAACCGTTATTATTTACAACTAAATGCGCGACGGGTTAATAAGTAGATAACATTTGAACTAGAAATTACTGACATGTCTCGTTCTAACATCTAATGGCTAGCAACAGGTGGCTGACTTAACCGTAGAGGAATGAGCAGCTATATACAACTTCTAAGTAGGCTAATATAGCTAGGACTTAGGCTGTGTGTCTTATTAAATGCAATTCCAACACACGACTGCAGGAATCCAGTGGAAGGTTTTCTGAACATTCAATATACTCCGAAACGTTTGCTAATCTGGCTAATATTTACGGAATATCAGATGTTTTAAAATATAAAGTACAGGTTAAAGAAAATAAAGATACACAAATAGAAACATGGGTAAACAATTTACGTATCTTTCTCAATTAATAATTCATAAAAATACCCGAAAGAGCAGAGATCTGTGGAGGACTTTACAAATATGATGAATTTTATAGATTATCCACCAATGTTTACACATTTTAAGCAAAATAATCCAAAGTGCCAACAAATGGAGAAAATAAACACAAATTCAAACAAATGAACAAGTACTAACAAACAGGCAAACATTCAAATGAATACAGAATCAGGAGAAGCATACATAGAGATAATGTGATATGTTATGTGAATGCAACATGTGAAACAGGACATTGTTTAGGAGTATCACAGACACGAAATACGTTGTGGAATGTAGGCATCCTTGACAACTTCTGTAAAAGAAAAACAATATTATAAAATAAAACACTTCAGATGGCCTTCAGTATTCTGAGATGTGAGTTATACGACACCTCTATAGAGGATTATGTTGTTCTAATTACCATGTATTATATCTTCACCGCGGTCACTAAATATACTTATAACACTGGTCAACATTTATATTCAGTTGTTATCATAAATGAATAGACTAATATTAATCACTTGACAAGCTAACTGTGCATAAGCTAGGGGTCGAGCCATCACATTCACCAATTGTAATTTGGCTGTAAGAATGTGAACATGAGCCTTCACTCACTGGCTTAAAATGACACGTATTCGTGGTGTTTGGTATTTATGTCAATTGATAACATAACCTGTGTGTTAATATTTTCCAGAGCAAGCGTCTGAAGGGTATAATGTATCGCTATTTACAGTACAACGTTAGTATAGACCTCTCACTTGTGATTTAGACAAGTTACCCATAGTGGGCAGTAAATAAGTAACTAATAGACCCTTTTATATGTCTTTAGGGGTGGTGGGAATATGGTGTTAGACTCAAATTGTTAAGGCAATAAGTACTCCACACAACTGTCTTCACTTCCCAAGATATTTACTGTACCCATCTAAGGCTAAGTCATTCTGGGAGCCCAGGTCAATTTAAAAAATCTGTCTCGGTGAGAATTTGAACCCCTAGCCACTAGGCTTCCTAGGGTAGCATCTAACCGTTAGGTTACTGCATCTAACTGGATGCTTAAGTAAAATACATCAACAGAAATTTATTTGCTAATTGCAAGCAAAGAAAATATGTCTTACAAAGAAATAGCTCTGTTCTTTACTGGGTAGGATGAAATTATTGTAATGACAATGTCAGTTTTGAGGCAGAATGGGGATTCAGAGATATAGAAGTTAACAATGCGTTTATGCCCATTAATGCCCAAATGTGACAAATGAACTAACTCTGCAGCTGCACGTGTTTGTGATATATGATTGTGTCTTCTCAATGTTTCCTACACAGGATTTTGCTTTGGTGGTAATTATATGCTTCAAAACGGAGCAACAAGAGACGTCCATCCATGTAATGTTAGTCTTAATATTTCCTCTCTTGAGCGGTTTGCTACATCTCCCATACCTAAAACTTTCACTTTCAAATCAGTTAGCGACTAGAACTGAGCTTATACATACTAGAACAGTGCTGACAGGCAATACGTGGAACCCGCTAGAGCTGTGTTAGCAACACCGTACTTACGATCGCAGCATTCACATTTCTCAGCAAAGCATGGTCTTTTCCACGTGAGCTTTTGGCAGCTTCATACGTATCATATAGAACCGCATTCGAAAGGTAGTCCGCCCTGTTGATGCTGTCATCAATTCCGTAGTCATGATGGGTACCTGAAAGACATACAATTGACAATGACAGCGATGATCATATAAAGTTCCCGCGTATTTGTGTTTTATGGTATACAATTGACAATGACAGCGATGATTGATTGATTGATTTAGGAACCGACATCACAGCATTCGGGACATTCCCATAAGCGCTCCGTCCCCATCCTCAGCAGCCAGCGAAGAGTTCCAACACTAATAGTTCCAGTAGCAATCTGATTATATGTTCGTCTTGCCTTTCCTATGAGCGTCGATCGTTGGCCAGATCCCCTCGTCACACCTCGCTGTCTCATTCTTACCAGACTATGGTATCCATTTGCTTCTACGAGATGTATACGTGCTCCCACAAGGCCGCAACCACGTCTGCCTTGTCATGCATCAATACTCCACCACGTTTTGCCGAGCCAGCCAATCTGTCCGCCTGTTCATTCCCCAGCACACAGCGATGATCATATAACTTTCCCGCGTATTTGTGTTTTATGGTATACAATTGACAATGACAGCGATGTTCATATAACTTTCCCGCGTAAATGTGTTTTCTGGTATACAGAAAGGAACCTGAACGCATGGCGACGGTTATGAAACGTGTGTGCGTTTTTACCAGAGTATGGGTCACACTCCTGATTCTTGTGCATTTGATACTGCCACAAATAAAATGGAGTCTCATGGTACATACTACCAGTTGAGTGTGAAGTATTAAGCCTTCACATATGCTAAGTTGCTACATAACCAGATGATGTGACCAGTTCAATTTTCCGTCGCATTTTCTTCTAAGACGATTCCCCAAATATTCTGCAAATGAAGCCGTAAACAATTGTATAAGACTGGGTCGATCCCAAAGTAGCCTTCTTATTTTTTCTTCTACTTTTTATTCCTTAATGGAGAATAGGTTCTCTCGACAAGTCATCCTATCTTTTGCCATCTCCTGCAGCTTCCTCTATGTTCTCCGCATACTATTCACATCTGTCTCTAATTCGCTTCATTGTGTGTTTTTAAGTCTCCGCCTATTTCTTTTGTCTTGTAAGATCGAGAGAAAAGATTGTAAAGTGATACTGTGAACAGGATATCGCAATGGCTGTCCCTGTTTAGTGCTAGAGTCTTCCCTTAGCTCTTTATTCGCAGCACTTTGTTTAGTTCTCTTCATGAACTCTACATTAATTATTCTGTCATACCAGTTTAGTCCTTCTGTTCTGTGCAGACACCAAATTAAGAAATATGTGTAGTTTATTGGTAAATTGTTTAAGTCGTTGGTCGTGTTTCTATAGTCAGTAAGAGTAATGAAGGTGGCAAAGGGATACCTGTCGCACGCGTATTCTTATTTCAAATCTATCTATAGGTTTTCCCAACATGAAGAACTCTGCATTTCATTTTCTATATGTAGCTTTATGTTAATGATCTTCTGTGAGGTTCCATCTATCCATCCATCATGTGCCATGCCTATAAGCGTAGGCGGTCATGTTTTGCCATCTCACTCAATCACCAGAGTCATGAATCAGCTCTGTGTTTCTGTCTCGACCATGCCTCGTGATCACGCCATCCTGGTATTTACTTCTCGGTCTTCCCCTTGGTCTCTTCCCTTCGATCTTGCCAGTTGTCACCAAGTTCCCCAATTCATTTCTTCTCATAACATGCCCAAAAAAGTTTGACTGTCTATGACGTCTACGTCTCATGTCTCTAATCAGTTTACGATCTTCATTTGTTTCTTGAAGGACTTGTTCATTGGTTTTTCTGTGTGTCCATGGTATTTTTTGCATTCTCCTCAGAAACCATATTTCCACAGCTACCAGATGTTTTTCAGCATGTCTGCACATTGTCCACGCTTCACATCCATACACAAGTACAGGTTCTATGTAGCACCTCAACACTCTTTTTCTCGTTTCAATTTATATCTTTTTATTGGTCAGCATGTTTTTCATCTTGCATAAGGCTACCTACGCAATGGCAATTCTTGTTCTAATCTCTTCAATGCATCTCCCATCAGATATTATGACTGTTCCGAGATAACTGTGTCGATTCACTTGTTTAAGAATATGCCCATTTACTTGTATATTACATTGTGGTATTTCCTTCTTCCTAGTGACGACCATAATCGGTGTTTTCTAACAATTCAATTCTAACCCTAGTTGTTCACTATGTGCAACAACCGCATCTACTAAATGTTGCAGGAACTGTTCATTGTCTGCAATCAAGACTGTATCATCTGCATATCCAACGCTATTGATGTATCGTCCCCAGTGTTGATTCCTTCCATATCTTCTATATATTTCTGAAAAATTTTTCACCGTAAAGGCAAAACAGATCTGGAGACATTTCACATCCCTGTCTCACACCTCTCTTATCAATTCTTATGGCAGCTTGTTGTTGCCAATATATGTTTTTTTTACAAGTCTAAGGTCTTTTCCATCAGTTTGTAGATCTTCAAGCATCCTTATCACGTCGACACGTCTCACTTTATCGAAAGCTTTTGTGTAGTCAATAAAGCAAAGGTGTAGATCTTTTTTTTTTTTACTTCTATAGAACGTTCAATTACGGTTCTCAGTATATACACAGCATTTACTGTACCCTTGCCTTCTACAAAGTCTCATTGTTCTTCTCATATTTCAAGTTGTTTTTTCTTCCTAACTCTTTGCATGATAATTCTTAGCAAGATGATCGTGATATGACTCATTATACTTATTGTTCGATGTTAATCAAATTCCAAGGCTATTGATTTCTTTAGGATTGCAATAAATACAGAATTACATAATTCATGAGGTATATCTCCAGTGTCATATATTGTATTCAGCAGTCTGGCAACTTTATCTATTCCATGTTCTTCTAAAGCATTAATCATTTATGTTGTGATGCTGTCTGAATCTGGGCTCTTGCCAGTTTTCATATGGTTAAGAGCATTTTGAACATCCATCTTCAGAATTGATGGTCCTTCATTATTATTTTGAATATCATACTGTTCTTTTCTGTTATCATCATAAAGGTTTTTTCACATAATTTAACTATACCTGTAAAATCTTATCTTTTTTCTTATGATTTTTTCCATCTTTTGTCTTTAGGCAGCCTGCTGATGTACGTGTTCTTTGATTAATAAGCTACTGAATTCTTTTATGCATTAGTTTGGTATTTTTACTGTTGTGTTGTTTTTCAATTTCTATGCAATTTTTCGACAGCCATACTTCTTTTGCCTCCTTACATATTATTCTGACTTTTCTGTGAATTTATTCATATTTGGCAGGATTATTTTTGTTCTGTCTTCTTGTCTCCATTAGCTCTAAAATGTTTTCAGTCACCCATGTCTTACGACCCACTTTCTTTAATTTTGGAATAGTTATTTTTCTGCAGCCAAACTGATTGAATTTTTCAAAATGTCCCATTGATCATCCACATCTTGAGATAGAATTTCTAGATCTGACAATATATCAAATTTGTTATTTACTTCTATGTTAAAATTGTCTTGTTCCTCTTTGTCAGTTTTCAATTTGCACAAATTATATTTAGTGTTTCCTGTTGTATACTTGACTTTCTTTAACTTTACTCTCAATGTGCCAGTAATTAATATGTGATCACTGTAACAGTCTCTGTTATTATGTGTAAAATAATTGACAGGTCAGAGCTATTTAAACTGTAATGAAATTCAAACTGAGAGAGAGAGAGAGAGAGAGAGAGAGAGAGAGAGAGAGAGAGAGAGAGAGAGAGAGAGAGAGAGAGTGAGAGAGAGAGAGAGAGAGAGAGAGAGAGAGAGAGAGAAAGAGAGAGAGAGAGAGAGAGAGAGAGAGAGAGAGAAATTGTTGACATCTTAGCGCTTTAGTAGGTAGCCTTGAGTTCTTTTCAATGATGTGAGCGTAGGCTACTCAGAAATAATTGGAAAATTACTGAACGTAAAATTGTCTAGAAAATCAGAACAGCCGATGGGACGCAGAGGTGTTTCCAAGGCACCAGGGCCGGGTTATATACTGGCCAAGACCTATTGACGCGTCCTCGTCGAGCGTCCTGGGCAACAGGTCCCTTCGGGGTCCTGGCTAAAGTCAGTAGGATCGCCGATTTCTCCGAAGTCGGAGAGTGTCTGTCTGTACGGCGAGGAACCACCAGTCTGCACACCAATAAGCCAGACATGGGACAACGGATACTCACGCAAAACTCAGGTCCTGTATGACATCACACTGATGTTGGACAACAGGATGCCTTCATCCGACATACAGGACTTCGCGTTGGAGCTCAAGCCAACGAACACAAGCAAGCAAGCAAGCAGAACAGCCGAACAACGACGTGGTGATTACACTGCCCTGTAAATGACGTGCAGCTAACGTTTTGTTTACCAATTATACTGGTTATTGCAGCTGTTCACGCTAATTCTTGTAACAATTGTATTTCTTTGATACATTGTATTAATGCAGATTTGTGTAAGTTATTTTATTTTTAAATTGTCAATTTTATTATGTATTTGCTGTGTGCTGTCGTCGTTGCTTGAGAATCTCCCTGTAGACTGAGTTTTAACTCCGCTTCTGAACGACCGATGCTCATACGATTGTGAAAATCAACACATAGTGATCTGCTTCCCCCGTATATCGGAGTTGTAAATTGCATTTACTACCCTTAAGTCTGGGGCAGGGTAGGTCCGGCACGCGCGCCGTATGTGTACCGCAAAATCACTTAATCTGGCCCAAGGCAATTTCAGTCGGAACTCGAAATTTTAAAACTACAGGAACTTTTCTCAAAGCAACATAAATTTATATTAAACAAATCGTAACAATAACGCATAATTTGAGTGTCAGTCAAGGAATGTCCATAGCCGAATAGAAAGGACACATACGAGTATATAACTGGGCAAACATTTCTCATCGATCTCCCGCCGCCCATCTGCGTAGAGACTCAGAGGACAGTCAATGCCAGGGGGGCTGGGAGTGTACACATTGAGAAAATGAGAACGTGTACACACTTAAAACAGCGGTCAAAGCTAAATAATCGCGTCACTCCACTCCCTCACTCACTCACTCACTCACCCACCCACTCACTCACTCACTCACACACACACACACACACCCGCACACACACACACACTGGATAGTTATTAAAACTTAAGTTGTGTGACATCCTACAAATCGTGACTACACAGAAAAGAAACGTTGGTGCAGGCTGTCTATCCTGCCAGGAGAAATGGGTAAATGATTTTTTTTTTAAATTGAAGTCAAGAGCAAATCGGTGTGTCTAATTGTGCGGTTGAAATATGCATCTGTGTTCGGAACCACTTACTGCTGCCAGCAGTCTTTTGTTTTTAATATACCGTCGCAAGGAGTCGACTGCGCTCTAGAATGACGGACGCAAACTAGAAAAGTTGCTGCAAGTAGCAACATCATCAATAACAGCCAACATCGCACGCACGATCAAAGAGAAGCAATTCAAACGATCACGTTATGGGTTAGTTAATGAATTGTTTGACCAAATAGTTCAGGCTATATTTGCAGTTTATTATGTATTTGCAGTTAATTATGTATGGCCTGCGAATAATGTTATAAATATCCAAATGGACCTCGGGCGAAAACAATTTTCCCCACCCCTGGCGTAAGCCAAAGACGCCGACGTTAGTGTTAAGGCAGTATTATTTTACATATACTGAAGAAAATATCGTGCTGTGTATCCTTATTTGTACAGTTAAGCAACACCTGTCTCTAGAATTGCATGAGCTGTGCAGTAAAAAGCAGGCACATGAACCAGTGACTCAGGGCCTCCTGGCAGAGTTGTATACAACGAAGCTAACTGACCATGCTACTACACAGACATACGTACCATATTTGCTAGCCCTAGTAGGGATATAGATGGGTTCGTGCCGTCTCACCGGCATGGCTTGAGTCTTTTACTTTCACAAACAATGGCCCGCGTGCCCTGCAAGGAAACAAACGTCAAATTATTAATATTTGGCATCCATATAGAAGTAAATAAATAATTTAGAGAGAGAGAGAGAGAAAGAGATAGAGAGAGAGAGAAAGAGAGAGAGAGAGAGAGAGAGAGAGAGAAAGAGAGAGAGAGAGAGAAAGAGAGAGAGAGAGAGAGAGAGAGAGAGAGAGAGAGAGAGAGAGAGAACGAACGAACGAATGAACTTTATTTTCAAAGGGTCACAAATTGAAAGAGAGATAGATTGATGGAGAGAGAGAGGGAGAGAGAGAGAGAGAGAGAGAGAGAGAGAGAGAAAGAGAGAGAGAGAGAGAGGGGGAGTAGTTGGAGGAAAATGGGGAGGTGGCAGACAATGAAAACAGAAAAGAATGCTTTAGAGACAAGGATCAAGGATCGTATTTAAAGCGTGTATCAAATGTCCGTACCATCACAGAGATCCGCGGTAGCGCAGTAAGTAACATGTGTTCGAATTCCATTCGAGCAGGCTTCTTTTTTTAATTGACTTGGGTTTCCAGGTTAGCTTATCATAAAACGAGTAAAAGGAAATTTTGTGGATAGTAGATGTGATCTTCGTGATATTTATCATATCACCAATCGAGTGGCGACTGGTCTATAAAAATATGGTATTAACAAAATATACCCAAAACGTCTCAAGCCTTGGAAAAGGGTCCTTTACTTTTTAAATACTTTCAGAGAATCTTCGAGGGCGTGAACAGAAATTAATATTTATTTTCCAAACCTTGAAAGAATAAAAACCTTTTCTGAATAAAACACTAAATACGATCACGAAGCTCTACGAAAGGCTCAACAATGTCACATCAAGCTCACTCATGGACCAACTATTTGTGACATAGTACATATAAGAGAAACCCCCCCCCCCCCTCATTTAAGTTTTAAATAAAAACAACAACAAGAAGTTGTGTAGCAGGAATCTGCTGTGGTTAGGTAAATTGTTAGGGCCATCCCATTTTTGTAGGCTCGAGCGCACGGAGGAATAGGTGGGCAGTCTTTCCCTACTATAGCGAACGACGAGAGCTGGTATCGAACCCTTGTCCAACCTTGTCATGCCATTGTCAGCATAACGACCTAACCGTAACACCAACACTCCATTTATGTGTGATTATGTAATTCGTAGAGACGATATAGTTGTTAAAATATTTATTATTATCGGATAGTAATGAGACGCTGCCTGCCTCCGTAGCTAAGGCTTTACGGACGCGATTCGTAAGCCCGCTTACCCACGTTCGGAACACAGCTGCGAACGATTTGGCAGCAGACCGCGTTGTGCTGGGTTTTAACGTGTTGGTATGGGAGTCGGTCGTTCAGACAGGAATAGCAAGCTACTGAACGTAAACTTTCCAAGAAATCCACAACAGCAGTAAAATGCTGGTGTTGACAAAGATGTCCTGTAAATAGGATATGCCACACACACAAAAATGAAACGTTAGTGGCTTAAAAAATTCTACGTCCGTCTTTAATTCGAGCTGGTCTGGTAGGATTCAGTACTTGATGGATTTTTACAAAATTATCCTAGGGTGGTATGCTCGCATCTAGTCTGAAAGAGAGTACTGAAGTGTTATACCGCAAATGCTTTGTTGTATGTTAGTGAATCTTGGAATGTGAACAAACAAATTAGTAAGAGCTTGAGACAGCCGAGATACGATTTCTGAGACGAATGTTGCGAATATCTTTGGCAGCCAGAGTAACTAACAACGATTGGCTGGGATGAAACTAATGAAGGCAAACCACTTTACACAAATATAAGAAAGAGACAGGCGATTTACTTTGGTCATATAATGATAAGAGGGGAACAGTGAAAAGTGCAAAGATCAGCGGTTGAAGACAAGAAAGAAATGCTGCTTCATGGTATAAGACGATGGCATAGAAGAATATAAGTTAAAAGTTAGTTGCATATTCCTTACAGGACGTTGCAGTCAACACCAGCCTTTTTTTTTTTTTTTTTTTTTTTTTTGCTGTTGTGATCTCTTGGCAAGTTTACGTTCAGTAGTTTTTTATTATAGAAGAATGTAATCGGTAGAAATGATCCGAAGCACTAAAGACCGAGAGCTGTGAAGAGACATGAATGCCTACGCCACTTTGTATGGGACATAATGATGATGATGATGATACGTTTAGCTTTGTTGGATGCTTGCGAAATACTAGTTGAACCCGCGCGAACGTTAAACTCCCTCCGTATTTTGTACATCGAAAAGGGTGACATTTCAAGAAAACAAAGTCTATTCACAAAAGTATCTTTATAACATATGCGATTCTGGTGTATAACATTTGGTCCTCACGGATGGCACAGAGATAGTACACTGTGCTGAGATTCTCCTAGTGGGATGTATGGATGAGACTGAGTACTTTTGGAAGTATCCGAGTGCAACAAAGGGAGCATTTACGAACAAAACAATCAGCACAGGAGCATCAAAATCGTCATTTTTTGCACCACAACTTTCCCAGAAAACGTCCAATTAGAGCAAACTAGTCTTACTGGGAACGGGGAAAGGGAGGGGGCGTTGGGACGAACTCTGGCATAACTAGGAATTGAACACACCATCACTGTATTGGCAGGCGAGTACACTAATGAGTAGGTTACCATGGCTTCACTGTTAACTAGAATTCATGATAAATAAACTGTGAATAGAATAGTAAGTAATCTCAGACATAACGTCGTTGTCCAGTAAACTAGAAATAAAAACTGCGATTAATATTCTAAATGATAATCCTTACAATGTTCCAAGAATTCAAATGAAGGAATGGGTTGAAACGTAGACAACCCGCATATTTACACAGCTCGATTTTAATTAAAATGGACGTTTTCTTT
Source organism: Cepaea hortensis (assembly GCA_963921405.1). Lineage (NCBI taxonomy): Eukaryota > Metazoa > Mollusca > Gastropoda > Stylommatophora > Helicidae > Cepaea > Cepaea hortensis. Next base: position 23,671,416 of record OY992889.1, on the reverse strand, counting down.
GGTGCAAAACCTTAAACCACATTTAGGTAACTAAGAATGTTATATAGGCAATATTATACAAGACCTTGTTTTTGAAGCGAAACCCGGCGTACGTCAGCGAACCTGTACGTATATGAAGTGCAGCAAATGTGAGCTACACACCGCATCTATTTCCAGGCAGCCCTGCAAGATGGCAGAACACCTCGCATTCAGCTCACGCGAGTTGTTGCTGTGCGAGGTTGTTAACGGAGCACGTTGTTTGTGGCATCAGGTAGCAGCCAGTAGCGTGCAAGGTGTAAGGCAGACATTAGTAACACGACAGGATAAGTCTAGAGGAACCCTTCTGATAGTCAAAAGTAATTTACAAGCTTTGAGAAGCTGTGCAAAGTAGAACAAAGCACATTGAGCAGCACGATACTTATCAATATCCCAATCACCAATTATCAATGAGACCATCAGGGGTGACCATCTTTCCTTCACTATGGTGTGATTCTAATACACGAACAAGTAACAGCATTTGAAACAACGTACTACACAGTGTATTGGTATAGAAAGATATAAGTCCATAGATGCATAAAGAGCACTATACAACGTGAATTGTGGAAGTAAATTATCACCCACCTCAACAAAATCAACAAAGGGCATTTCGAACATGGAAAGTGTTCGAAATTAAATTAATCTTCGTAATGTATATGTATAGAACACTTTGCATTGGCACCTTGCCGTCTTGACAGACGATAGTTTGTGCTTTAAAAAGGCATAATAACTTTTAACTATGGCGGTAGCGAGTGTGACTGATAAGGCCAATTTGCGCTGTAAATGTCCGTTCACAGTGGGTGCATGTGAACACGTGGTCATTTCCACCATCATGCACCATCTTACGTCTCAAACGCTTGGTGTGTGACTTTTCTGCAATAATTTTCTCCTTTGACTTTATTCCATTTCTGATATTTGCCCTCCATGCAACACGTTCAGCGGCGACTTGCTCCCAATGTGCATTATCAATGCCTGTATCAATCATGTCCCGCTTACACACATCTTTGTATCGTAGTAGAGGCCGACCCTGAGATCTCTTACCCATCTGTAATTCACCAAAAAAGATATCCTTTGGTATTCTACCATCATCCATCCGCCTAAGATGTCCTATCCATCTAAGTCTACGAAGACTGAGCATGGAATAAACTGTCACACAACCTGATCTTTCCAATACTTCAGTATTTGTGATTTTGTCTTGCCACTTAATACCAAGAATTCTTCGCAGACACCGCATATGAAAGCTGTTTAAATTGTTCTCTTGGTGTGAGTAAGTTGTCCAGGTTTCACTGCCATAGAGAAGAGTACTAAGGACACAGGCTTGATAGACAAGGACTTTTGTTTTGGCAGTAAGCTTCCTGTTCTCCCAGACTCTTTTTCTTAACCTGTTCATTGTTGTTGCTGCCTTACCAATCCGGATGTTGATTTCCTGATCTAGGGCTAATTTGCTATTTACCACCGATCCTAGATATGTAAAATGATCTACTATCTCTAGTTCGGCGTCGTCAATAAAGATTGATGGTACCCCATGTGCACCTTGTGACATAATCTGTGTCTTCTTTTTGCTAATTGTTAAACCAAATTCAGAACAAGCATTGGAGAATGCAGATAGTAGACATTGCAATTCTTCCTCAGAGTGGGTCGTAACTGCAGCATCATCTGCAAAAAGCAACTCTCTGATCAGTACCCTCCTAATTTTGGTCTTAGCCTTCAATCTCTGAGCATTGTAGAGGCCGCCATCTGAGCGTGAGTGAATGTATATACCACCATCCTGATCACGAAATGCATATTTCAGTAGAAGTGAAAAGTATATTCCAAAGAGGGTGGGAGCTAGAACACTAAGGACCATCTTATTAGCATTACATTTTATTAAATTAATACAATAACTCCCACATTATTTAAGACTATATAAGTGAAAAAGTTGCATCTGAAGGGAAGAATACACTATTTAAAAACAAAAACGTCCAAATGCACGCAAAGTAGATTTTTACGTTGCACCTTGGTAAAATATTAACACAAAGAAAGCGACAGAAACCAACTAGTAAAGGTAAGAGATGTGGTAACGGATAAGTCATATTGTAGTAAACTCATGTTGTGGACATTATGAGACAGAAATCATTTATAATCCACATTCACTCAAACTGTTAGATATTAAGTTAGTTATTTCACTGCGCTCTATGTGGTACTCTTTAAAAAAATCTACACTAAAGCAACATGCATCGTTTGTACATAATTGACTGAAAATGAAGCTGAAAACCAGACGGGCGAAAGTTAGACAAAAGTACGCAAATAGTACACATAAAAATCCAAACATTATATTTAAGAACAGAGATGAAAACTACGTTCTTCATATTTTAGACTGTAGGCGGTCTCTATATATTAAAACAAGTGAGCCCATTAACTACATTTACAGATGAACTGACACACTTGAATGCCTATGTTTCTGGGCCAAACATTTCGAGACAGTCAAAAAACACAACCACTGAAGAGATTTCTTAAAGGGAGATGGGTAGGGAGGGGGACATTGGAGTGGAGTGTGAAATAGTATTTCCATAAGGTGTCTTCATTTGATAGGTCTATCATCCATATGAACCCACAACTATGGAATATGGACATAATTCGTATCTAACCATTGAAATAGAACCATATGTCTCGGAATTTTATATTAAAATAAATTATGTGTAATGTGTGTGCAACATTGGAACCGACCAATTATTTCTCTTCTTTATATGTTTGTTAATATACCGGTCACAGCATTACGGTATGATGTATTTGTTATCAGACATATGCTGGTTTAATTTAAAATTCTGAGCCCTATGGTGCTATTTCAATGGAAAGATACGAATATGTTAATATTCCATAGTTGTGGGTTCATGTGGTTGATAGACCTGGCTAATAAAGACACATTTTTAGGGGTGCCAGTTGGTCATACGTCGAAGCACACTTGTTCCTGCAGGGAGGCCCTTTCATCAATTAGAGGTGACAGGTCCGAATCCTGGTCGTAACTATAGCTTTCAATTTTTATGTTGTCTAGTGCATCCTCTAGTCTCTAATTCTTTACCCTACTTCTAGGAGCGTCAAGACGTTTATTTATGGAGTGTCTCATTTGAACCCCCGAAGGGTTTCCCAGTTGATATTTTACATTCAGTAGTTTCCCAATTCTTTCTGAACACGAAGTCAACATTTAAGTTCAATGCATCGATGTGTGGGATGATTCCACTACCCCGCTGCCAGCGCACGGAAAGTTTAAGCGCGCGTGTGTTAAACCTCTCGTCCACGTCGACATCTATATAATAGATGGTAAAGCCGGTAGTATGATAGAAAATGCCTCTAATATATGCCCTGTTTTACTGTAATTATTGTAGGCTGCCAAAGTGACGCAAACAACCGCCGCTTTTCACATTCCTTCACAATAACGGCGCTATACATGGTGCAGGTGAAAGTTGCATGCATCTGCATGATTTGGTTATAGGATACATCTGAGGCAGATCTGACGTCTGCGGCCAGGTAATACGTATAATTATCACACGTCACCGGTGTAAGACATCAATGTCTACGGTGTATTCCGAGGATCTGTTTATCAGCAGTGTGTCAAGGCAACTGTAGATGAAGGTGGACATAAACATACATGTGGAACTTTTCTGCTTGCGTAAGCAGTGTGTATCTCTGTAATATCGATGGCAATGAGAATAATATGGGCATAACAGTGCTGGATATCTTTGAAACTAATGTTAATGCGAGTCTGCATAATATATACGTCAAAGAGAGGCATAGTGGCTATGATGTTACGACGTCCGCCCCAGGCTCGTGATGTCCAGGCTCGTTTCACTGTCTGGACTATGTGGATGTTTTAAATACAAGATAAGGACATGATTATATATGTTCCCTGATACTGGCTTAGTGAATATGACATCAGTACACACATTTGGCTCTCGTCGGAGCTACGGTGCTCGTGCTTCTTGCGTGATCTATGGGGATATTTAAAGCACGTATATGTACCAGAACATTTTTTTTTCTGGAGAAGTCAGGGCTTAAGCATACGAAATACTGACCATATCACCCAAAGGATAGCAATTTGGTCAAGAAATATGGGCCCTCACCATATTTCTAATATAATACTATCTTACTGACACAGCTACTACGATAACATAGTAGTTGGTGCGCTCGCGTACACAAACAGTGGTCTGGATTCAATCCCCGGCGGTAGTAGGATATTTTCCGACCAACATGCCTCCGGGGTCAATCAAGCCTCATAAGATAATTAAATGAATGATACTTGCCACAATATGCAGGCAATTATCTGGGGGAAGAAAGGTGGCGAGGTTTGGTACCGGCCACCTCACCTCATTATGTCGTAAACTAGACTCTGTGAACCCTGAACATGTCTTTCCCTACAGCAGTACCTGGCTTGGGACATACTGTGTCACTTTTTAATCACAGAAACTGATTCCTTTATCATTTCGAATGTTGTGAGTATGGCGATGATGACTAACAGATGGATAAACTGCCCTCTTAGCTACTATCTCAGGCAATATGCTTTGCCATGGATATTCCAGCTAAGGCTTATCAGGCAGGAAAATATGGCAACACGTTATAAAGTACTAAACTTAAGTCAAGAGATTCAACTTCGTTGCATTGGGTTTTATGCCATATGGCTCTGTTTCTCTCTGTAGAAGGGTAGGCCGCTTGCCGAGAGCATCAAACAATGCACGAACTCCGTAGCTCTAGCAATGAAGCCCCCTACCTCCTCCAGGACTCTCCTAAAACATTGCACCCGTAGTCTGAATAGCATAGCCCGGGGAACGAACCGACGACCTTCAGAACGCGAAGGAGACAGTTTAACCACACAGACATACGAAACGTATTTACGAGTGTGAGATCTTCAAAGGATACGTAATGAATAAGCATACGGTTTCTCGGTACAAAGAGGCACCAGGTTCGTATTTTCTAGATACACGTGTCTTTGTTGCATATTGAGTATATTAAACTGCTGACTTATACACACGGAATCTATGACGCAAACGGGTGTCTGCTGCAGTATACACCCAGGACAAGTTCATATAACCTGGAACCTTACCATGCAGTTTCAGACCTGAATCAGGGCTTCAAAAACTTGTTAAACTAAGAATAGCAAAATGACAGTCTTTTAGTTCCACACAGATGCTTCATTTTAACGTAAAATGTGCTCCTTCGATAGATTTCGTGTAATTTCTTCCTTTACTAATTAAAAAAGTCAAGGGGTTCAGAGCCACACAACTAGACGTTTAGTGGGTCATTCTGTACATATTTTAAGAACCACTAAGAAATTAATGGTTTGCATTCAGCTCACCTTGATACCTGTGCAGCGCTTCAAGTCTAGGTCACCACAGGTAGCTGGCACCAGAAATTTAACTTTAAAAAAGCTGCCACTCTCACCGGATCCCCTCTCTCTTCCCCTCATACGTGGTTCTTTCCTAAAAATGCCTTTCTTATCTATACTTTTCTGACAGGCATTTTTTTAAAAATCAACGTCAAGTATCTGCTCAATGCGTAATAACAGCAGTGAAAATCAAAAACGTATATTGGAAACAACAAGCTGCCATAAGAGTTGATAATGAAGTAAGCCAATATCAGCCTATTAAGAGAGGTGTGAGACAGGGATGTGTAATGTCTCCAAATCTTGTTTTCCCTGTACAGTGAAAGTATTTTCAGAAATATTGAAGATATGGAAGGAATCAACATTGGGGGACGATGCATCAATAACATTAGATATGCAGATGGTACAGTCTTGATTGCAGACAATGAACAGGACCTGCAACATTTAGTAGAAGCGGTTGTTACACACAGTGAACAACTAGGGTTAGAATTAAATTGTAAAAAGACACAGATTATGGTCGTCACTAGGAAGAACGAAATACCGCAATGTAATATACAAGTAAATGGGAATATTCTTCAACAAGTGAATAGGTACAATTATCTTGGAATAGTAATAACATCTGATGGGAGATGCCTTGAAGAGATTAGAACAATAATCGCCACGGCAAAAGTAGCCTTTAGCAAGATGAAAAACATACTGACCAATAAAAAGATGTCAATTGAAACGAGAAAAAGAGTGTTGAGATGCTACATAGAACATGTACTCTTATATGGATGTGAAGCTTGGACAATGAGCAGTCAGGCTGAAAAACATCTGATGGCTGTAGAAATGTGGTTTCTGAGGAAAATGCAAAGAATACCATGGACAGCCAGAAAGACCAATGAACAAGGTCTTCAAGAAACAAATGTAGATCGTAAAATGATTAGAGACATTAGACGTAGACAGTCACAATTTTTTGGGCATGTTATGAGAAGAAATGATCTGGGGAACTTGGTGACAACTGGTAAGATCGAGGGGAACAGACCAAGGGGAAGACCTAGAAGCAAGTACCTGAATGGCTCGGCCTTGTGGCATGGTCGAGACAGAAACACGGAGCTGATCCACGACTCTGGTGATCTAGTGAGATGGCAGAACATGACCGCCCACGCTTACCCGCATGGCACATGATGGATGGATGGATGGAAAATCAAAATTGTGCTACAGTGCTTTATGGAACCTAAAATGCCGTATACAGGTGAAACACGGGCAATAAGCAGACAAGCTGATAAACATCTAATAGCAGTTGAAAAGTGGCTTCTGTGTGTGTGTGGGGGGGGGGGGATAGAATGCCGTGGACTTACAACAAAAACACAAAGGGAAAAAAAAATAAAATAAAACGTAAACATGTCAAGAAACAAACGAAAATCGTTAATCGATTACATAAATTAGATGTAGAGAATGAGGGATGTCTTGGACATATTTTGAAAAGAAATAAATTAGAAAACTGTGTGACAATTTCAAACATGATGGGTAAAGAAGGGGAAGAAAAAGAGATAAAAACCTGGATGGCATGGTCATATGGCACAAACGGGACAAGAACATAGACTGGTCCGAGACACAAGTGATAATATGAATGAACCACGAACGCCCAGGCCTATGGGCATGGTGTATGATGATGCTAAAAAGTTAAAACTTCCGTGAGTGTGCGTGGAATAACTTTAAAAGAAGGGCGCAACTGGTACCATGTTCATCAAATGCCAAGAAATTAACAAGTAACGTTAGACTAATCAAAACCTACATGCTGCATATTTCTTGATTGTACAAACAAGGTTGTAATTGGTGGTTGTTTTTTTTTTTCACTGTGCAATGGCAAATGTTTTGAAGCTGAAAAAGTATCGAACTGGGTTATTCCAACTTGCGTTCAGTGTAACAGCACGAACGTAACAACTCATTGCAAAATATGTATATCCTTGGTAAACGCAATAATAATCTTGTTATTTGTGTATAAGAGTGTGTCCGTTTGTTTCTGTTGATTAATGAAAGGAAAAAGGCAGAAATGCGTTGATCTTGTTCATTCTTATATATATATATGCCAAGCTACAGGTGCACTGGTGCATTAGTCCTGATAGACATGATAACATTAAGGCTTATTGAACAATCTCTCTGGGTGCGTACACGTAACGCTAGCTAACGAAACTAATTTATGTCAGGAGCTCAAGCAAGGTACAGGAGGAACCTGATGAGATGCTCAAGCTAAGCAAGAAAATATGCTGCAGAATCACGGTACAGAAAACAAATCACGAAGAGCACACATGACGCGTCTGTGCAGGTAGCAATCTTTGACATTCAGACTTTTGGTGGCAGATAACAATTTTCAATGAACATACGCGAACACTTAAAGATGACTGAGTCTGTCCAATACACTCTAAATAACGAAACTGCATGACATATTAATTGCATGATGTGGCAGTAAGCGCGAATTTAGTTTGTGAAGTACCTCTTAGTGAGATACACATTTAGACACAAACAATTTCCACAACCTACTTCCATATCCTTTTTACAGGACATCGCTGTCAACAGCAGCATCTTTCAGCTGTATGTTGATTTCTTGGCAAGATTACGCTCAGTAGTTTGCCACTGCTTTCTGAGCGGCCGGCTCAGTTATCCTACAAGTCACCAGCGGGGGACGAACCACCGCTCCCAGTTCTCGTCCGCTACGCGACTCTGCGTGATAAACGGGATTACAGAGAAAGTGATGTAACCCCTCGGCCAGAGAGACCGGCTATATATATATATATATACACTTAAATATACCTTTTCAGATCAAAATAGAATTTTCATGACAATGTTTAATATATTTACAGCGTAGACATATGTGAGTGTCGGTTGGTAAACTATTCCTGTCTACATCCTGTCTAGAATGTTGGCCCTGCGGTAGTAACAACATCCTCTCTGATGATGTCGGCGACTAAAACGCCTATATTCCAGTACAGTATCTTAATAACACGTCTGTTCTATGAAATACGTAATTACACATAGAGAAGTAAAGATGATGAAGGTAGATACTTAAGTATGCGTGTAAATGCAACCCTCTATTGGGTCACAGCATAGTATGGTTCGATTTCCTTTCCATCGGTTTTCGTGTGTGGAAATATGTTAAAGGTGTACCCAGCCCTAGCTAGGCAGGTTCACTACAGAGAAGTTCTGGTCGAAAAGACAACCTGACACTTCTGGAAATTGAACTCGGGACCAGACTGATGGTAAGTAAGCACAATACACACTATTGGTGCCACGGAGAACGTAGACTTCAACTTAGACTGTCACTAAGAAAAAGAGATCAAAACTCATGCCAGCAAATATAACATTTTAATTAATAATTATTGTTGCGTCTGCATTTCCGAGCGAGACTTAAGAAACACTGTTAGAGTTTCACTAAATACTAAGCTATTGGTCTAGAACCATACGCCTGTTGCACCTTAAGGTGTGTAAATGGCTTCTTTACCATAGATTCACCAGTGACACCCAGGACAGATCAATGGAGTTCCATAAAGTGATAACTAAAATAATCGCTATTAACTTTCAGAATCGTGTTTTTATTTAATGAACTACAAGAAAGCATAGTAAGCCCTTGTATCTGCCATTAAAACACATTATTCAAAAATAATATTAGTCCATATCTTTGGCGATCTAACCACAAAGGAGGGACAATGTGACAGTATTAATATTCTAGATAAATCTTCGATACCGTTTATGTGTTGCTATGTCGACATTAGAGACGCTTTTGTCGGAAAACACGTTAGTTATGCCAATACTAGAGTCCGAACCCAGAACTACTCTGTTGGTAAGTTAGTGAACTAACCACTACACCAGCCTGACTCAAGTTATAGACAATATTCATGAAAAATGTCAGCCGTTGGCCAGTGTTGCAATAAACTGTTATCACCTCGCAATTGCTGAGTCAGACTGACTGCATCTTGATACTCCCACTTCAAAGACACAAGACAGTGCCTCATTTAATCGAAGTGTCTACAACTTGACATCGTAAATGCGATTCCTTTTATCTCTCATGTGCTAATTCTTAGCATGAAAGAATTGGATTGTCTCCTATCTCTTACACACTCCAGCTCTTCTGAAAGCAACTTACCTATTTGTAATTAATTGTACAGCTCACGACAACTTCTCTCTTTATTCCTTTACTTTAACGAAGCATAATAAGTATCCTTTATCTCTTGCATGTTTATAGGCAACTATTCTACTTAAACATTAAAAACCAAAAGGGTTCTTTCAAACGCGTTGCGACGTATAGTGTATATGGTACTGGTCCTATATTTATAGACCAATTGGCAATCAATGAACGTCTTCTACTTCTTCTTCTTCTTCTTCTACTTCTACTTTTTCTTCTTCTTCTGATTTCGTCCGGAATGCTGTATTAGACTTAATTGCGTTGTGCCTGTTTACAGCACAGCTGAGATATTTGAATCTTTCTGCCTACTTCTTCAGGCATTTGTTAGCAGGGTTACCTTCCCAGGAATCGTTAAACGATGTGACCAATATCACATCGACCGCCTTACCTTCCCATGGATTTTCCGAGTAACCATTTTTGGCAGAAACGACCTGGGAGTTCAGACCAATTTGAAAAATCAGTCTCGATAGGGATTCCAACACGTGACCAGCGAGCTGGCAGGCAAAGCCTCAAGCTGCTGGGTTACAAGGACTGCCAAAAATGCTATTTGCTCACTAGAACAATAACGCAAATACGAAACATTTCCAACACTATTAACATAATTAGTCAACTGCATGTTGAGCACGAATTAATTATTACGAATCCAACAAATTTATGCCAAGCTCTGCCCATCGTGGTAGCGTATAAGCCAGACACTCGCTGCCGGCCCGGTAGTCAAGGGTTTGATTCGATGTCGGTGTGGATTTTTAAAATTGACCTGGCTACTAGGTCCATCCAGCCTAAAATGGGCACAAGGGAATGTCTTGGGAAGTAAATATAAATGGCTTGATACTAACAACATCACACACCGAGTGTTGATTGTTCTATTAAAGTCTGGGTCTAACACCATATGCCCAATGAGGCTTCTGTCATTTACTGTCATTTACTGCCAATATAGTACCTTGCAGTGTATGGCAGAGGAGTCTTTGAGTCTGAGGAATAAAGGCCGCCTGGCTAGTGCAGTCACCGCGAACTGTGCACGTTCGGGTTTTATTTTTGCCCCAGACAGAAATTCAGACGTGTAAAATGGTCATTTACTTTACTTGTATACCATGTTTTGCAAATAACAAATCTCTTTCCTCTAAATGGTTAGTATACTGCTTTGTTGATAGTAAATATATTTATATTAACTTGCTAACGACACTGGTAAATTCCAACCTTTAATTGATTCTATAACAAGCAACTAGTCTTGGCAATTCATTGTGGTCGCATTCAAATCCAGAATGGAGTCGCTAACAAATGTCAGAGACAGAATGCGATTCAATAATACATGCCAGGGACATAACATGGTCCGATAACAAATGTCACTGATAGCATGAGGCTCACTAACAAATGTCTAGGTCATAATTAGGTGCTAACAAAAGAATGGGTCAGAATGAGGTTATCTAACAAATGTCTGGGACATGTTATAGACCAAGCAGCTCTCGATGGGTGATGTGGTCACTGTCATACCGGCGGCCTTTACTTCTCAGAACATTTTCTGGTACGCATTTTAGGCCGGGTAGACCTGGAAGCAAAGGAAAATGCTTTTCCAAACACCCGCCTCAAGGGGGACTCGAACACATGAGCGTCGGGCCGGCAGGCAAGCGAGCTACACACTGTGCTATTACGGCTCTCACTCTATAATTGTATTGATTGTAAAAAAAATCCTGCTATTGCTAGAATTAACCCCGGGCCAATGTGTTAGCTAGTTAATTCTTCTTCTTCTTTTGCTCTCTATCCTCCAACGATGCAGAGGATCTCAACCAACTCACTGCAAGACGCCATATTCTTATCTATCCCACGCATCTCTGCCCATGCCCTTTCCGTGTTGTTTATTTCTGTTTCTACTTCTCTTCTTCGTCCGTTTTAGGTCTTTCTCTACTTATTTTTTCTTGTGGATTCCAGACAAAGGCCTGTCTAGTTATAATATGCTCAGGTTCTCTCAATATATATCCTATCCTGCATCAACGTCTATTTTTCACCTCCTCGTCCATTAGTATGTGTCCAGTTCTCTACATGACATTGGTGATTCTGACGTACCAATTTAGTCCTTCTTTCTGTCAAGCGCCAATTAATGAATCATTTGTAATCGTTTCTGTGTTTCTCCATGTTTCTAAACATTAAATTTTAAAAAAAAAGAATAGATAATTTTACAAATCAAGTTCTTGGAAATGAGATAATACTGGCATGTGGGCATTGGATACTTGTAGGGAATTGGAAATATATATACTGCACAGTGCAAACAAATTCTTTATGAAAACAAGACAACTGTATATGACTAACAACACTAATAATTAAATAGTGCAGCCATAGAGAATAAATGGTCCAATATCTCAGCAGTAGCTATTTTGATGGGGAAACCATGCTCTTGGATGATTTGTCATTATTGGCTAGCAGTACGAACACTGATAACTTAAATCAGAAAACATTAAAAAAAAAAAAAATAACATTTAAAAACTGAACTTACAGTGGAAGAGGTTAACTTTACCAGAGGACGTCTGTGATTGTGATTTATAAAACTGAACATATGTCCCCACCGCTCCCCCTCCCACCCCCCCCCCCCCCCTGTTCGTGTGGTCTTTGGATTCTTACATCTTAACTGCAGTTCATCCACCTAACTTATTCTACCCAAAATCAGGCGTAAAGCAAGCTTTCTGTTGTATAGACTTTCCGCTTTAATATAATATAACTTAACGGGAAAAGTGCGCTGTACACTTGAATTAACTTTACAGCATAACTTGGGTTTCTTTGTAAATAAGGTCTTGAATTCGCAAATATGAGAACAACTTTAAAGAAATGTTTGTAATGTCAAAGAGAGATGCGAAATACATCACATATCTCACCAGCACCAGGTAGGGGGGGGGGGAGGGAGAGAGAGAGAGAGAGAGAGAGAGAGAGAGAGAGAGAGAGAGAGAGAGAGAGAGAGAGAGAGAGAGAGAGAGAGAGAGAGAGAGAGAGAGAGAGAGAGAGAGAGACCTACGGTACATACTAAATTATTTACTTCAAAAGTGAAAGGATTCTGGAATGCAACCCACTCATCTTCTTCTTTCCCCGCGTAGCAAAACTAGCATCATTTCATCAGCGTGTCAGACGTGTGCGTGTGTATACGAGTATGTGCGTGTGCGTAGCAAAATTCCTGAAGTCTTTCTAATAGCGTGCTTTGCAAATGGAATTTTGAAGACGTTTTTAAAAATACTTCACGGGTGGATAAGAAAACGGAGCGGACAAAGACTAAACAAGAGGGTGGGGGAAGATAGAGAGAAGAAGGGAGGAAGGGTAGAGATAGACAGATAGAGACAGAGATAAAAAGATAAAAAGAAGAGAAGAAAATACAAGGGAAGAGGTGAAACGACTTGGACTTTTATCAGAAAGGATGAGAACAGGAGACCGCTGAGTGAACTATAAAAGACAGTTAAATTCATACAAGAGACAACATTGCAGTTATAGACATATTTCAAGCGAACGAAAGAAGAACAAGAGAAAATTATCGACAGCAAGGTAAAAAGAGTCATGTACTGAGAGAATGATGGAAATGTTAGAAACACTTGACATTAAGCTATTTCATAGTGGTACTGGGTTGAAGTTGGTTGACAACAAAATACTGAAAACCCATGGAAGAATCATTACCAGCCTCGGCATAATCCCAGTCAGTTCGTATATACTGTGCTGAAAAGTCACCTGGTTATATCTGAATATATCTTTGTGTTACGTTTCCGTACCGGTCTTGCACCACCCCGATGATTTCTGGCCTTATAGAGGGAACTGGGAGCTCTGCAGCATGTCCCCGTGGAGATTGTACTTTGGTGTGTTGTGTGTGTTGGATGAAGAATGACTTGCGCGATGAGTTGGATTAAAGTGAGGAAGAGTTGCGCAATTCGTCGACCTCACTCTCTCGCCTGAGTCCATCTGAATCCAGTGGCAGGACAAGTCAAGACGACTGGAGACGAATACAGGTGCAGTGGATGACCAGGGCGCTCTACGTGCCTTGCCGTGCTCATTACGTTCCACAACGCTTTGCAGGTAAACGCCGACTTGCCCGTTGAATCATATGTACTGAGTCGGGGGAAGGAATGTCTCTATACCAGACTGGCTACGATAGATGCAAGCCCTTTTCAGGACTCAAACAACCTGAACACAAATGCAACGGTTTTCACAAACGTTACGGTCATATGCAGCCACTGTTGACTGTCTGTGATGTACTAGATAATTTTACATACATTAGATTGTTATTAGCCGTCTCCCTGTTCTAAGGGTTACACGACTCTCTCCGTAATCCCGTATACTCTCGTGAGTAACGTGACGTGCGCGAGAATCGGTAGCGGTTCTCTCCGCGTCGGTAACTTAGGGATATGTGAGCCGGTCGCTCAGAAAGCAATGGCAAACTGCTGAACGTAATCTTGCTAAGAAATCAACAATCAGCTGAAAGATGCTGATGTTGACAGCGATGTCCTATAAAAGGATCTGCGAACAAAACAAAACAAAACAAGAAAAAAAAAAGATTGTCAATGCAATGGCAAGCTACTGAACGCAAAACTTGCCAAGACATCAACAGCAGCTGAAAAATGGTGGTGTTGACTGCAATGTCCTGTAAAAGGGATGTAAAAAAAAACAGAGTTTGTTATTGCTTTCTGAACGAGAAGTCAACATTTAAGTCCAAGTGACCGGCGTTTGGAACGAACCCACTATTGTGCCGCCAGAAGAACGAACGAACGAACGATCGAAAGTCTTTATTTTCAAAGGGTTAAGAATTGGGCACGCAGGCGCGTCTGACATTCTGCCCTTCTTCTCTATTTCCTCTCATGCATTCTTTCATTCAACATCACTTATGAAGCAAATTTTGACAACAAAAGAACAATAGCATTAAACGCATGACAAATAATCAATAACAAATGACTCGCTGAGGCAGTGTTTAACATGGGCATTATAAATACCTAAGGAGGGTTAACGTGCCATACATAAGTAAATGTTTTTTGGCTAGTTGTTGTTTGAGATAAGTTACCATTAGTATTGTCTTTTTGTGTTTTTGTTTATGGGGGAATGTAGTCTGTACTGAGGTAGTGTTCAAACAGGTTGCGAATATATGTATAATGATTGGTGGTGTCTTTGATTTCTTGTAGAAGAGAAAGTTTAAGCGTATCAGCTACGCCAACCTCTTTTCGATATGTGTGTGCTACCATCATTATCCACAAGATTATCTTCCATGTTTTTTTTCCCCCAGCTATTACATTTAGCTCTATTAACCCCATTGTGTCGGCGTCTGTGACGAAGGGGTAGTGAACGCGATTCACAATCCAGCATTTCGCGGTCGTAATCTGCTGCAGGTGATTTGGAAGCAGACCGTCTTGCGTTTATTGTTAGCAATAGTATGAGCGTCGGTCTATCAGAAAGAAATGACAAAGTATCGAACCGAACGTAAACTTGCCTTGTAAATCACACACAGCCAAAAAACTACTGGGATTGATTGCGACGTCGTGTAAAGGACCCATAACTAACTTTAACTTTAATCCAATTGTGCCATTCCGTAAAATATCTAAGAGCTGCTGACATTTTTACATGTGTTATCTTTATATTTAATGATCAACAAATGCTTCCAAATATTGGGCTTGTTTTTTTTTTTTTTTTACCAAACGTTTATCTACTGGCGTAGCATGTTAAAGAGTCTTGACTAATCGCAGAGCTAAGAAGGGCAGTTTTATGATTGCATCCGAGTAAAGTCACAATTAAGAGAAATACAAAATGCAGAACATACTCTTAAAAATTCAGAAAAAATTCAGAGTGACGAATACATTTTAATTGTGCTGGTATTGCAGTGATTCACGCGATGTTCAGCGCGTACATTTCAGTGAGCAATCCTTTTTCACGTGGGCTGGTTGAAAGCATGAGTTGTTTACCTGGCGCATGCTGCTACTGTTCTATATTTAGCATGAGTAGCACGCTCCCTGGCTGGGTTACGTGCAGCAAGAGATGCTGAGTTGGCGAAGAAAAGGGGGAAAAAAACAACAGTCGGTTAATTTTACTGTGGTTACGCCTTTTAAAGAGCAGGGTGCTCTATTCCTATGTGTCTTGCTTGGAGGGGCACATTTTATGCGTGCGCAGCCGGTGTGTGCTTACAAATAAGCTCAAGGTGTGTTGGTCTGTGAAAGAAAACTAAGGTGAAGGTAGCCACATAGCACAGACTGCTGTTTGAGATTTGCAGTGTAAGGGTTTCACATATCCTAGGCCGAAATATGTGGGGTGAGGTGGTCAGTTCCCATCGCCACCGCATTTCCTTCACAGACAATTCCCAGACAATTTTGAAAATTATCTAGTATCGTTTTATGAGGCTGTGTCGACCCTAGGTCCGTGCTTACGAGAGAGAGAGAGAGAGAGAGAGAGAGAGAGAGAGAGAGAGAGAGAGGGGGGGGGGGTGGGGGAATAGATAATCTCCGTCTCTACTGATAAATCCGGACGACTGTCTTGGCAGGAAAGCTCACTAACCGCGTCTCAAAGAAGATAAGGCCTACCGATTAAAACTAACAACACTAAATGTGTAAAATTAGAGACCTCTATGTGGTATCGTAACATTGCTTTTACTGTGGACAGAATAAAACTGATAAAAAGTCAACAGAATTCAATTGCGGGCCTCTAAATGCATATACTAGTTTTGCTCATTTTGCTGATAGCGAAATTTATAAATGAGAATCGCAGTAAAATAGTGCTAAATGTGCTAGCTAATCATAATAGTGGTCTGGGTTTAATTCCCATTAGTGATAGTCTTCTTCTTTCAACCAGTACAGCTTATGGGTTGATTCAATTTCGTAATGAGTACCGGATAATTATCATAATTTTCAGAAAAGGAAAGGCGACAAGAAAAGGAAGCTAACCACCTTGCCTAATAATGCCATGGATTAGAATATGAGAAAACCTAAGACTTGATACCCCAGCGATAGTATCTGCCTTGGGACTACATTTATTTAGGAGTGAAAAGAGAATGGGTACCGAAGGTTCAGATCGGGGGAAATATATGTCAGAACGAAAATGGCTTCTGGCTCCTGGAGCAAGAATACCATTTGCTGGCTAACTACGTGTCGCAAACTGACATTTGACGTTTTGCTAAAACAATGATGAAAAAATAAATTAAATATTTAATTTAAAATATATAAATAAGTTATAAGTGAAAGGACCCTTGTAAGGTGCATCTGGCATGCGCTGCTAAACTCATATTTTGATAGACCAGTCGGCACTTGATGGGTGATGGGGTCAGTATCTCGTCGGCTTCTTTACTTCCCAAACCATTCTTGGCACCCATTATAGGTTGGGAGGCCAGGTCAATTTCTTTTATCCCGAATTCGTCCAGCTGTGGATTGAACCCATAACCACCTTGTTCGCAGACGAGTGTCTAGCCATTACGCTACCTGGGCTTCCCTCTTTGCTTGTACAGTCCGATGACCTAAATGAATCGTGTGCTTTATTCCGAATCAGAACATTACGTGCTCAAATCTCATCGCGGTTGTCGTATATTATTATACAAGATAAACACGCACGTTCAAATCTGATCTCTTTGGAAATAACGTCGTTAGTTCTCTTGTCGTGTATTTTCCAGCCCAGGGCTAATTTATAAACTCCACCTTCTCTGTTGATATAAAGGGAAATTCCTATCACATCTCTTAGTGAAGGAGGGCATAAAACGCACAATAGTATGGTACACGTAATCCGAGTATCCACCGGAATCAGTGCACAACTCTGATCAGAGCCCGCCTCCCCAGTAAGACTGATTCTGTCTTTTCCTTATGATTTTGAGTTATGATCTAGTAACACCCATAAATGCAACAAAAATGGAAGTAATACAGATTAGTCGATCTCCTGGCCCTTATATATATATATATATATATATATATATATATATATATATATATATATATATATATATATATATATATATATATATCCTGATACAAGCAGTAAACCTCTGAAACAAATTAAAGCATTTAAATATCTGGGAAGCATGACCACAGAAGAAGACAAAATAGACCGAGAAATCGAAATGACATGACAAAAAGCAAGTGAGTATATATATATATATATATATATATATATATATATATATATATATATATATATATATATATATATATATATATATATATATATATCAAACATCTCCCATGCTGAAACATCCAAATATACCTATGTCTACAACCCCAAATAAAATAAATAGTATATTCACATCAACCCTATGCTACCAATGTCAAAATTGAGCATTACCTAAATCACACTTTACGCAAAATCAAAACCTAAGAGATGAGATGCTTGAGAAGAGCTGCCAACTTAGCTATCTGAGGCCCAAGTAAGAAAATATGTTACCAGACATCAACATCTTCTGCCACAACATATGGAAAAGGCAGAAGATCAAATGGTTCAGCCATCTCGTTAGCTTGCAACACCATCAAATACCAGCACTGACGCTACATTAAAGAAGATCTGATACGAGAACAAGAGGTCGCCCGAGAAGAAAATAGATTGACGACATCAAAGACATTGTACAATCACACGGAATGACACTATCCAGTGCCACCCATTGGGCGCTGGAACGTCAACTATTCCTCGCACGACGCCTGACAGCAGAAGTGGAAGATGATGATGATGATGATGATGATGATGATGATGATGATGATGATGATGATGATGATGATGATGATGATGATGATGATTATGATGATGATGACATAATGAATGCATAATGATCCGTCTGGGACGACTGTTAAGCAAAAGACACAAAAACTATACTGTAGCTTGACAGTTTTAGTTACCATAAAATATCATGATTAACCGAATTGCCTTCTCAACAGTTCACTTAGATATGTGAATGAAGAACGTCAATTCATCTGTGTCATGCCCAATAGTAGATACAAATTCATATATTTATAGTCATTGTATTTAGTGGTGGTACACAACAGTGATACCATCAATATTTTAAGTTCATGTGCTATTAATGAAAGAAGGTCTGATAATCTAGGCACATGATACCATAGGACAGCGAAATTCAGCAGATGAAGGAGATAATAAGCCCATTGATTCCTTAGAGGGGAGATAAACACATTGTGTCATGATCTTTCTGGAATACCCGTAGATGATCTCAACAACAAAACGAGTGAAATTGTACAACGATACTACCCGAGGGTCTGGTACTTTTGGTTTTGGAGTACGGGATAACGATCCTGACTCTCAGCCATAAGCAGATGGAAAGGATACAGAACGAAGCTATGCGCATTATTCTTGGATGTACAAGAGATACAGCATGCAGGGCGATGCGCTACATTCTTGATTTGCCCACCATGGGGGACAGAATACAAATTTGCCGAGCACGTGCCTACCTAAGAGTCAACGCAATCACACAACATCCACTGCGTATCGAAATTAAGAAGGTAAAGAGGCGTTAAAAAGAGGAAAGTCGTGGATGGGTCAAGCCGAATACATTTTTCAACAGGTGTGTTCACTTAAGGCCTTAGAACCTGGCGAGGAGTGGGTACAAGTGCCAACAGAGTTCTGTACGTCCTTTTCAGTTTGCATCCAGCTAGACAGAAAATGAAAACAAGAAATTCCGGCTGCTCTGGAGGCGGAAGTACAAGGTTTGGTCTTCGAGATTTTTTTTTAGAGGGTGATGCTGTCATTTACATAGATGGGTCGGTCGTTCGAAGACTGAGAAGTTCATGAGCCTTTACAGCTCAGGCCGAAGGAGAATTGTGAAGGAAGATTCTGATGCTTTTGCTTTGACCACAAGTATCCTGACTATGGAAATCATGGCAGTAAGTAAAGCAATAACATGGCTCGAGACACAGACTTTCACTAGGGCATGTTTCCTTAGTGACTCAATGAGTATGCTCAGGAATATAGAGATGGGGTGGGTCCAAAGAGAATGGTAGCTGTCTCTGGAGCGGTCTCGGCTGGCAAAGATTAGTTTCATTTTCGTGCCAGGGCATGCGGGTGAACAAGGAAATGTGGAAGGCGGACGAGCCATGGACCAGGCTGACATTCTGAATGCTCTACGAGAAGTAAGTCGTTTGCGAGAACCAAATGATGATATGAATCTACAACAATGATCAGGCTGCAAGTTAAAGAGGTGTGGCCAAACAAGAACACTACGCGGGAAGCCAAGGAAGATTAATAAACCAACAAAGAACTGGTGTCGTTAGCCGTAACACGCTGCGGGATTTACTGAGGGGATCCGAGCACTTATGGGCTGTATGTTTCGATGCTCAATGAGGATGATCTGTCGACTAACTAACTAACGACACCACCAAGTATGTGGGACCCATGGACCCACGTAAAAAATCTAATAAGCAGAGGTCAAAGGCAGAAGGTAACATCAACATTAATTAGCTGAAACACAGAGGACAAGAAACATGTGGAAACCCTTGACCAGTGTGAGAATGAGTTGACAAGCCAAGCTTAGAATCGGCCTGTGGACATTCGAGGCAGATCTGTCAAGGGAGACGGATCGTTGTTTAGTCCCGTTGTTGTGTTTAGTTGGGTTTATTATTGAGTGATTTGCTAGTGAAATGTTTCAGCAATGTTATCCATGGACATGAGTAACTGATGGCGTACATGAATTAGTGACATTTTTTTTTAAATGTTGCATATCCCTTACATGACGTTGCATTCAACACCAGCATTTTTCAGCTGCTGTTGATGTACTAGGCATGTTTTACGTTCAGTAGTTTGAGTGACATTATATTTTCAAATTAACTGTGCAGGAATCGTGTTGCACTTGAAGAGTTCGGTGTTTTTGTCAGTTGTGTTACTATAGATCAGGATTGTAAAGAGGCATTAGGTGGATGTGGAAAAAACCTCAAGAGCCAAGAGGTAGCAGCATAGATAACTAATTAAGGATGAAACAAGAATCTTATCATTAGGAAACACCGTGTACCATGAAAAACTGTGTACATTATCTCCCAAAAGGAAAGTTGTCATTCGCGATTTGACACTGTGGTAATCAGCTTTAAACGAAATTACATTTATAACATCTAATAGAAGGTAGCGTATATAATAATAAAAATTATAAGTAAAATGAAACAGGTCTAGATTTTTATTACATCAATACTTTATAGAGGTCATCAGGGATTCGGTTAACTTAATCTGAATACTTAAAATATCCCAAAGCTGAATGTGCAATACTGTATGAATCATAATCATAGATTCTAGCATAAATAAAACAATCAATCAATCAATCATGTGCCATGCCGGAAAGCGTGGGCGGTCATGATTCGCCATTTCACTCGATCACCAGAGTCGTGGATCAGCTCAGTGTTCCTGTCTCGTCCATGCCATGTGGCCAAGCCATCCAGGTATTTTCCTCTCGGTCTTCCTCTTGGTCTGTTCCCCTCGATCTTGCCAGCTGTCACCAAGTTCTCCAGTCCATTTCTTCTCATAACATGTCCAAAAAATTTTGACTGTCTACGTCTAATTTCTCTAATCAATCTACGATTTTCATTTGTCTCTTTAAATAAAACAGGTCACCTAAAATTAAACATCACAAATATAGCTTGATATACAGAGGTGTCAGGTGCAAAATTAAATATATGGATTCTTTAAAAAAAAGTATTATATTTATAGAGATGTTATTGCTTGTGATGGTGGAGCAAGAAAATTAAAGTTGTTATCTGCATTTAGTGGGTGGGTGTGTTGCTTATTCTATCCCTTGTACGTTTAGTTTATGCTGGTCCGGAGACTACTGAAGCTACCGAATTGGTGCTTTGTACGGTCTTCTCGGCAAGTGGCTTGCCGCTCTAAGGAGAGAGACCGCGTCATTTGGGGTACATCCGGTGCAGTGAAGTCTACCCTTTCGACTTTAGTACTTTAGTTCGTAAATTATCTTCGGACGCCAGTGTTTACAGCTTTTGAAGATAACAAACGACAATAAATAAATACATAAAAATAACAGAACCACGATATAAATTACTTCCATGAACTCCTACCAATCGACGCAATTTCAATACTAAAGGAATTGTACTTGGAACTACAAAAAAACGTGGCTCTCGCACTTGCTTGCAAACCTAGTGATCATGTATTTGAATATTTCTCGAGTGTGTTTTTTACTTTGTAAAATTTACTTGGACTACCAGGTCGACTTAGGCTAAAACAGAAACATGGGATGTTACGTGAAGTTGAGGCGGTCATCGTGACATTGACTATGTCACTCATCGAATGCCGATTTGCCTATAACAATTGGGGCTAACCCCATATACTCAGTACACCTACTAGCATGGCAAAGGTCAAATTTAAAAAAAAAAAAAATTGGCTGACACGCACGCCATGTGGTCATGTGGTTATCACTCTCTTTGTTATGTTCCTTTCATCATCAGTTCTTAATTATGCAAGCAATGTCTTAATTTGGCGCGGAAGCTGGGGCTATCTCGGTATGTTTTCACATGTTTTAATAGGTGTCAACTATGATCGTTTTATTGTATTTTACTTCACACACGTCATCCCCCACCTCCACGTGGTGCAGACCGGGAAACCATGACCGCGAGGTCATGGGCTAACGGGGCTATGGCTCGCCATAGGGGATGGACTCCCTGTGGTCAGATTTGTATCCTAAACCTGCGACTGGCCTAGCAAGCCGGCAGGTGATCTTCAAACTGCTCGTAGAAAAACTAAGACTGAACCATTAGAGAACTCCTGTTTGCGGACGACCAAGCACTAATAGCAAAATCAGAAGCTGAATTACAGGACCACATGAATAGTCTAAACGAAATGTGCAGGGAACATAACATGAAAATTAGCACAAGCAAAACAGAGGTAATGACTAAAACTAAAGAAGAAAAAACAACAATTCACCTAAACGTACATCCCTTGAAACAAGTAAAGAGTTTCAAGTACCTTGGAAGTATAATGTCATCAAATGGCAGATCAGAAGACGAGATTGAAAATAGATGCAATAAGACAAACCAACTCATTGCACAAATGGCACCAATACTAAAGAATAAACATGTATGAATAATTACTAAGAAATCACTCTACAACACAATCTTCCTACCAACTCTATGATACCAATGCCAAACCTGGACAATGTCAGAAAAAGAGGGGGGAAAATCGCAACAACAGAAATGAGATTCCTGAGAAGAATACTCAACGTACCAAGAAGAGATAAGATCAGAAATTAAGAAATCAGGACTAAAGTGGGAGTTATAGCAGCACTAGATTTTATTAGAAAGTAGCAAGTTTAATGGTTTGGCCATGCAAGTAGGTTACCTGTCAACAGCATACCACAACAAGCAATGATGTACAGACCAGATGGAAATAGAGGAAGAGGCCGACCACGTAAACGCTGGACGGAGATAATAGCAGAGTCTATGGGAATATCAATACATGAAGCCCATAATTGGGCACTCTCACGATGTTTATACTTCGCCTCGACACCGCAAGGTACAAGAGGAACATGATGAGATGAGATGAAACTTCACACTAATGCTTGATTTTTCTTAAAAATCAAAAAAAAAAAGTAAGTATGGTAGCAGGAAGAATCAATCAATCAATCAATCATGTGCCATGCCGGAAAGCGTGGGCGGTCATTTTTTTCACTCGATCACCAGAGTCGTGGATCAGCTCAGTGTTTCTGTCTCGTCCACGCCATGTGGCCAAGCCATCCAGGTATTTTCCTCTTGGTCTTCCTCTTGGTCTGTTCCCTTCGAACTTGCCAGTTGTCATTAAGTTCTCCAATCCATTTCTTCTCATAACATGTCAAAAAGAATTTGACTGTCTACGTCTAATTTCTCTAATCAATTTGCGAGTTTCATTTGTCTCCTGTAGTACTTAGTCATTGGTTTTTCTATCTGTCCATGGTATTCTTTGCATTTTCCTCAGAAACCACATTTCTGTAGCCATCAGATGTTTTTCAGCTTGACTGCACATTGTCCAAGTTTCACATCCAAACAAAAGAACAGGCTCTATGTATCCCCTCAACACTCTTTTTCTCGTTTCAATTGACATCTTTTTATTGGTCAGAATGTTTTTCATCTTGCTAAAGGCTACTTTCGCCATGGCGATTCTTGTTCTTACCTCTCTTCAAGGGATCTCCCATCAGATGTTATAACTGTTCCGAGATAATTGTATCGATTCACTTGTTGAAGAATATTCCCATTTACTTGTATGTAAATGTGGTACTTCGTTCTTCCTAGTGACGACCATAACCTGTGTCTTTTTACAATTTAATTCTAACCCCAGCTGCTCACTGTGTACAACAACCGCATCTACTAATTGTTGCAGATCATGCAACAGGAAGAAACCTGACGATAAAAGTAGTAACTCAAAAGATGTATGGAAATGGTACTATTTCGTTATAAATAATAATGACAAGATACGGTGTGTTATGTGCATACAAGTAATTGCAATTTTCAGGGATGTAATGTAATCACTAAAACAGTTGACTAACAACGAGGGAGCTGTTGGAGCCGCTGTCTATCAGGATTATACGAGCAACATCAAACAGTAGACAGATTTGTTTATCAGTCTCTCATTTAAGTAGACTGGTGCTTTAAGTGTTTCCAGAGGTGTTATCGCTGGAAGGTGCCAAGAGCATGCTGACTTTAAAGGACGGTAATATTGCTAACATATGTGTAATTATCATATTAGATGGGTGTGGCGAAATGTACCTGTGTAAAATGTTAACATCAGTTCCTTTGTCTAATGAAACAGCTTCCAGATGAGTGGACTACTACCGTAGAGTAAAAGTAAAGGACCGCTTTTTCACGCCTTATGGTGTATTGGATACATGGTGCTGACCCCATATTTTTTTTATAAACCAATTGGCACTGAAAGCGTGTTATGGTAAAACTTATACCGGCCGCCTTTAATTCCCAAGACATTTCCGTGTACTCATTTTAGGCTGGGGCTATATGTGATCTCTTGGCAAATTTCATTTAATCCAGTGGGTCGTCGCTCGAGCTACGGAGTTCGTGCTTTGTGCGACGCTTTCCACGCTGCGGAAAGAGGCTGAGCCATATGGGATAACACCCGGTGCAATGAAGTCGACCCTGTCGACTTTTAAGAGACTTTTTTTTATTTTATTTAATCCTATCAATATATAACATTTCTTATTCGGTCTCGGATTGTTAAGTTGGCATCTCTCAACAGGTGTTGCATAGGGTCGGTGTGAATATGCTGTTTATTATATGTCGTTTTGCGGACATAGGTATGTTTTGAATGTATTGTTGAACAGTAATTTATTGCGTTTTGAGAGACAACATTAAATTACTACTAACTTTTATTTATTTTAACAAAATTGTTGACACAGCGGATACCAACCAGCGTTTAATATTCATACGTATGATACATGATGATATTTCGGTTCAACGATAGCTGGTTGATATGTTTTCTGAGCTGGAGCAGATATTTTAAGAAGTTATAAAACGTGTGCACAAGTTACTTGTGGTGTACCATTAATGACAGGGGCGGAGAAAGAAAAGGATTTATAAGTCTAATCGTGAAATATATGGTATGGTTTTCACTGTCTTACTTGCCAAAACCTTTCTTTGGAAATCAAGTTAAACAAACGAATGAAATAACAGCAACTCTTGCACAAGATGTATATGCAGGCTTACAGAACAAAAAGCATTAAACTGTGGTGGTAGGCTTAAATCTAGAGGATGCGCACAATACAATTAAATACGACGTCTCCATGCACACGCGTATGGATATTGAGGGATGTCCCTGGATTATTTTTGTGACTCAGCATGAACTGGAACTACTTACAATATCTTATGGTAGGCTAAGGAAGTTAGAACGCGTGCACAATAAAGCCATGCGATTTATTCTGGGTTGAACAAGGGATACAACTATTATATGTATGAAGCATATACTGGCCTTGTCATAGCTCGACAGGTCGAAGACTGTGAGCATATCATAGATTGTCTGCCTATGAGCGGGGCATTGAACCGGCTGATAGATTGGCTGCTGTAACCACTGTGGGAGGAGAGCTACTTTGTGATAAATGTGATGTGGTGAAGATTATCTAAGATCGGGTGGAGCGTGCCATTGAAGAGACGGAATAACCATATCTGGAAAAATAGGCTCAGAACGGAATGAGTAGTGGATCTTGACGATACTCAAAGCATATAGGAAATACCTGGCGAACTTATAATCAAATTGCTACTGGAATAATCAGCATGAGAAAGTCACTGTAGCTCCTGAGGAGGAGGAGGACTTCACATGTGTGGGCATACAGTGATGTCGATTTTTTAGTTAAGCATTACTCATGAAATTAAAACGGTATTATCCATGACGGATTGTATCTGCAGCAAAGAACCTCAATGGCTCGGAATGCTGAAGAAGAAGAAGAAGATTATTCATGACCATGAATCAAGTGTACGACATGAAATTTCTATAAGAGCTTGTAAGTGTGTCTGATTTCACTTAGTAACTCAATGAACAAAGAACACAAGCTGAAGTTTAGTTTTTTACTTTTAGTCGTTGGATCAACATCACGGCACACGGGTTTAACCCCATAAGTGCTCCGTTTTCCTCCTAACTCAAACCTGAGTCTGGAGAAACTCAGCTCAATGCACGAACTCCGTAGCAACGGCGAGGATCCTGAAATACTTTGGGTAGATTTTTAACTCGAAATTTTGCCCGGGCAGCGCCGTTAGGCTACTCTTTTTCGATTTCCAACTGCCAAGGGATTTTTTACGTGCGCAACAATACACACGGGTGTCCGATCTCACTACCCAGAGACCAGGGGAAATTACTTGAAATCCACGTGGATTTTTAAAATAAATCTCGATCCTCACCGGGGACTGAACCCGGGACCTCCAGCACTCGAGAAGCTGAAGATTGGCTAAAGATCATACTGTTCCAGCATTGGAAATAAATTTAGTTTCACAGTACAGTGTAGTCAATAAGGAGAATCTACACATTTCCCATAGTTTCAAGAGCTTTCAGATGAAATACGAGGGGGGATATTTTACGTACATTCTTTTTTGATAATGTTAAGTGGTAAGTTAATAATTCATTTGTACGTATTTGGATGCTTTAAGAATTGACCTGGATTGCCACGTCGACCAAGCCTAACGTGTGTTCTAAGATGTCTTCAGGCGGAAGTAAAGGCTGCTGGCATGATACTGACCACATCACCCACCGAGCACCATACGCCCAATACGCTAAATCGTGTAAAATGGTCTTTTATGTACGCACTTAAGTGAATAA
Organism: Cepaea hortensis; assembly: GCA_963921405.1. Taxonomy (NCBI): domain Eukaryota; kingdom Metazoa; phylum Mollusca; class Gastropoda; order Stylommatophora; family Helicidae; genus Cepaea; species Cepaea hortensis. Next base: position 23,644,687 of record OY992889.1, on the reverse strand, counting down.
TTAGGATCAATGGCATATGACATAAGGGAACAGTGGTAGTGCAGTGGCTATATGCTTGCAGGCTCGCTAGACAAGCATTTGAATGTATGGCTCCTGGAAGATGAGGGAGTGGTCGACCAGTACGATCTAGGATACAGGACATTGCAGACACCGTGGGCATGAGGGTACATGAGGCTGGAGAAATGGCCAGAGATTGTGAAACTTTTCGGCGGGCTATGATGAGAGCGAAGTATTGCGGAATATCTACTACATGCTGATGACTGCAACCAGATTATAATTAAAGAAACACCCACATCATACATTTTGGACATCGACAAATATCAATGCGTACGCACGAACATACAAAGTATTTTGTTTTTGCTGAATGTCCTTTGCAGGAAGTTGCGATCAACCCTGGTTGGTTTTATGTGCAATTTTACGTTCAGTAGTTTGCCATTTATTTCTGAACGAGAAATCAACGTTTAGGTCCAACTTAATGCTGATGTAGGGATTGAACCGCATACCTCGCCATAAGTATACAGTACAGTACAATAAAATGTTAGTGGAGCGAAAATACACACTTTTGCCTTGGACTTTATGGAATAGACTATAATTTCAAAAAGAGTTTAGTGGTTTAGTGGTTAGTGTGCGTATTTATCAAGACAGTTGTTCCCGGCTGGGGAAAACCCTGGTTGTGGCAAGATTTTTTTTCCCTACCGAAAGTGCTCTAGGGTCGACACAGCCTCGTTAAAGTTTGCAGTATCTGTTGTTTAATTATCTTGATCTGTTTATAATTTCAATTTATATCTGGTACATTATCTCTGTGGCATAGTGTTAGTAAGCGTGCCTGCTGCACACGTGGCCTAACTTCAATCCCCAGCAAAGGCAGGTATTTTTTCCGACCCTGTGGTCAAAACAGCCTCATAAAAATGAGCACCAGATCATTTTCATAATCTGAGAATTGGGTGGGAATGGACTGTAACGAGGAGAGGGAAATGAATATTCGAACTCATATATCGTAGCCTAAAACAGGTGAAGATTTAAGACTTCACAAGCCAACTGCAGTATCTGCTATGCGATTATCTTTACCTTTTTTACACTATCAGTATGTGATAGAACAGGAGACAAATGAACATCGTAAACTGATAAGAGAAATTAGACGTAGACAGTCAAAATTGTTTGGACATGTTATGAGAAGAAATGGATTGGAGAACTTGGTGACAACTGGCAAGATCGAAGGGAACAGACCAAGAGGAAGACCGAGAGGAAAATACCTGGATGGCTTGGCCACATGGCATGGACGAGACAGGAACACTGAGCTGATCCACGACACTGGTGATCGAGTGAAATGGCGAGTCATGACCGCCCACGCTTTCCGGCATGGCACATGAATGATTGATTGATTGATGTGATAGAACACCAGAAAACGTAATATCGATAATGTCGAGATATAACCATGCTTTAAAATAAATACAAAACTTAATATTTCACACCATTCATGTGCTCTATTCTTTTTAGCATCGTAACTTAACAGAATATTGCGATACAGCCTAGGATTCTTTACCGTCTTCGCTTCTGAAAATAACACAAACATGTATCAGATAGAGAGAGGTGAAGGATAAGCCCTATACCGATAGGCGGAGGATTAATTACTGAAGTTATAGTAAATCTTGATTATAAGGATTTATGTCTGAGTTATCATAACAGATGTTTTAAGAGATTTCACATTTGAGTTCTGTTCTCTCATTAATCATGTTCATGATGTCTAAACCACTGCTTAAGAGCGTGATAGCTGCAGTCTGTAAAGCTAGACTGATGAGATTGATATCTTCTTACTACAAAATATTTCCTCGCCGTCACGACCATTGGCGTGAACGAGCATGCTTCTTCACATTCTGTGATCTCTTACAGGGTAAAATACATACCTAATCTGGGTAGTTCAAATCAAAACATAAAATAATTGTTTATAGTGGCTATGAGACTCAGTTAATGTCTCTAAGTCATGAAGTACTTATATACCGGATATCATCACACGTAGTATACTTTAGCAGTGAATGAATACCGAGTGTACGTTATAGAGGTTAAAAACTCCTCGACGTTTGAAAATGCATGTATATCTTGTTTGAGAAACCTCTGGAGGACTGGGTTTTAACTCTTAACGTAATGGCGTTCAGGTTGTCTGGGCCTGGAAAGGACTTGAATCGATCAGAGTGCGGTTGGTATAGAGACTCTCCTCCCGAACCAACACCATAGTACCACCGTCACGGGGATTGTGTTGCTGAGCTCTCCTTCCACAATTTCCATTTCAAGAAACCAGTAATGCTGGTACTGGAACTTCACATTTACAGAAAGGCATCATAGGATGCAAACAGGTCATGATTCAGCACAGCACTTACTGGAATCCGGCATCAGTTGGTATTGTTTCTTCCACAGATATTTGATATTTCGTTGTCACACTCCCAAATAAATGCTCGGAAGAAGATGGTAAGAGTAAAAGCTGTCGGTCTGGCTAAATTTCAAAATTATAAAACCTGCCCTGAAAAGTACATTTATAGTTCATGTGATTCTGGTATACATTGGGATCCTCATCGGTATTACAATTATCTGAGTTTAAGTCATCACAGTCTGACCCAAAGAGAGGAAATCGGGAGAATAATAGAGAATGGCGGCTACAATGTCGGTGGTCCTTGAATGCAATCTAAATCAAAGCAACGTGCAGACTTTAGCTCCCTACATACCCAAGACTGTGAATAATATTCTTAGCAAAGAATTAAGCAAATGTATTTTATAACTTAGATATATACTAAAACTGTTGTACCTACAATATTTACAATGGTAATTTTGTCCTATGTAATCATTACTTTATTTATGTACTCATTTTTCATTATATATCGCTCTAGCATAAAGGTACTGTTATATACATCGAATATTGTCGGCAAAGTAATACATTCATGCAATTCTAATGATATATTAAACAAACAAAAGACAGACAGACAGAAACAAGAAGCATAATACAGGTATGGGGGTATTGTAGAAATGGTCAAATTAAACAGCTAACAGTCAACAGATAGTTGAATATGATTTACACGGTTCTTCGTAACTATTTTAAATTGTAAAATATTACAATTATACTCTTTTACGTTTGAAAAATGATGTAATTACATCAACATGCACTGTTATAAATATATCTGCTCCTCGCCTCTTTTATGACACATACAGACACACACACACACACACACACACATATATATATATATATATATATATATATATATATATATATAGAGAGAGAGAGAGAGAGAGAGAGAGAGAGAGAGAGAGAGAGAGAGAGAGAGAGAGAGAGAGAGAGAGAGACGCACACACAAACACACACATTTAAATTAATTGTGGGAAAGTTATACTAAATACGAATATTACGTTCAAAGAATCAAAGAAAAGATTATGAAATCGCTAGGAAAAGACTGGTGTTAGCAAATGCCTTTAACAAAAATTACTTTACAGAAATGGGTTACTTCATTACTAAGGTAACAGGGGCCCGTTTGACTACACATTGCCACAGTAAAAATGCATATACAAATAATAAATAAATAAGACATCGGTTTTCTTTGTGCATTTGTTCTACTTAGAGTACTATAAGAAGAACATCTACTTATTCAGAACGCAAAATAAAACAAACACACCATTCATACAAATAGAAATATGGATAATATTTAATAATACTAGTAAATATTAAATACTTACGGGTAAATAGGAAAGTTGACTTCGAAACGGCGAAATAGCGCGAACCTTTGGCCGTATGGGGGATCCTAGAGTTGGCAGAGAAGACGTTTCTTCAACACGTGCGTCAGGTAAATCTACCCACCGGCACGCGCACCATTGGCTTACTCAGAAGGGGGTGCAGGGTTCAATGGAATGCTTCTACTTGTCAAAATTCTCGAGTATCTCCTTCTGTCACTATCTCTATTGAAAATTTCAGCTATAATTACACATTAGAAGAAAACAGCATAGGAATATTAATGTATAATTAGATGTGGCTCAGCTCAGCGTGCAAGAACACTTCAACTAATCAAAACCTGAGGAACCTACCCGAACACGATATACAAGATAAACTCGTCCAAGGCATGGACGCATGTGTAGTATATGCTCTGCCTATACAAGGAAAGACGGTTGGCTGTTGAACATGTTGCGTGTTTTTTAGAGGATATGTGCAAAAACAGGGTCAAACAAAGTGGAAGCGCGGAACGTGAAAATTGTTACTTCCATTCCACCGTCTCTTCTTCCGAGGTTACTGTGCTGGTTTCAATTATGTGTGCAATACAAGAATTCCCCCTCCCCTCTTTACACTCTACAACAACCATCCCTACAGCACAACATGATACCAGCTATTCGATGAACACCTGTACAAATGCAAAGCGCATTTAGTCTGCCGCAACTTTATTATTTTGCACGGATACAGGTGGACTGTGGTTCTTTCCAAGAATTGGGCATCGCGATCCAGTCTTGTTATGCTAATGCTTTTCTGCATATTACGTGGTATATAGTGCTGGCCTGTTTCTAACACCAGTTATTATTAAACACACACGTTAATGCAAACGTACACATGCTCATCAAATCTAGCAAGCAACCTGTTGTTTTTGATGATTATGCCTCAAGTGGATAGACTGCGATGGAGTCGGTGATGTTCAATCTCGTGTTATTATCATCGCATCATAAAAATAACCAACCTGACATTTTTCCTCTCAATTTTGTAGAAAGAAAATCATAAATCGTTAAGGTCTTTTTATTCTTTCTTATTTTCTTTATTTATCTAATCCCCGTCATCGACCCTAAGATTCAGACAAAAATAAGGCAATGCCATGGTGTGTATTTGACACAAACACACCAAGAGACACATATACACACACGGTCTACCTTTATTTACCAGGTCAGCGCGCGCTTGGAATCTGTTTCTCTCTCTCGCTCTCTCTCTCTCGCTCTCTCTCTCTCTCTCTCACACACACACACGCGCATTCTCTATGCGTGCGTGCGTGTGTGCGTGCGTGCGTGCGTGCGTGTGTGTGTGTGTGTGTGTGGGTGGGTGTGTGTGTGTGTGTGTGTGGCTGGGGGGAAGGGAGAATACATTACAGACATAAACTGCAGTAGAGGTCTGCTAGTACTCTATATGACTGATACATCCCTCCATTTCACTGCACCGCCTCCTACTCTCGCCAACAATATATTATACGTAAATATTATCTGCCCGTCAGGTCTTAGTCAGATATGACTGAGCTACCGTATGACAGTAGATGGTACTACCTGCTTTCTGTTAGCGCCGAACGTTGGGCGGCGTTTACCAAACCCGACACCCCACATTGTGCCAATGGCTTCGGGTGGAAGAGCGCAATTGGGAGGGTACGAGCCTTACTCTGGTGCGAGAAAATGCAACCTAAAGACAAAATGTCATGGCAGGGCAGACCAGGCCCTAAGCCTTGGTTGGCAGCTGGTCTAAGATCGAAGCTCCAACAGGAGGACAGTTAGAGCATTGCTTTGCTAATCCGGCAGCTTCTGCAGCTTGTCTTGTTCCAGATATATAGGTGTTACCTTTCCTCTGGAGTGAACTAGGCAGGCCGAGAGAGGGATCATGCTGCATGGGCAACACATGATCTCTATATTTTAGCCCAGGCTTTGTGCTATGGAGAGGCAATAACTCCATCCCTGGTCTTAACCGGACTCGGAATCAAAACGAGAGGCAACTGTTACGGGTTATAAGTCCCAGTCAATTGGCGTAGACATGGGGCGCTACGCGTTGCCTCTGACGGTGGGAGACACCTAGAGGTGTCACTGATTAGCTACCGCCCGCCTCAAACTGGGCAGCCCCATGCCAATTGGGTGCTGATCCGCCACAGCCTACCTGCTTCAATGGGTGCTTGGGGCTAGGACAAAATCTGAATCGCAGGCTGTAAAACCAATGCACCAGGCGCTAATAAACAGAAAAATAGAAACCTCAAGCTACGGCTTGCAACCTGGAACGTGACAACCATGTGACAAAGGCATTTGATTTAATCAGTCGTGAGGGTCTGTTAGGGGCACTAAAGAAGATTGGCTGCCCACCAACTCTTCTGTCCATTGTGGAATCATTCCACACAGGCATGAAGGGTATAATCAAGTTTGGTGGTGCAACTTCTGAAGAGTTTGAAATCAAGAGTGGAGTTAAGCAAGGTTGTGTACTAGCTCCCACCCTCTTTGAAATATACTTTTCACTTCTACTGAAATATGCCTTACGTGATCAGGGTGGTGGTATATACATTCATTCAAGCTCAGATGGCGGCCTCTACAATGCTCAGAGATTAAAAGCCAAGACCAAAATTAGGAGGGTACTGATCAGAGAGTTGCTTTTTGCAGATGATGCTGCAGTTACGACTCACTCTGAGGAAGAATTACAATGTCTACTATCTGCATTCTTCAATGCTTGTTCTGAATTTGGTTTAAGAATTAGCGAAAATAAGACACAGATTATGTCACAAGGTGCACATGACGTACCATCAATCTTTATTGACGACGCCGAACTAGAGATGGTAGACCATTTTACATGTCTAGGATTAGAGGTAAATAGCAAAATCCCTAGATCAGGAAATCAACATCCGGATTGGTAAGGCAGCAACAACAATGAACAGGTTAAGAAAAAGAGTCTGGGAGAACAGGAAGCTTACTGCTAAAACAAAAGTCTTTGTCTATCAAGCCTGTGTCCTTAGTACTCTCCTTTATGGCAGTGAAGCCTGGACAACTTACTCATAAATAGAGAAACGTTTAAACAGCTTTCATGTGCGGTGTCTGCGAAGAATTCTTGGTATTAAGTGGCAAGACAAAATCACAAATACTGAAGTATTGGAAAGATCAGGTTGTGTGACGTTTTATTCCATACTCAGTCTTCGTAGACTTAGATGGATAGGACATCTTAGGAGGATGGATGATGGTAGAATACCAAAGGACATCATTTTTGGTGAATTACAGATGGGTAAGAGATCTCAGGGTCGGCCTCTACTACGATACAAAGATGTGTGTAAGCGGGACATGATTGATACAGGTATTGATAATGCACATTGGGAGCAAGACGCCGCTAAACGTGTTGCATGGAGGGCAAGCCTCGGAAATGGAATAAAGACAAAGGAGATTTTGCAGATGAGTCACACACGGAACGTGGGAGACGTAAGATGGTGCATGATAGTGGAAATGACCACGTGTTCACATGCACCCACTGTGAACGAACATTTACAGCGCGAATTGGCCTTATCAGTCACATTCGCTACCGCCATGGGTAATGGTTATTATGTCTTTTTGAAGCACAAACTACCGTCTGTCAAAACGGCAAGGTGCCAATGAAATATTATCTAATGAAATATTATTTGAGTTAGAAAAAAATGTGGACTCAGATAACACATGACAAAACTCAATATCTGAACATTGTGCTGGAATCTAAAACACAAGAAGCAATGTTAATTATGCAGAACATGAAATAAAAGAACAGCACAGACCGCCAATGAAAAGTAAAATGTGGTCAATATCATGACAGGCGCCTTCCCAGGAAGCTTCCTGGTACCCATTTAATTTGGGTTGACCTGGGAGCCCAGATCAATTCTAATAGACCGCTTCGAAGTGAATTCGAACTCATAGCCACCGGATCGGCAGAAACGTTTGCTAGTCATTGTGCTACCGTAGCTCCCAGTCAGACAAAGTAATGATAGAATATAAGAAAGCGTAATAAAATGTCAATGTGTATAAGTCTACAGTTTATATATAGTAAGGCTATGATGACAAGTTATTGCAGTAATATGGTCCACTTTCCTGTCTGCAAATCGCAGTATATCCAGTCTAACATCGAAACTAGCCTATCTCTCATTTAAGATCTAGAATCGGTTCTTCCATGTCGTGTCGACTCTGTCTGTAGCTGTCCTCCAGACGAGTGGGGTGCGTTTGAGACGGGGACTCTGCAATGTAGTGGAAATACCACCTTGCAGCAGCCATCGAAATCAATGGAATGTCGGCCGAAGTCCAAACTTTAGCCAATGGTGATGTAAAGCGTCTTGCGAGGACCGCACTCCGCAGCAGAGACAGGGTGTGGGCTAGGGAGCCCAAATCTACAGCCATGTAGCCCAGAGGAAATACTGGCTTCCTATAGACGAGCAGGAGTGCGGCTCCATAAGCCATGAACTGGGTACGAAGAAGGCAACATATCAGCAACGACGTGTACTGGTCCATAGCGAAGTGGTTACTCACATCAGAAAAAGGCGTGGAGGCGACGAAAGAGGCGAATGGCGAGGAAGAAGCTGGCTTCTCACGTCCAAAGGTGCTAGAATATGTGTGAGGGTACGAAGCACAGGGTACACGATGGTCTCCTCCCCGAGGGAGAGAAGATTTGCTAGTAGGCACAAAACGCAATTGTTTAACATGCGGCGAAACAACTCAACGTTTTGAAACAGGGTACGAACGCACGATAGGAGAATGACACTCGGATTCATGACTCTGGTGGGCCCTTCCTCTCTCCCCCCCCCCTCACCCCGAGTGTGTCAGGAAGGTAAAGGGCCGAAATATTTCCGGAAGATGGATTACTTTTGACAATCAGAAGCCTCCTGTCGCGCTTGCTCTGCGGCGGAGGTTTTACCACTGGTAATTCCTTCTATGGCTAACTAGTTACGGAATCGATTTGTAATCCCTTATACCCGGGTTCGAAAAAGGTATAGGTGCCAGTCGTTCAGAAAGCAATGGCAAACTACTGAACGTAATATTTGCCCAGGAATCACGAACAGCCAAATATGCTGGGATTTACTGCTACGTCCTGTGAAGGACGTGCAACTAATTTTTTTTTTTTTTTGTTAATTCCTTCTAGCCGGCTCCGTGGCCTAAAGGCTTGCGAACGCGATTCGTGAGCCGCTTACCACTCGTTCGAAACACAGCGGCGACCGCTTTAGCAGCAGATCGTGTCACGCTGGGGTTTCAACGCGTTGGTATGGAGCCGGTCGTTCAGAAACAATGGCAAACTACTGAACGTAAAATTTGCCAAAGACAACAACAGCAGTAAAGTGCTGGTGTTGACAGTGATGTCCTGTAAATAGGATATTTTAAAAAAAAATACTTCTAGACATTGGTTTGGAGTCAGTCGACAATGACAAACATAAAACCTGTAGGGAAAACATTACTGATCTAACTCTAATTTCATGTAAGCTGCGGGTGCTGGGAGCTTGACCTGATTACATCTTAACATGCATTTCTGCAGATATGAAGTTCAAGCACCGATCATTACGACCCCGCTAGTTTCTAAACTTATAGAGTTGAAGAAGAGTTCTACCGCAACTTCTGTGGGGATTATTTATACTTTGGTGCCGGGAGAGGGAGAAACCGTCTCTACACAAACTTCACTTCGATAGATGCAAGCCTTTTCGTGGCTTCAGCGACCTGAACGCCATTGTATTAGACTTAGTGCTAACACCTTGTCTCGTAGATGACTTACAACGAACCAACTAACCAGCTAGCCAATCATGGTGCTAGTAAACTTACTGGTAGAATATTGAATCGTTGATAATACTATTTGTAAGATTGAAGGTCCAAAACTATGTATAACAGTTATACAGACATGCAAAATCACCACATTATTACTATAATAATATATTTTATGGTAATTGTTATCATCTAATTAAAACTCTTCTTCTTCTTCTACTCCTTATAGTCGATGCCATGTGGCGTTGGTGATCATGTCAGTCCACAGCTTTCTGACTCTTGAGCACCCAATTGATTTTGATAACGTCGTTCCTCCATGCCATGATGTCAAACTGTACAGCGTCGTCTCTCTATGTCTCTCCCTATCTTTCCTTCCCTCCAGCTGTCCAGTTATGACTATAATATTCCAGTTTTCTTCTTATAATATGCCCAACCCAATGTGGGCTGTCTTCTTGTGATGTGAGTAACCAGTTCTCTTTGTGAGTTAACTTCTTTCAAGATGTCTTGCTTGTTCTTACTATCCGTCCACAGTGTTCTCGTCTTTCTTCTATAAAACCAAATCCCCATGGGTTCAATGTAATTCCTCATTTGTCTGTTAAGTGTCCATGGTTCGCTTCTGTAAATCAGGATTGGCTCAATATATAACTAAGGAACTATTTGACAAAGATAACTGTAGCCTTCTCTAATAATTGCGAAAAACTGGGTGTAAGCTGTAGTGTGAGATCGAAAACATTAGGTAGAATAGGCTGCTATCAGACAGCATTTTAAAATTAAAATTGTTTTCCCAGGAGAGAATAATTAAAGCGGATATGATTCTGATATTGGCATATTCGGACCACGGCCAGTCCTATGGAGTTTCTGCAGTGTGAGAGAATGTCCATGATTGATTTAGGGAAGGTTAAAAAGTTAGTTGCATATCCTTTACAGGACGTTGCAGTCAACACCAGCATTATATTTTGCTGTTGTGATCTCTTGGCAAGTTTACGTTCAGTAGTTTGTCAGTGCATTCTGATCGACCGGCACCCACACCAATTCGTAAAATACCAACACAACACGGTCTGCTGCCAAATCGCGCGCATATGTGTTTCTAACACGGGTATGCGGGATCAGGAACTGCGTCCGTAAATCCGTCGCCACGGAGCCGGCAATTAGTTCCAATTCCAATTCCAACTTTCAAAAAAAAAAAAATTATAAATTCGGTCTCGTCTAACCTGCTTCCTCAGCGATGGTTATTGTTGAGAGCTGTGGTTGAGTGGACTTTTAATCCTAATTCCTACTGGTGTTATTGGTTCCGCTCTGTTCGTCGGATAAAGTTATTTTTGTGCTATCTTTCTGTCTTATGCTGGCCCTGATAAGACCTGTCCTTGGTCGGGCCTACTACGTGTTTGTTGTTTCTTGTGTTGTCCTCACCGGGGCTGGTCTCGGTTATGTCCAGTCCTCATAAGGACTCGATGTAGGCAAAGGCAGAGAGTTCAAGTACAAGTCTCAAGTTGTTCCCCCGATCAGCGACCCAAACTCCTTTACGTTTGCTTTCTAGTTTTTCATCATCGCGGGTGGGTTTGGTGCAACAACAAGACGACCCGATCTTCCTGTCAGCTCAGTTCAGGCGCCCTATCGGAAGTGCAAACCCACCATTCTGCTTTTCACCCCGCCACATTCAGCTGAGATTTTTTGTTGTTGTTTTTTTTTCACTTTTAGGACGACAGTTTTTTTTTTTTTTAAACATATACATATAAATACAAATATATGCAATGTAGAAAGGTTATGCGGTCTTCCCTGTTCTGCATATGAACTGTCTGATCAGCCGCTGTATTTCTGGGTTGCTGTTTGTGTGTAGGCACTCCGTCATTGTCATTGGAGTCCCACTTTTGACGAAGTAATTTCTTAGCTCCCTTCGCTCACTATTGTACTTCTCACATGTTAGTAAATAGTGTTCAATGCTGTTGTTTTCTAGGCATGTTCTGCAGAATGGGTTTTCTCTTGTGACTTTCCAGTTACCTAGTCTGATTCTCCACAGCTGTCTGTTTGTCGGTGCTTTCATGTTGGTCTTGACTTGTGGTTTGTAGCTGGGTTCACCCAGTACTTGGTATGCATGACGAACTCTAGCTCTGTCTCGCCACTGTTTCCTCTATTTTTGGAGTATGTGGACAGTGAGTATGTTAATATACATAGTCTCAGCGGTGGTTTTTCGGCTGCAATCTCCAGACCTTTCATTATGGCTACCAGCTCGGCCGTGCATACTGCTGTTTGGTTTGTTAGTTTGAATCGTTTCTTCATTTTCTAGTCTGGGACCACTACTCCTGCTCCTACCTCTCCCTGTTCGTTCTTGGACCCGTCTGTGTATATTATGAGGTTGTCATTACTGATTTCTTCTATGTACGCCTTGGCTGCGTCTCTTGCATCTGGGTCCTCCGTGTCCTTGGTGATGGTCTTTGCTAGTCTCGTGTCTGTGAATGGGATTGTTAGTTACCAAAGTGGGATTGCTGGCTTGAACCGTCTTGTCTGTTTCAGGGTTTCTGCTAGCTCGATTTCTTCCTTCATCTTCTCTGCTGCTTCCCATCCTGTCGGTCTTTGCAGTTTTACTATTGGGATGCCTCCCCGTTTGCTGCGGATGTCATTAAACGTTTGGTTTCCTGGGTGGTCTTCGTCTTGAGCTGCTTTTACCCAGTAGTTATACGTCAGCTGTTTACGCCTCAGACTCAGTGGTAGTACATCCAGTGAAAACCTCCATAGCTTCTGTGGGTGTCTCTTTTCCAGCTCCAAAGATGGTGTTTAACGCTTGGGTCTGTATGGTATCTAACCTCTTCTTGTTGGTTTCTGACGCTGAGTCGTACACAGTGCTGCCATATTCTTGCTTGTCTCTGATAAATGCTTTATAGAACATCAGCATTGTTTTGGTGTGGGCACCCCAACCGTTAACTTTTATCACCCGCAGTAGGTTGCTTGCTTTCTTGCATTTTTCTAATGTCTGACATATATGTTTTGACCAGTTCATCTGTTCGTCTAGGGTCATTCCTAGCAAGATTGTGCTGCTTGTTCTATTAATGGTTTCCCCTTTAATCTCTATTTTGTAGTCCTTGTTATAATTTATATTCTTCTTGCTACTAAATACCATGCTGACTGTTTTATTGGTGTTGATATTGAAGCCCCATTTGTCCATCCATGCGGTTAGCTTGTTTATCTGTTTTTGGAGGGGTCCTCGTGTAGTCTTTGCCGCCTTACCACTCCTCCATATGGCGCAGTCGTCCGCGAATTGAGATAGTCATGTTTTCTGGTTCTGATCTCCTCGCTTAAGTCATTCACCAGTATTGAGACGATTGTTGGTGAGATGACCGAACCCTGGGGGGTGCCGTTCTCTTGCACATATGTGTCGGATACCTCGTTTCCTATCCTCACTGAGAAGCTTCTATCTTTGAGGAAGTTTTCTATGTATGTGTAGGTTCTTCCCACTATGCCTACTTTCTTTATGTTGATTAGTGCGGCTTCACTCCAGCATTGATCGTATGCCTGGGCAATGTCCAAGAATACAGCTAACGACTTTTCCCCTCTCTTGAATCCTTTCTTTACATGGTTTTCCAATTTGATGATTTGATCCATCGTGCACCTGTTGGCTCTAAACACGGATTGTGTATGGCTGTACAGTTCATTCTTCTCCAGGTAGAATGTTATTCTTTTATTTATCACAGTCTCCATAACTTTGCCCAGGTGCGATTTCAACGAGATGGGGCGGTAAGATTCTACCCTTGTTGGCTCTTTGGCTTGTTTCTTGACTGGGATCACCGTGGCTATTTTCCACTGTTTGGGGATATTTCGTCTCCCATATTACATTATACAGCCTTGTGATTGTTTTTATGGTGTTATTTGGGAGCTTTTTGAGGATGGTGTAGTTTAGAATGTCTGCTCCAGCTGCGGTTTCGGATTTTTCGTTTAGCGCTGTCATCCCTCATCTGTTGTGATGTCTGCATCCATAAAGTGTTCTTCGATATTCTCGTCTGTTGTGTCTTTCAACTCTTGCATCAGCGCCTCCCTTCTTTGTCTTTCTTTACTTCCTAGTCTTTTGTTAGAACAGACTTCGTGGAAATATTCTCCGAACATCTTCGCTTTGTCTTGGTCTGTCACTGCTAGTGTTGGTCCTTTGATGGTTGGGATTTTTGTGGTCTTTTTATTTCCTTGAATTGCTTTTATTTGCTTCCACACCCAGTGTATCTGGGCTGAGTGTTTCACAGAATCTTTTCCACTGCTTTTCTTTTGCATGTTTTACTGCTCTTTTTGCTTCGTTTCTGCATTTCTTGTATCCTTCGAAATTCTCTTCTGCCCTTTCCTTTCTGTACTTCTGAAGAACTCTTTTCCTATTCTGTTGTGCCGCTGTGCACTTGTCGTTCCACCATGCCACTGGGTTTTTGTGCCATTGTTTTTGGGGTTCTTGGGCCTCTTTCTTACCCGGTCTTAGATTTTCTGGCATATTTTTGTTAGGGATATGTTTGATTGCTATCCGCAGTATGTTTCTGGTCAGTCTCTCCGTGTACTTATCAATGTCTTCCCGCTCCTGCTGCTCCAGGTCTGCGTTGGTCATCTTTTCTCTGAACTGCTACCACTTTGCTTTATTGAAGTTAAAGATTAGCCTGTTGTTGTTGGCGCTTAGCTGGGGCTTTGTTCTGGTGTTAATTACTATAGGTAGGTGGTCTGTGTTCGTGTCCTCTGTCACTTCCCACTGGCTGCTTGCTAGACCTGTAGTGGCTATTGTCAGATCAATAGCTGTGTCTTGGCAGTTTGGTCTGGGAATCTATCCTGGTTATCGTCCCATCGTTGAGCACTGCCAGCTGGTTGTCCACGATGAACTCCGTGAGTTTTTTTACCAGCTCTGTCGTTCTGTATAGCTCCCCATGTGGTGTGGGACAGTGAAAGTTTCCCACTATTAGGGCTTCTGATGTAAGTCTGGCTTGGAGTGCTTGGGTGTCTTCGTCCTCAATTATCCCTCTGGGACAGTATACGTTAATTATCGTTATGTTTTTAGGGTTCCCTGTGATAGTTGCACTGACACACTCCAAGTTCTTGGTGAGGAATGTTTCCTGTGTCACAATCTGGAACTGTTTGTGTACTAATAGGGCAACCCCGCCCCTTTTCGCTTCTGCTCTGTCCTTTCTAATTACTGTGAACCGACGGCACCTATACTGTTGATTTGGTTTCAGGTGGGTTTCCTGCAGGGCATATATGCAGTTCTGGCTCCCCAGTTGTTTCATGATGTCTGGGAGGTGGGATTTAATGCCTCTGCAGTTCCACTGTAATATTTTCATGTTTCTAGTTCCATGTTTGGTTCTACTGTTATTGCTGTCTGTCAATGTCTCTGGTTGTTCTTCAGTCCTTTATCCTTCAGACTCTGTGCTGGTTTCGTTGTCTTGGTAGCACTTTCCTTCCTCTATTGTTAGTAGTCGTTCACTCTGGCAGTGTGGCGCGGCGCTGTCCTTGTGTATTTCGCGCTGGCGAGCTATCTCGGCATTACTCTTCGATGTCCATTTTGGAAGGAGACGAGAATTTATAGAGCTATCCGAGTGTGCAGTGAAAGTGATCCTTTGTAAACCAAATCAAACATTTGCACAACCATGGTTAAGTATATTATGTTTACAGAGGATATAAACAAAATGGCCTTTGCGTTCCTGAAATTGAGGAGACACTATAGGGTCTCTCAGAAAATTAACTTAACAAAGGCAATGACAGTGCATCGAAGTACACTTGTTCATTCAGCAGGTCACCGTCTTTATTTGGAGGTGGAAGATTCCAATCCCGATGTGGTCACCGTAGCATCTAACGTGTATACTGTCTATTGTGCCCTCTCTCATTTCTACTAGGGTGTCAGCATGACCGAATGGATAAGAGCGTTGTTTCTTAAACATCATTGTGCTGATGCCGAGGTAGCGGGTTCAACCCCTACACTGGTCAGATTGGGCTGAAATGTTGACATCTCGTTCTTGACTTGAGGAAGTGAATTACAAGTACCTCTGAAGTCGGAGTCGGTTCGCCTGATGGTGAAAGACACGGGTAATAGGGACAGCTAATCCACACGCAAACATGAGACCAGTGCACTAGAAGTAAAAACATGTGTATTGACTACGCTTGAGTTGAAAGCGAGCGAGCGTGCGCAAAACAAAACAATAATCTCTACTACTTTCTCTACTTCACTGAGTACCTATCACTATCTATGAGTTTATCTCTCATAAGGACATGAAATGCAGAGTTATTCATGAGGGAAAACTAAAAATTACGTTCGAAATAAGAACAGGGGTGCGGCAGGGATGTTTTTTCTCACCCGTATTATTATTGACTATAGAATTAATCCTGAAAACAATAATCACTGTCAGAAATGAAATGCAATGGATCCTAACACAGCACTTGATTATCTTGAACTTACGCTGACGACATTGCCTTTGTATCATACAAACGACATCTTCTTGAACTTACGCTGACGACATTGCCTTTCTATCATACAAACGAAATCTTCTTATAGTCCATGCCGCAGGGGGGTCATCATCATGTCTCTCCACAATCTACTTCTCTGTTATGCCAATCATTTCTGATATTTACGTTCCTCCATGCCATGATGCCAAGCTGTCTTGCATCTTCTCCTTTAGTATCCATCCCCCACTTCCCTCTCCCTCTAAATTCCACGTTGTCATGACATATTCCAGCTTTCCTCCGATATCAGATAATTAGATGCAAGATACATTAAACATATATAATGGAAGATCAAAACGATTAGGTTTAAAAACTAATATGGGAAAGACAAACATATTGATAATGAATTAAGCTAATGTTAACCTGACTTCCCTTGGTGAAACCTCACTTTGAGAGGTGAAATAACAACGTTTCAGTTTGCATCCAACTAGATAGGAAATGCAGACAAGAAAATCCGGCTGCAGTGGAGGGTGAAGTACAAGCGTTGATTGTCGAGAATTCGCTAGACGGTGACGCGGTCATCTACACAGATGGGTCGGTCGTCCTCATGGGCCTTTACAGAAGCTCATGGGCCTTTACAGCTCAGGCCGGAGGGAGAATTGTGAAGGAGGACTCTGGTGCTTTCACTGAAACCACAACTAGCCTGACCATGGAAGTCATGGCAGTAAGTAAAGCAATAACATGGCTCGAGACACAGACATTCACTAGGGCTTGTTTCCTTAGCGACTCAATGAACATGATCAAGAGGATAGAGGAGGGGTCGATCCGAAGAGAATGGTTGCTGCCTATGGAGCGGTCTCGGCTGGCAAAGATTAGTTTCATCTTCGTGCCAGGGCATGCGGGGGTACAAGGAAATGAGCGGGCTGACAAGCTCGCAGGTGAGGCTACTGTGGAGGGCGGACGCGCCATGGACCAGGCTGACATTCTGAATGCTCTACGAGAAGTAAGACTTTTGTGAGAACCAAGTGATGACTGTGAATCTACAACAATGGCCAGACTGCGAGAGCAGCAAATTAAAAGAGGGGTGGCCAAACAAGAACACTACGCAGGCAGCCAAAGAAGATTAATAAACCAACACAGAACTGGCGTCGTTAGCCGCTACACGCTGCGGGATTTGCTGAGGAGGGGATCCGAGCACTTACGGACTGAATGGTTCGATGTGCAATGAGGATGATCTGTCGACTAACTAACTAACTAACTAACTAACATAACGTATGTATGTGGCAATATAAACCAAACTTATCTGCAGATCGAGACAGGACAACAATAAAAAGTAGAAGACACTTCACAATATTATGGAGTAGAATAGTCGAAAAGCCAACATGACGCAGAGTTCACTGACATTCAATATATGGTTCTGCTCCTGGTCGGAACTTTGTGATGGTTTGTGTGGTATTGTTTTGAAAAGACCGTATTCTACTCTCGCGCATGCAAGACTTGGATTCAATGACAACGTGTGAGTTTTGTTACCTTTATTACATCGATCTAGAAGCTAGTAAGACAGCTATATTCATTTTTAAAGAGGTTAATAAACGTTTCATATTATAGCATCAGACGAAAACCAGAATCGATAATGAAAGAGGCAGAAATGTTGTTATAAATGACCAGTGTCGACATATGTCAACGACAACTGCCAGCTTAACACATAGTTCGCAGTTCATATCTTCTAGAGCAGTGGTTCTCAACCTTTTTGGTCCATGTACTCCTTCACCATATGTTCAGAATGTCATTCCCCCCTCCCCTTAAGTATTTCCTCCCCATAAATCCCCCCCCCCCCCACACACACACACAGTATACGTAAAAATTGATGCTAAATTCAATAACACATACTAGAACAAGTCTAGACGCCTACATAAAACGTGATTTGCGAGTTTACTTACGTTATAAAACGAATTTCAGAAGAGCGAGAAGTACAGAACCGTAAAGTATGGAGGAAAAAACAATATCAAGTAATTGGTTCTTGTATTAACGCGATCTTGAAATAATCTTAATTCCCCCCCCCCCCCTGGAAATCCTAAAATTCCCCCCTGGGGGCGGGGAGGGGGATTCCCCATTGGTTGAAAACCACTGTTCTTTAGAATTTCTGCTCCTGTGGAATAGGAGGGGGGAAAACTAGTGCTACGATTTTCTTATACAAAGCTCAAAACGTAGTCAGCATCACGGGGAGTTGAGCAGAAGAAGCCCTCGATAAGGATATCAGAATATATAATTAATTTGTTGTACTCGCCTAGCCGGAAACCTGTTGATACATTATACTTTATAGCTGTTAGTGGCTGTTCATGGTAGTGTCTTCCCAATTGGATCACGAGCGAACTTAGTTGTTTGTTGACTGATGGACGTGAGAGCAACACATGTGTCATCATCATCATCATCATCATCATCATCATCATCATCATCATCATCATCATCATCGTCATCATCATCATCATCATCATCATTGACTTTATCAACAGGGAGAGAACTTAGACACGCACCTTGAAAGAAACCTGTTAACAGTAAGTAAAGGATCGTTTTTTCCACGCCTAGAGACGTATTGTGTATATGGTTTCAGCCACATATTTTTACAGACCAATCGTCACTCTATGGGTGATGTGGTCAGTGCCACGCTGGCCATTTCCTTTCAGGACATTTCTGCTTCTCATTTTAGGCTGAGTCGACCATATTAATAGTCCCATTTTCACACGGAATTCGAATACATGACCACCCGACTGGCAGGCAAACGTGCTAACTACTGAGCTACCTCTGCTCTCCTGTTAATAACACAACTAGAAAATCTTTCCTCTGGAACTCACAGAGCAAAGAAACTGAGAGAGGCTTACAAACACCCCGAGAAAAGAATTAGAGACAGAGATTAATAATACGTTTGTCAACGTGTTAGATAGGACATAGATAGGACAGGAGACAGAATAGAGGTAAGGACAGATAGGGCGTAGATAAAGACCTCTACAAGGGAGTAGATAGATAATAGAGACAGACCGCAAGGGATAACTTAGGACAGTTATAAAACAGGACTTAGATGAGGACACGGACGTGTCATATCTAGGACATCAGCGGGTACAACCCCGAGGATAGGGCGGGGGACGCTAGTTCACGGGACAACACCCGTAAACAGCGTTAGCAGTAGGACAACCCAAGGTTGACACGGACAGGACTACTGTACGACGTGACGAGTGGGACAGCACGAGGTTTTGCTGACCGCACGGAGTTTAGAACGACAAGGGCAGCGACTGGACTGCGGTTACTCAGACGGGGTCTGACAGACAGGACGTGTGATTGTTTCCGAGTGCCAATGTGTAGTTTACTAGGGCGCATGTTATATATCGCGAGTGTGAGATTGTATTTGAGTATGTACGGGTTGTTGTGAGGAAAAGCGACATGTATATTTAGGCAGGCATTTACCGCCTGATCTTGTGTATGTAAATATAGCAGGTTCGCCTGAAATAAAGTAGATAATGTCCATTCACACATGAAGTTTCGTTGAGGTGTGAATGAAGTGGCGAGAGTGCCTGAATGCAACTTGAGTTGTTGACAACGTTGAGGACATAATGTTTTGCGTATCCTTTTACAGGACTTAGCTGTCAACAGCAGCATCTTTCAGCTGTCTGTTGATCTCTTGGCAAGATTACGCTCAGTAGTTTGCCATTGCTTTCTGAGCGGCCGGCTCAGTATCCGCAAGTCACGAGCGGGGGTCGAACCACCTCAGTTCTCGCTCCGCTGCGAGACTCTGCGTGATAAACGGGATTACAGAGAGAAAGTGTTGTAACCCCACAGCCAGAGAGACCGGCTGAGGACATAAAGGGAGATGAAATTGACCGCAATGGATCAGAGAGTTTTCTGCGAGTTGGTTGAGAGTCTACACTCCATTGGAGGAACAAAAAGCATAAGGAGAAGAGGCTGAGTTTCTTTTCATGTGGAATGCTACATTTATAAAGAACGGACATGACTGCCTACTGGGCATTCCTATGAGCGCTCAGTCCTTAAATGCAGCAGCCATTCCAAAGTATTTATGCTTTCTGTTCCCCTGAGGAATTGGTTATGATATCTAATCTTTTGACTTAGACACTGACGTGCTTTACTGGGTTTCACTCACAATTCGTGAAACCCATTGGAGAGGGGATGGGGAGAGTGGTCAGTCTGGCCAGCATCTGCTGACCAAGTCCTAAGGAACTGATTACATCAGCCCTGTCCATGCCTCTTCCCGTGTATATTGGTGCATTATTTGCCAGATGGTCTGTGCTTTACCTTATACTCGGAATGCCTGGGTGTGTAAATACATGTGAGTGATGTGGAGCGCGACTTCCGAATGCTGCCTATCTATTTGGAGAGGGAACTCGCCTGCGATTTTATATGTCCTTTTTATGAAGTCTGATATGATTATTGCACGTGTGGCTGCTTGCTCCACAGCCAGTGCATGTGCTGTGGAGGCAGCGGTGATCTCCGTAATCAGGCTTCCTGTAATTGTATGGAACGTGCCACTATCTCTGATTGTTTTCTCCATTCTTTGTAATGTGTATACCAACCCCAACCATGCACCACCTGTCAGGGTCTTAAACTTGGCTCGCTAACCTAACAGTGTGGGACAGTACAAGTACAACGTGATTTGACGTAAGACTCAAAGACACACCGTTCTATGGATTTATTCACATATCAAATACAGAACGATGATCACAACAATATATACTCGATACTTCAATACACTTACATACAGCTCACAAGTCTCACTCAAGATGTCCAGACACTCGACTTTCAGTACAGATACCACACAACGCCTTTCTCTCTGCACACGTCTGTCCGAGTCGAAGTCCCAGGGCTGTCTGCCGCTAACTCGCAACTCGCCTCTCACCTCAGGTGACGTCACGAGGCATGCGTGCGTTTAGCGTCGTCCTTGCTTGACCGCTGGTCGCTTGTCAGCCAGCAGTCTTGCAGGCCGGTAACCACTATTCGCCTGGCGGCGTAACGAAGTTACTGCGTCCCTGCTGGGAGCTAAGTCGCCTGGCGGGCGTAACGATGTCACTGCATCAACGTCTCCTTTCTGGACTCTGACACGCTCCCCCGGCAAATTCATGAAAGATGTCATCTTTCATGTATCATATATATACATAATGGGTTAATATTTAAACCTTGTCAGAGTCGACCCTTCTATTGTTATGTACATTTCTATCAAATGCAAATACATACACATATGCCATCGAAATATATAAAAAGTGGGAGTTGCATTCAACGACATGTGGTGTTCAACCTTTAACACTTGTCAGGTTTCATCATCTCGATGGCTGATTACCTCAATTGCATAAGTGACCCAGTCAGATCGGTAGTTCCAGCTTCACGCATCTACCTCGCAGCAAATAGAAAAAAAAACGTAATAATATGGTTCTTGAAACAAAAACCATCTAGCTAGACTGAAATACGACTTTATATAAGTCGTATAAAACGCTCAAACCCTGCCCTTATTTGGTCAGTAGCTCTCGTGTTGGTCTGCAATGTCGGCAACCCTCTGCCATGCTAGTAGATGTCTACCTGTTGTGTCAATAGTCTGGCAACACTTGGCTATTTCTACACAACACATTAGAATATACATTTCAAATTATGGCCCTTTGTGTAAGGATGTAATAACAAATAAATGAAAGGGAAATAATTTTAACATTCATGAAATACAATAATTTACAATAATTATTTTATTTCTTAGTGTCATCGCTTGACGTTTCTTCATATTAACGAGAAAAAGTCGGTAATATGAATACATTAATCAAGATATGATTCTAAGATTACACTACATAAATAAATAAACACACAATTCGTGTATTTCATTTATAGATTCTTACAGATTTTAGAATCGTCATAGATATTTGAACTTTTATTTGTCGTCTGCTAATTTTACTCTAAATTTCTAACTAATCCGGAAGTACACACGAACATTAAAATCAGCTGATGTTGAAACTTGTAGAACACACTTGTTCCGGTTTGATGTAGTTACGGAAAGTACCTTTCTAACAGTTCATGTGTTAGATGTTTCACAAAACCTTCTAGATTACGATTGAATGTTCATGTTAGATGTTTCACTACCGAACATTATGGATTTCGGTTCACTGCAGTGGAGTAGCTGTCAATGTTCAGTTTGCACATTCTTACTCGTCATTAAAATGGAATGATTCACAAGCAGATGTCACTGTCAACTTGGATAGTTCGCTTAAGGTAAGTTCTTGCGCGAATTTGACACTGTTATTGTTCTTGGTATACACAATTAATAAATTTCGCTTTCTACCACACACTACACAATTATACAGGACAATCACTCCATGAACTAGTAAAATAAGAACACTATTTATAATGGGGGTAATCCCTATCACAATATTGTAGACAATGCACAGCTTTTTGTGAGTAGAAAAAACAATTATTCACTCAATAATGGCTGTGTCGGTCTGAGTGTATTTGCACACACTGCACTCAGACATTGGTGCTTACTGGGTCGGTCGGACAACGGGACAAAAGATCGGCAATCGAATTGGTTCTGCCTGGAATATGTCGAACCTCAAAGCTATAATCTTGAAGCTTAAGAGACCAACGCGCTACCATATGATTTGAGGGTACTCCTGAATTTATAAACCGTAACGGGCTGCTGTCAGATTCTACGATAAAGTGACGTCCTAGAAGAAATCTGGACAATTTGGTTATACCTACCACTAAAGCTAGGGCTTCCAATTGAGGGATGGACCACGCCCGTTCTCTGGGCTTTAGTTTTCTGGATACGAAGTAAACGGGATGGAGTATGTTGTTGTACTCCTGCAACAAGACTGCTCCAATCGCCACGGAGCTAGCATCTGTACGCAATCTGAAAGGTAAACGAAGGTTGGGCAATTTGAGGATGAGATTATTCAAACTATTATCAGAAAAATATGATAGCACTTTTCGGAATGCAATTTGTAGGCATTCATTGTTTACAATTTTATCTGGTTTGTCTTTGGTTAGTAAATTAGTAAACACTTCGGTCAGTTCAGAGAAATCAGGATTGAACTGCCTGTAATAGTTTATTAATCCCAGCAAACTTCTGACTTGTTTCTTAGTAGTCGGAAGTGAGAGTTTTAGTATCTTGGACACAATTTTATCGTCTGTCATGACAAAGCCATTGGATATTTTGTACCCCAAGAAAGTTATTTCCTGGTAGGCTATGTCTACTTTTGCAGGCTTTACAGTCAGTCCGTGCTGTCTAATACGTTCAAATGTCTGTTCTAACGTCTTAATGTGCTCTGTCATTGTCTCTGTGTGAACACAGATGTCGTCTATATAGCAAATTATGTTAGGAATGTCTACAAGAAGCAGTCGTGTCATACGTACGAAGGTGGCAGGGGCATTGACTAGCCCAAATGGAAGTTTGCACCATTCGTACAGTCCCCAAGGTGTGGCAAATGCTGTCAGATGTCTGCTCTGTTCGTCTACTGCTATTTGCCAATATCCTTTCGTCATATCTAGCGTCGTAAAGAACCTAGCGTCTGTCAGTTCTGTCAGAAGATCGTCAGTGTTTGCCATTGGCTCCAAATCTAGAACAGTTATTTTATTTAGCTTCCTATAGTCAATGCACAGTCTTATTGTATTATCTTTTTTTCGTACAATCACCATTGGAGATGAGAAGTCTGACTGGGATCGTCTTATGATGTTGTTTTTCTCTAAGTTGATGATTTCCTGGTGTAAATGTTCTTTGTAATGTAATGGAATGGTGTATGGTCTGCATTTTATGGGTGTGTTTGATGTGAGTGTGATGTGATGCTGTACTAATTCTGTTTGTCCTGGGTTGTTGGAAAAGATGGTGTTGTATTGCTGTATAAGCTGTTTGCAACTGTCTGTCTCTGCTTGAGTCAACTTTGGGTTGATTTTGATCTCATTCAAGCAGTTTGTCGTGTCTAATGCAGGCGTTGGAATCTCGTCACTAGCATCGTCGTCTTCGTGATCTATTATCACTGTACAAGCTGTCGTATCGTCTTGTTCGTTTTCTCTGTTGTGGTATGGTCTTAGCATATTTATGTGAAATATTTTATGTTTGTCTTTTATGAGGATTTCGTAGTCTACAGGTGAAATCTGTCTCGTCACTTTAAAAGGTCCCTGCCAAGAATCAGTCAGTAGGTGTCTGTCACTAGGTAGTAGAAGAAGAACGTCCTGTCCAGGTGTCAAAGTTATCGTCCTGTTACCTTTGTCAGCATACTGTTTATAAGTAGCACCAGATAGTTTTAGTGCATTCTTTGCAATAACACAAGATTTGATGATTCTTTCACGCAATGATGTGACATATACGTATGATGATATGGGTGTAAGTACCGGAGTAGAATCAGTTAAGATTTGGTGATAAATGGTCAATGGGCCGCGTGGTTTGGCACCATAGATAAGTTCAAAAGGAGAGAAACCGGTACTAGAATGAGGTACCTCGCGATAAGCAAAAAGAATAGCTGGTAGATATACATCCCAGTTATTGGGGTGCTCTTGCGTTACTTTGGCAAGCATGTGCTTTAGATCCCCGTTAAATTTTTCCACAATTCCACTACTGTGAGGATGGTAAGGGGAATTGAAACACTGTTTTACTCCCAACATTTTGGTGAAAGCTTGGGTAGATGCGGCAATAAACTGAGTGCCCCTATCAGATTGGATAGTATCTGGAAAACCTATCCTAGAAAAAATATGGAAGAAAACTTCCATTATATCATTGGCAGTAATGTTCTTTAGCGGAATCGCTTCTGGCCAGCGACTACATTGATCAATGACAGTTAGAATATATTTATTCCCTTTAGTTGTTGTATGATTAAGAGGGCCCACTATGTCAGCAGATAGTTTTTCAAAAGGTCGACTGGCTAAGTCAGTAACTTGTAACTTTGCCTGTGGTTTTTTTTCTTTTTTTACCAGTTTCTGGCAGGTGTCACAACTTCTGCAATATTCTTTAATGTCATTGCAAAATTTTGGCCAATGGAACTGTGTCAATAACCTTGATCTGGTCTTAACGTATGCCATATGCCCTGCAAGAGGTATATCATGAGCAAGATGTAAGGCTTGCTTGCGATAATTTCTTGGCAAAACAGTTTGCTCTGTTGTACTGTCACCTTTGGTGTAATACCTGGTGAGTATATCATTTTTCATAGCAAAATGCCATTTTGCATTCTTTGTTACCTTTGGCTTTTGGCCGATCAGATTAAAGTATTTTGACAATGAAGGATCAGCTTTTTGAGCTGTTACAAATGTTTCCTTCATGGTGTTAGTAGGTAGTGATTCTGGGCTAAGCAGTTGTATAGCCTCAGTTTGCTTACTTTCATCATGCACTCTAGCAGTAGATCTCGTTACTACGTTCACACATTCAATGATATCAGATGATGATGGGACAATGTTATCAATGATGTCATGAGAACTTAGTGCTACATTAGCTACATTTACAATACAATCAATAGGTGGTGTGACATTTTCAATGACATTGGATGGTGATGTCATGGTATCATCAATACATAGAGATGTTATGTCATGAGGTTTATCATTCACCTCTGGTAAATTTCCAATAATTACATCACACACTGGGTTTGTTAATGCAGCGACCTTTACTTTCCCAGTGAGGAAAGGTGTTTCAATATCTGCCCACGCTAATGGGTACCTCTCAATATTGCCTGAGAATGTTCTGCATGTTACGTGCCTGCCTGTATAGTCTGTAGGCCTTATGAACGTTCTCTTTAGACCAATAAGTGAACTCCCTGTATCACGAAGGACTGTAGCTGACTTGCCATTCACATATCCTTGATGGATGATTATCTTGCCTTTTGAGTCTACTACCAAATTAGCTTCTTCATTGGCAATAGGGATGGTGTGACCGCATGTTAAAATACCATCTTCATAGAAGGTGTTACAAACAGCGCATTTATTTGCGCTAAATATGTCAAAAGCCTGTGCTGAGTTCACAGGGTGTTTCTCTGGCTGTTCTTCGTCTGACGACGAATCATCAAGCAAGGCGACATTTGCTTTGTTGTACATTTGTTTACCTTTACAATCTACTCGATGGTGTCCGTGCGCCTTACAGAGGAAACATTTACGTAGAGTTCTGAAAGATGTACGTTCACTATTTAGTCTGTTTACCATTTTTCGCAGGTAAGTCTGATAATCTGGGTGTTTATCGCACATTTCACCCGGATGATGTGAAAATTTACAGTGAATACAATGCTTAAATTTCTCAGAGGTAGGCCTTTGAGGTTTCTGCCTACTGTAGGGTTTGTCATAGTTAGCCGCTGCTACAAAGTTAATGTCAGTAGCTTCAGTGGCAAAACAATGTTTGTTGGCTGTGTAGTACGCCGAACCCCGTCTTTCAATCTCATCCACACTAGTGCATTCATTCTCTAACAAGAATTTAGAAAATGCTGAAGGAATAGATGATACAATTTTGTCTCTAATGATCAGATCTTCTAATTTCTGATAATTTTTGTCAATTTTAGCTGCTGAAGTCCATTTGGTGAATATATCTCGGACTAAGCAGAGGTAATCAGAGAACGTTTGAGTCGGTTTTGGGCTCAACTTACTGAATTGTTCTCTGTAACCTGCCTCGTCTAACATAAAATGTGCCATAATCTTAGATTTCAGATAATGGTAATCTTTTCTGAGGTCTTTGGGGATGGTTTCAATGACTTTAAGAGGTTCCCCTGACAAACTCCTCATGTAAACGATATTCCATTCAGACAGTGGAACTTGGTAATGTTCCATTAAAGTTTCAAAATTTTGGGTAAAGGCTGCGATGCAGTCACCCGAGGTATAATTACGTACAATACCTTGATATTTTTTGTACTGGTTTTCTTTCTCCAGTCTCTCAGATTTCTTAGACTCTTTGTTAATGGCAGTCTCAGTGTCAAGTTGTTTTATTTTCAACTGTAACTCCAGTTCTTCTCTCTTACTCTGAGCTGCTATTTCTGCCTTCTTAAGTTCACTATCTATCTCAGCTTGCTTTGTCTTTGCAGCCAGTTCTAATTCTGCTTGTTTTAAAGCTCTTTCAGCCGCTCTTTCATCGCGTTCAGCAGTTTTCTCCTGTACTAGTAGGTATTCGGAGTATTTATTCTCACTCCATTTTGTCAATTCATCACCTGTCAAATGTAATTTTATCCCCATATCAATGAAATCAAATAATGAAGACATGATGAAAAATGTCAATGAAATACCAGCCACACAAAATATGTTATAAGTGGTTAGTAATAAACAATTTACAATTGATTTCTATTGACAACACGTGCCTCAAATTGCTTCCTTAAAGTATAGAAAAAGAAAAATATACTTAAGTGCCCTTGGTGCGGTGAAGAATGGTTGGAAATCAGGCTAGGAACTGTAGGGTCGTTACTTCGAGAACACAAATGACCTCTACGGCAAGGTTTCGGATGGTACGGAAAAACCTGCTTTATTTTGGAGGAAAATAAATTAGCGTCTATTTGTTGGTGTGTGCCTGCTTGTCACTAAGTGTTGATTAGGTTTGTATGGCGTTGAGTGTAGTTGTAGGTCGTAAGTTTGTCTGTCAACAATTTTTTTTTCAAAACACAAGTCACTTTCTTTCCAAACTTTTTGCTTCCGACAACTCAATTCACAAAGACAATCTACTAGTATCTCAACACTCTACAACACTGATGACACATCACTTACATCAAGATGACATTCAGTAAGGACATAGACATCAAGTTTACAAGATGGCGACAAGGTCAAAATGGCGACAAGATCACAATGTCGACAAGGTCAAAACGGTGACAATGTTCACAAATCACAAATGTTTTATACGTTTACAAGAACAAACAATATGTATGCACTGTACGTTTACAAATAGTCTTGCACATGTTTAAACAATGTAGTTAATAATCAAAATGAGCCTTCCATGATCACAATACATGTACTATAAAGTTTGACAAAAATTTTACGTTCACAAACTCTAGTTTTAAATCGTTACTCACATAAACACGTTCATTTTAAAGCCGGACGAGCCCCCACGTCCACACTTGTCAGGGTCTTAAACTTGGCTCGCTAACCTAACAGTGTGGGACAGTACAAGTACAACGTGATTTGACGTAAGACTCAACGACACACCGTTCTATGGATTTATTCACATATCAAATACAGAACGATGATCACCACAATATATACTCGATACTTCAATACACTTACATACAGCTCACAAGTCTCATTCAAGATGTCCAGACACTCGACTTTCAGTACAGATACCACACAACGCCTTTCTCTCTGCACACGTCTGTCCGAGTCGAAGTCCCAGGGCTGTCTGCCGCTAACTCGCAACTCGCCTCTCACCTCAGGTGACGTCACGAGGCATGCGTGCGTTTAGCGTCGTCCTTGCTTGACCGCTGGTCGCTTGTCAGCCAGCAGTCTTGCAGGCCGGTAACCACTATTCGCCTGGCGGCGTAACGAAGTTACTGCGTCCCTGCTGGGAGCTAAGTCGCCTGGCGGGCGTAACGATGTCACTGCATCAACGTCTCCTTTCTGGACTCTGACACCACCCTTCATCAACCCATCTGTGTAGATGATGCTTTCTGGACCTGAATCACGTTCGACCAGTTTTTTGTTTGTGTCGACTGATGAAGGCTACTACTTCTGCCTTGTGTACTGACAACGAAGTTGTGAGTGTTTTTGCGAGTCTAATGGTCTATTCTTCATGGTTTTGATGATCATTTACGTCATGATCTGCTTGATTATCACTTCAGCCTCGGCCATCCAGGGGCAATCTCTTTTGAGGTGCATTTATTTTCTCTCTTGGATAGAACAGTGCAGGTGTTTTGTTTAAGATTGATACTCTCGTGCATGCCTTAACTTGTTCAATTTTGTGCAATTTTGATACCTGGCAAGTTTTTATTTTTGTAACAATCCATACAGCCCACATCGGTAATGGCACTAGATCTGCTAATGTTGGAGGCGAAAGTTGTACCTCTAAGTACTCTGCCTCATATATAGTGACATCTGATGGAAGGAGTCACTATGTCACAGAGATACAAAACAGAATCCCCATATCCAAGAACTCTTATAGTAGATTGAGTAAACGTAGTCCAATAGTTGTAAAGCATGTTTTATAAGAAATACATACAAGGGTGGCTTCCCTTTGCCTGTCGTCTGTTTGTGGTTTGACTCCAGTAGCCATTGTCTCGAAAGACATACTCTGCAAAGTAGCAAGGACAGAGGTTTTGCACGGCGCCTATTACCTGCCGATAGCCGTATCACGTAGTTTTGAGGTATTTTGTAGAGATTGCAACCCCACAAACTAACTAACCCCTCTCTTATTACCACTGGTAATGGAGAAAGCTGGCAACCCACATGCAAAAATCAGTCCATTGCACTCCGTGGTGCTAGTAGTAGCAACTACCGGTAGTTGCAGTAGTACGTGTGGACTACACTCGAGTTCAAAACGAGCAACGAAAAAATAGGAAATGACTACCGCCTATGTTCATCCACGACCGTTTTTTTTTTTTATTTCTTCTTCTTCCCAACATATTCGCAGGTAATCTCTTTGTCAAAGGCCACTCCACCTACCGCCACCCGGTAGACGCGCCAAGTATTAGGACAAGCTCCTATATTAAGAGGAAAATTACTACTATTTAAAATGTCGCCGTGGCCTTGTAAGTGTAAATAAAAATTAGCATGTACACAACGATATGGTTCTGATAGATGCGTATTAAAATGGTCATAAAATAAGGGGGAAAGTAGTAGGGAAGTAAAATTGCAATGAGAGATAGAAAGGGGGAGGGGAATAGGTCAGTTGATCTTACATGTAAATCATCATGGCTTGGAGAGGATGGTGCTGCAAGAGGATCAGGTCAGTACCCAGAGGAAAGGCCAGACGGACACATAATCAACTGTCATGATCAGAATGCGGCTGATACCATCAATATTTGGACTCAACTCAATCCGTGAACATTCATAGTTCAGCTTGGTAGAGAAGGTGAAGAAAGGGAAAACAGTCAGAAAGGTAAAAACTCAAATGTCTCCCGTTTTCATTTCAATCAATCAATCATGTGCCATGCGGGAAAGCGTGGGCGGTCATGACTCGCCATTTCACTCGATCACCAGAGTCGTGGATCAGCTCAGTGTTCCTGTCTCGACCATGTACTTGATTTATATTATGTGGCATCCGAAATGTGAATTATACAAGACTAACATCTTAAACGAACATGATAAAGCACATATATACTGGCCTGTATCAACGGGAAACTTGTTCACTTGTTCGATCTGTCGCTGGCTACAAAACGCTAATTTGACTGCGTTTTGTCGTCTGCGATTTGTCGTCTGCTGTAAGTGAAAGTCTTCTGGTGTGGAGATTACTTTAAACCATGAATTTAAGACATATGCCAAATTGGAATACAATATGTTATGTTTAAAGATGACTTGATACAGTAGTATTTTGATTCTTTGCATTATTAAGGCTGTAATAAATAATATATCTAAATATTTTAAGCGACATCTTTTATTTTCTGTTATCAGAAAGTACGAAGTTTGTTTTGTTCATTATTTTTTTGTTTTATAATTTGTAATGTCGTAGAAATCTGTCACATTTTCTAGAGCAGAATTTCCCCTTCAGAGAACCGTTCACAGAACGCTTGGCAGATGTAATTACATTTGTGTAATTATTATAAAGCCATTGTCCTTCCAAATTGATTATAATGAGTGTGACAGCAGATGCGTGCAGATTTCTCCTCGGCTGTATTCCAAAATGCAGGACTCTTGTAAAGAAGAGAGTATGCCGACACATAGCACTTAGTTCAGTTGCTGCAGCCGCAAGTCAATTTTGTCGCCATTCGACGACTCTTCCTTCTGCATCGCCAGGACAATCTGATATTGCATATTGTGTCGATCTCGTCAGGTTGGTATATTTGCTATGCATCATTGCACTGTCCACACGCTGTGCATTTTAATTTTAACTCCACCCTCTAGGCTCTATTTTGACTGTTTATGATTTCTTGGCAAGTTTACGTTCAGCAGTTTGCCATTGCTTTCTCAGTTCTGAACGACCAGCACTCATACCATTTTATAAAAACCAATGCAAGGACTTCTGCTTCCAAATCATCCACAGCTGTCTTTCAGACTAGTATGCGAGATTACGAACTGAGTCCATAACCCCAAAGCCACGGAACCGGGGGCATAGTGGACAATAAACACATGCAATCCATTAGCTTCATCTCTCTGCTTTGTTAGTTAGTCGACAGATCATCCTCATTGCACATCGAACCATTCAGTCCATAAGTGCTCGGATCCCCTACTTAGTAAATCCCACAGCAAGTAGCGGCTAATGACACCCGTTCTGTGTTGGTTTATCAATCTTCTTTGGCTTCCTGCGTAGTGTTCTTGTTTGGCCACACCTCTTTTAATTTGCTGTTCTCACAGTCTGACCATGGTTGTAGACTCCCAGTCATCACTTGGTTCTCACAAAAGTCTTACTTCTCGTAGAGCATTCAGAATGTGAGCCTCGTCCATGGCTCGTCCGCCTTCCACAGTAGCCATATCTGCGAGCTTGTCAGCCAGCTCATTTCCTTGTACTCTCTCATGCCCTGGCATGAAGATTAAACTAATCTTTGCCAGCCGAGACCACTCCAGAGACAGCAACCACTCTCTTCGTATCCACCCCATCTCTATCCTCTTGAGCATGCTCATTGAGTCACTAAGAAAACATGCCCTAGTGAATGTCTGTGTCTCAAGCCATGTTATTGCTTTACTTACTGCTATGACTTCCATAGTCAGGCTACTTGTGGTCTCAACAAAAGCACCAGAGTCCTCCTTCACAATTCTCCCTCCCGCCTGCACCGTAAAGGCCCATGAGCTTCTCACATGTCGGACGACTGACCCATCTGTGTAACTGACAGCATCACCGAACATCAACGCTTGTACTTCTCCCTCCACAGCAGCTGGATTTTCTTGTCTGCATTTCCTTTCTAGTTTTATGCAAACAGAAACAGACATACTGAATTCTGTTGGCATTTGTACTCACTCCTCACCAGGATCGAAGTCCTCAAGTGAACACACCTGTTGAAGAATGTCTTCAGCTTGACCCATCCACGACCTTCTTTTTAACCTGCTGCCCTTCACCTTCCTAATTTCACTATGCAGTGGATGTTGTGTGTTTGCGTTAATTCTGAGGTAGGCGCGTGCCCTGCAAACTTGTATTCTCTCTTCAATGGTTGGAAAATTAAGAAGGTAGCGCATCGTCCTGCATGCTGTATCTCTTGTACATCCAAGAATAATGCGCATAGCTTCATTCTGTATCCTTTCCATCCTTTCTATGTGCTTATGACTGAGAGTCAGGATCGCCATCGCTTACTCAAAACCAGACATAACCAGTCCCTCGTATAGAAGACATAGATGGCGCTGCTCACAGTATGCTGCCGCCATCACCTGCATCGCAGCCAAACCCTGCTTGGCCTTTGTTATCACCTGCTCTATGTGCTCATGATGAGCAAGGCTTCAATCAAAACGTATCCCCAGGTAATTCATTGCCTGCGTTCTTTCCACAGTCTCTGAACACATATTTACAGTTGGTGTTGGAGTGTTGACAATATAGTTATTCAACGAGAACCATGTCACTGTTGCCTTTGTTGGGTTGACCTTTGCCCCAGCTTCAAGTACTTATGCGATTGAGTTCGGTTTGTAGTTCCACAGCAACCTGATCTCTGTCCTTACCCTGATGATACACTAAAACATCGCCGGCATATGACAATGTCCTCTCAGGTCCAGTGATCTGCTCGCTGGTGATTCTCACTGTGTAGGCGTTGAACAGCACCGAAGATAATGGTGATCCCTGTGGAGCCAGCATATTTTTTTTCCAGATACGAGCTAAGATAATTTATTGACAACGCAGGCGCCAGTAAAAATTTTCCGAGGCCGTGGCAACAAGGAGCCTGAATTTTTCTATCTCTGTCTAAAGGTTCCTCGTTCATATTTCTATGTCAAATACAAAGAGAAATATTATTTTTGTGCTTTAATTGTGTCAAAACATTAAGAGATACAGAGTAATAAGCATGATGCCAGATTGCAGATGTGTTATGATCATTACCACAGGATTAACTGCAAAACCGTGTCTCCAAATGTGCTGCAGTGTAGCAATTAGATACTGATGTTTGAACTTCACCATAATAACTTATGAACGTTACTGACAGAAAACATATAAATATAGAATTTTATGAAGATATAACGCAGTGAAAAATAATGAAATTCATTTCCTTTTATATAAATACAACCTGTACTAAACCTCTCTGCTTGAGGTTATTGTGTCACTGCATCAATTATTCTTTATTTTGTTTGTGTGACTCATTGTAGAGATGATAATGCAAATCTATGTTTAGACATCTGTATGATTTTGCCACAACAATTATTATAATAGATAATGAGTTTTAAATAAATACATAATTAAAATTATGAGTGCTAATAAGTTCAAAACTTAGAAAAAGTTAAATCTGTATAGTTAAAAGTTGTAGTGACGTCACCAATAAACAGAAACAAATATTATTCTTGCAACATTTTGAGGAATCTTCTATTACCGTCAGAAGGCAAGGGACACATTTTCTTTTCAGTGCCTGAAATCAAGGATATGAACTTCAATGCAACTATAACATTGTTTTATATTTTTGTAACTGAATAGGCAAAATTTTCATCTATGTATAAACTGTTATCACTTTTCTTTTACCAATCCTCTATATTATTAGCAGACTCTGTGACGAAGGGTTACGAATGTAATTAGTAATCCTGAATGCCGCGCTAGAAAGGGCGATTTGGAAGCAGACTGCCTTGCATTGGTATTTCCATGCAATGGTATTTCCATGCAATGGTATAGTGCCGGTCATTCAGAAAGCAATGGCAAACTACTGAACATTAACTTGCCCAGGGATCACAAACAGCCAACAAATGCTGCAGTTGACTGCTATGTTCTGTAAAGGATATGCAACAAACTTTCTTTATATGTTATTAAACTATAAACATTCATTAATTGGTACTGTGCATAAGAGAACTAAAATGGTATGACAGGATCACTAATGTGGAGCTCATGGAGAGAAGTAAAGAAATACCAGTGAATCGTGAGGTGAGGACAAGACAATGGCACTGTATAGGACCCACACAGAGAAAACTAGAAAGTCTTTTGTCTGGAGCGAACAAGGCAAATAACATAGAGAAAGGCCTAAAGAACATACGAAGAAATTAATTTGAGTCAGAAATAGATAACATGGTGAGAACATGGATGGATCTGCGTGAGAAAACATACGATAGGACAGTTTGGTGTGGGTTAGTTGTTAGTTATAAACTATAATTGAGTCACTTTTCTCATATTTATCCTGTTTGAATTCTTAACTACATATGTATTTGTTATAGTAAACTATTGCTTCAGTCTGAGAGTTGCTTGTATAATGTATTATTAATTGTTATGTCAGTGAACTATCTGAACATTCAACTAAGGTTGGACATTTTTATTTTGACTTGTGAAAAATGTTTTCAAGGAAATTTGACTATGAAAATTACCTGGGAACATTATTGCTGCCCAAGAATTCTCAGCGGGCAGCATTTGCTTTGAGAGCTTACAATGTCGAGCTTGCCCAGGTTAGTTGATATTTTTCTTATAGACATTTTACATTTAAAATTCTCTTGTGAAACATGTTCTACAGTTGAAGATTTGCTTGTGTCTTACTACAAGTGTTGACTAACACCACACTGCATGAACTATAAGAAGAGGTATTTGAATATTAATCTTCTTAGTATTCTTCAAGGAAACAAAATGTATGGGGCCTCATCTTTCTAAACATTCTACATGGAAACCACATATTTGTAGCCTCATCCTTCTCAGCATTCTACAAGGAAACCACATGTCTGTAGCCTCATCCTAAGAATTCTACAAAGAAACCACATATCTGTGTCCTCATCCATCTTACTATTCTACAAGAAAACCACATGTATGTAGCCTCTTCTCAGCATTATACAAGAAAACCACATCTGTAACCTCATCCATCTTAGCAAGTATATTCATATAAACTGTTTTCAGTCACACAATGTTTCCCTGTTCGCTCGCTTGCTTTTAACTCAAGCGTAGTTCATACACACTACTTCTAGTAGTAGTGTTGCACTGAATTTTGCGTGTGGATTAGCTTTCCCTATTAACAGTGTCCCTCGCCATCAGGTATACCCACTCCGACTTCAGAGGTACTTGTACTTTATGTCCCCAAGCCAAGAACGATAGGTCAGCATTTTAGTCCAACTGTCCGGTAAAGGGGTTGAACCCCTTACCTCGGCATCAGCACACCTGATGTGTAAGAACACATGTTGTTATCTGTTCGGCCATGCTGACCTATGAGTATGAGTTTAACAATCAAAATCCTTACACTTGGGACATTCCCACACACGCTTCTCCCTTCTTCTATAGCCAGAGAAGAGCTCTGATACTGATGGTCTAAAAATGTTGCATGTCCATTGCAGGATATAGTGGAGTTCAGTTCAGTCAAGAATTTACATCATAACACTTCATTTTCAACAAACAGTGAAGAGTCCCTATACTATTAATACCACCAAAAACAA
This sequence comes from Cepaea hortensis, assembly GCA_963921405.1. NCBI lineage: Eukaryota > Metazoa > Mollusca > Gastropoda > Stylommatophora > Helicidae > Cepaea > Cepaea hortensis. The sequence continues at coordinate 23,609,254 of OY992889.1, read as the reverse complement.
AAGTCCCGTAGCAGGGATTTGCTGTGGGTATGTGAAATGTTAGGGCCATCACATTTTGTAGGCCAGAGTGCACGGAGGAATAGGTGGTCAGTCTCTCCTTCCCCTAGCAACTGACATCGAACCCTTTTCTGACTATACTTTTGGCATTGTTGGCACATTGTCTTAGCCATTACATCAATGCACTGTTCCAATGGGCATTAAGTTAGTTGCATATCTTTTAAAGGACATAGCAGTTAACTCCAGAATTGTTTGGCTGTTTGTGTTTCCTGTGCAAGTTTACATTCAGTAGCTTGCCATTGCTTTCATCAAGAGATAGAATGGAAGAGGCCTGTATGAATGCACCATGAAGTGGCAGGACAGAGGGTGTTAGGACTTACTAATCTCACCTTGTGGAGTTGACGCTTGAATCAATTGTTACCTTGGTCATCTACAGATTCCTGACAGTGTGTCAGATAAAAAGATCGGTCTGATGAGGATGCAGTTTTGGAAGGAGGCCATTCAGTCAATCTATCAGGTATTCTTGTGTTTTTATTGTTTCACATTATTATAGTTTGATGTTAGCAGAAATATTTTTTTCATTCTGCTTTCTGTAGTATATGTGCTTTCATAGGAAATGACTCCTTTGCTGACATGCATGTTTAAGATTCATTTGTTTTTATGATTTACTGGATGCAATCTAGTATTACACCTTATGGACAACTAGACGTTGAACATCCATAGTATTAGAGAGATGCCCATTCTTACTGTAAGTTCAAAGTCAAATGATATTAGTGCAAAGTATGAACCTACCAGGAGCATTACACAAAGCATGAACTCTCCTGCTCCAGTGAAGACTCTCCTTGCTCCACTGAAGACTCTCCTTGCTCCAGTGAAGACTCTCCTTACTCCAGTGAAGACTCTCCTTGCCCCAGTGAAGACTCTCCTTACTCCAGTGAAGACTCTCCTTGCCCCAGTGAAGACTCTCCTTACTCCAGTGAAGACTCTCCTTGCCCCAGTGAAGACTCTCCTTGCCCCAGTGAAGACTCTCCTTACTCCAGTGAAGACTCTCCTTGCCCCAGTGAAGAATCTCCTTGCCCCAGTGAAGAATCTCCTTGCCCCAGTGAAGAATCTCCTTGCTCCAGTGAAGACTCTCCTTGCTCCAGTGAAGAATCTCCTTACTCCAGTGAAGACTCTCCTTGCCCCAGTGAAGAATCTCCTTACTCCAGTGAAGACTCTCCTTGCTCCAGTGAAGACTCTCCTTGCCCCAGTGAAGAATCTCCTTACTCCAGTGAAGACTCTCCTTGCCCCAGTGAAGAATCTCCTTACTCCAGTGAAGACTCTCCTTGCCCCAGTGAAGAATCTCCTTGCCCCAGTGAAGAATCTCCTTGCTCCATTGAAGACTCTCCTTGCTCCAGTGAAGAATCTCCTTACTCCAGTGAAGACTCTCCTTGCTCCAGTGAAGAATCTCCTTACTCCAGTGAAGAATCTCCTTGCCCCAGTGAAGAATCTCCTTACTCCAGTGAAGACTCTCCTTGCCCCAGTGAAGAATCTCCTTGCCCCAGTGAAGAATCTCCTTACTCCAGTGAAGAATCTCCTTGCCCCAGTGAAGAATCTCCTTACTCCAGTGAAGACTCTCCTTGCTCCAGTGAAGAATCTCCTTACTCCAGTGAAGACTCTCCTTGCCCCAGTGAAGAATCTCCTTACTCCAGTGAAGAATCTCCTTGCCCCAGTGAAGAATCTCCTTACTCCAGTGAAGAATCTCCTTGCCCCAGTGAAGAATCTCCTTACTCCAGTGAAGACTCTCCTTGCCCCAGTGAAGAATCTCCTTGCCCCAGTGAAGAATCTCCTTACTCCAGTGAAGAATCTCCTTGCCCCAGTGAAGAATCTCCTTACTCCAGTGAAGACTCTCCTTGCCCCAGTGAAGAATCTCCTTACTCCAGTGAAGACTCTCCTTGCCCCAGTGAAGAATCTCCTTGCCCCAGTGAAGAATCTCCTTGCCCCAGTGAAGAATCTCCTTACTCCAGTGAAGAATCTCCTTGCCCCAGTGAAGAATCTCCTTGCCCCAGTGAAGAATCTCCTTACTCCAGTGAAGACTCTCCTTGCCCCAGTGAAGAATCTCCTTGCCCCAGTGAAGAATCTCCTTACTCCAGTGAAGAATCTCCTTGCCCCAGTGAAGAATCTCCTTACTCCAGTGAAGACTCTCCTTGCCCCAGTGAAGAATCTCCTTACTCCAGTGAAGACTCTCCTTGCCCCAGTGAAGAATCTCCTTGCCCCAGTGAAGAATCTCCTTGCCCCAGTGAAGAATCTCCTTACTCCAGTGAAGAATCTCCTTGCCCCAGTGAAGAATCTCCTTGCCCCAGTGAAGAATCTCCTTACTCCAGTGAAGAATCTCCTTGCCCCAGTGAAGAATCTCCTTACTCCAGTGAAGACTCTCCTTGCCCCAGTGAAGAATCTCCTTGCCCCAGTGAAGAATCTCCTTACTCCAGTGAAGAATCTCCTTGCCCCAGTGAAGAATCTCCTTACTCCAGTGAAGACTCTCCTTGCCCCAGTGAAGAATCTCCTTACTCCAGTGAAGACTCTCCTTGCCCCAGTGAAGAATCTCCTTGCCCCAGTGAAGAATCTCCTTGCCCCAGTGAAGAATCTCCTTACTCCAGTGAAGAATCTCCTTGCCCCAGTGAAGAATCTCCTTGCCCCAGTGAAGAATCTCCTTACTCCAGTGAAGACTCTCCTTACTCCAGTGAAGAATCTCCTTACTCCAGTGAAGAATCTCCTTACTCCAGTGAAGAATCTCCTTACTCCAGTGAAGACTCTCCTTGCCCCAGTGAAGAATCTCCTTACTCCAGTGAAGACTCTCCTTACTCCAGTGAAGAATCTCCTTACTCCAGTGAAGAATCTCCTTACTCCAGTGAAGAATCTCCTTACTCCAGTGAAGACTCTCCTTGCCCCAGTGAAGAATCTCCTTGCTCCAGTGAAGAATCTCCTTGCCCCAGTGAAGACTCTCCTTACTCCAGTGAAGAATCTCCTTGCCCCAGTGAAGACTCTCCTTACTCCAGTGAAGAATCTCCTTGCCCCAGTGAAGACTCTCCTTACTCCAGTGAAGAATCTCCTTACTCCAGTGAAGAATCTCCTTACTCCAGTGAAGAATCTCCTTACTCCAGTGAAGAATCTCCTTACTCCAGTGAAGACTCTCCTTGCCCCAGTGAAGAATCTCCTTACTCCAGTGAAGACTCTCCTTACTCCAGTGAAGAATCTCCTTACTCCAGTGAAGAATCTCCTTACTCCAGTGAAGAATCTCCTTACTCCAGTGAAGACTCTCCTTGCCCCAGTGAAGAATCTCCTTGCTCCAGTGAAGAATCTCCTTGCCCCAGTGAAGACTCTCCTTACTCCAGTGAAGAATCTCCTTGCCCCAGTGAAGACTCTCCTTACTCCAGTGAAGAATCTCCTTGCCCCAGTGAAGACTCTCCTTACTCCAGTGAAGAATCTCCTTGCCCCAGTGAAGACTCTCCTTACTCCAGTGAAGAATCTCCTTACTCCAGTGAAGAATCTCCTTACTCCAGTGAAGAATCTCCTTGCCCCAGTGAAGACTCTCCTTACTCCAGTGAAGAATCTCCTTACTCCAGTGAAGAATCTCCTTACTCCAGTGAAGAATCTCCTTACTCCAGTGAAGACTCTCCTTACTCCAGTGAAGACTCTCCTTGCCCCAGTGAAGAATCTCCTTGCTCCAGTGAAGAATCTCCTTGCCCCAGTGAAGACTCTCCTTACCCCAGTGAAGACTCTCCTTGCTCCAGTGAAGACTCTTCTTGCTCCAGTGAAGAATCTCCTTACTCCAGTGAAGACTCTCCTTGCCCCAGCGGTCTCCAGAAAAATTGCACATATGGTCTGAACAAGTCTGAAAATGAACTCACATCCTTTAGAGCACAAGACTGGCAGCTTGACCACTTCGTCACATATACCCCACCCCCCCTCCCCCGGATAATAGTTTGTCTTGTAGGAAGTATTGAAATTATACTTCTTTGTTTCTGTTCTAATAGATGGCTGAAATCGTCAAATAAGGTTAAATTGTGCTGCATAAAATACTAATGTGTTTTTATTAATTGGTATTGCAGTCTTCTCCACCTAAAACTCCTGTGGCAACAGAATTGTCTGGGGTGAGTTGCTTCATTTGATCACCCTACAGTTCAGCCATTTCTAAGTTAAGTTAATTAATGTTATAAAATAATTATAGTCCAGAGTAAGCTTATTTACCTTTCTAGTCATTGCTGTTGTGCTTACTTAATTCATATTATTCACTGTGATTTGTTGTCAGGCAACTTAGTAAAAGAAAAAAATGAACAGACTTAATGTAGATCAGTTATTATAAAGATCATTAAATAGAATTGATTCCTGTATGAAATATAGTAGTCTCATTCAGTCATGTTTGACTTTTAATTGACAAACTCCATAGAGCCGCAACCCTCTTACTACAAAGTCCAGTTTTTCTCTTATACTGCACCTGTTATTATAGTATTTTCCCACCAACTTTGAGATTATACGTTAAGGTTTATTTCCACTAAGTGGGTGCCTTTCCCTCTCAAGTTGGCGTGTCTATGCTAGATGCTTACATGATGCGCTTTCGCATATCCTTAAAACATAATTGTGAATAACCAATCTTTTGCTATGATCTACCAACCGCCCATAAAGAATATCCTTTGGAATATGGCCATCTGCAATATCATATGTGTGGCCAAACTTGTTCATTCAACGCTATTTAAGTAGCATATACATGCATATTTGAGGATTGTGTGAGAACACTTCAGCATTTAGCACTCAATTCCTATAACAAAATGTTAAGAAAGATAATGTAAATGGAATGTGTTAAGCCTGTTTGCTTACCAGAGTAGTACTGTTTTTTCATCAGTGTACCTAGTAGTTGACACGTTTGAATGAACTGTTTCAGGCATGTGGATACTACAGATTTTCAAAGCATTGGTTGGAAAGGCTGGTGGAAGCTAGGGTAGGATTTTTCTGTCATCAGTTATTAATTTGCCTTGTATTCTTAATGGACACAGTTTTCATAGTTTGTGCATCCTATTCTGTGGCAATGACCTTGAAAATTGGGAGAATATGCTGCTGATACTCTATCCAATACAGTCAAATCTGTGCTGGCACAGCTTTGGAGCAGTTAATAATTAATTAATTAAGCTACCATCCATCCATCATGTGCCATGCCGGTAAGCGTGGGCGTCATGTTTTGCCATCTCACTCGATCACCAGAGTCGTGGATCAGCTCCGTCTTTCTGTCTCGACCATGCCACGTGGCCAAGTCATTCAGCTATTTACTTCTCGGCCTTCCCCTTGGTCTCTTCCCTTTCAACTTGCCAGTTGTCACGTGTCCAAAACATTTTTATTGTCTATGTCTAATGTCTCTAATTAGTTTACAATCTCCATTTGTTTCTTGAAGTACTAGTTCATTGGTTTTTCTGTCTGCCCATGGTATTAATTAAGCAACACAGAGGCATAAAAGAACTATGTAAACAGATCCTTTCACACGTCATAAGGCGTGTTGGGTATATGGTGCCAGCTCCCATATTTGTATAGACGATTTGGCACTTGATGTGTGATGTGGTCAGTATCATGCCAGCTGCCTTTACTTCCACTGACATTTCCTGGTACCCATTTTAGACTCGCTTCACCTGGGAGCCCAGGTCAAATTTTATAAATCTGTTTCAATGGGGATTCAGACACATGACCACGAGGCTGGCAGGCCACTGCACTACCATGGCTCCACCACAAAAGACATACCAGACGGAAGTCAAAAGTCCAGTTACTCCATGTCTTCATTGTAACAGAAATTTACAGCCTATAGTCTATTAAGCCACCTCTGCACCCATACTAGGACTGACAGATGTTAATAGGTCCCCTCTGAGCTCACTTGATTAGGATTGTTTCTCCTGCTTCTTCTTCCTTCATTCGCTTGAAATGTGTCAGTAACTGCAGTGTTGTCTCTTGTATGAATTTAACTGTCCTTTTTAGTTCACTCAGTGGGCCTTATAATAGGACTGTTTAAAACATGTACAGGACCTTTCACATGTCTGAAGGCTTATTCACACTTTGGTGCTAGACCCATAATTGTATAACTCTAGGATTGAGAGGTGGCAATATGGTTCTCTAGAGCACCCACTCTAGAACTCACTGATGACAATATATTCCTTTTCTTAACCCTTTCTAAGACTGACAGATGGCAGTATGGTTCTTTTCTAAACTCACTCTAGGACTAATAGATAGCTATGTGGTCCACTTTGGCAATGCTGAACAAACCACAATCTGTTCATGGACAGATGCCATTTTATATATGATCTGTTGTTATAATTGTTCCTTACACATGAACACTGGAGGATACCTGGAATATCATGTTGGTAGTAAACCAGGAAATGTTATGGGAAGTAAAAGTTGCAGGCGTGATATTGACAGCATCATCCATTGAGTACCAATTGGTCTATTAAAATATAGGTCATGTAATTGTATACTTACTTTAGTGGACACTTCAATTACAACTGACCTATTTGTCTTCACTTTGTCTTATACGGCCTAACTTGACCATATGTTTTAGTTTCATAATCACATTTCTTGATCAAATAAGAATAGTTATAACTCAGTAATACTGTTAACTCAGCAATATACTATTTATATCTGCCGTTCATATACTATATAATTACATTTTGTTTCCCCCTATAACAATGTCTCATTGCATGTTGCTTCTTGATTGATCTAAGGCTAGCTTCTGTTGATAAATAGTAACTTTCTGTCCATTATAAATACCTACATAAGTTATAGATATGTAGTGACAGATTGACTTATTCAAATTATAGATTGTTACAGCATGAATTTGGTAATACAAAATATGAAACAAGATTTATAAGTGTTAAGATGGTTTTGAAATAACCACCACTTTAATATTGATTTTGCAGGCAGCTCAGATGGACCGTGACTCATTTACCTCTGTGAAAAGTGTGGAAGATTATGCTGAACAAGTCAATTCATCTCTGTATTATCTGCTGCTTGAATGTTTAGGTATTCCATTTCCATATTTCTGTGTGCTTGTTTAAGTGTTCATGTATGTTATAAATGGCTAGTGGTTCTTTCTTTATGTTTCAGCATTTGACAGCTAGTTAGTTAGTTACTCGCGGTTCCAACTTCACGGCAGCGGGTTGTCCCCATTATGCTCCGTTCCTGTGCCAGTGAATATCGCACAAAATGCTTCTCACTGCCCTATGTGAACAATGGAATAGACAGGAGTATTGGCAAGCTAACAGCCCGCCAGGTACACTGTGCATAATGCTGCCGCCAGAATGCCAACACAAAAGTCCTCCACGAGAAATGCAGTTCATTGTCGATGGAAACAGCAGTCACCAGAAAGACTTCATTGACCTGGGTTTTATCCCATATGGCTCGGTCTCTTTCCGTAGGGTGACCCGCAGAAAGCGCCGCACAAAGCACGACCTCCATAGCTCCAGTAACGACTCCCAGGAGTCTCCTGAAAAATGCACTCGTGAACCGAAAAGGCAAACCAGTCAATCCAGCAACAGCCGGCCGCCATCGTTCCGAACATGCAGTTCACGCTACAAATGCGAACAGATGTAAAAGCATTCCACGCAAAATTCACAGCTCACAGTGTCGCGCCACACACTCACTCAGTAACAGGGTGACAGAACCATAGCCTCCTTAGTAGCCTCTTATGATGTGCAAGGTAGGCAACAGTGTTGCTATTCTTTGCTCCCCGTATGGGCCCCGGCAACACACGGGCGATTTGACAGCTAATGAAGTGCAGGTGTGTGTCATGTCTGTTAATTTTCATCAGCTGTTGTATTCTTGCTACACAGGGAGCTTTGGCAGTGCATTAGCTAGCAGGCTTACCTGCCTGCCTGGTGGTCAGCTGTTTGAACCCCCATAGATGTGCATTTCTTTAATTGCCCAGGGCTTCTAGGTTGACCCATGCTGAAATGGGCACCAGGAAATGTCCTCAGAAGATCAAACCTTCAATATTTGCTATAGTTATATCCCACTTTATTTTCTCTGTGCACATGGAATTTATTTTACCATATGAGATCAATGACTCTATAGTTTTATTATTAGATGGTTTCTTCAGTTTGTATTCTTTGCAGATTAAAAACAAATAGTTCAAGACCCCATTTCCATCCTGTGTAAATTATTGCGGGGATGGTACTAGGCCTATATATGACCAATTGGCACTTAATGGGAGATGTGGTCATTAACAGGCTCATCAACATATTATCCACATCTCCAACAGTCTGTTGAAATGTGGTTCTTTTCACTAGAAAAGTCACCTCCGCAACCACTGTCTACTTCTAATGTTTTGGTGATTCATTCTTTTCACAAGGTACATGTTCATGGTCATTTGGTTTGTAAAGGATAACCTTCATTGTGCACACAGATAACGTCATGAATGCTTCGTCTCCTCGCATGCGTCACACAAGAAATCTTAATAGAGTGCACAAACTCCATAGAACTACAGAACATTCCAGTGTGTCTGTACCAGAATCACACATCTTCTAAATATACTTTTCTTATTTTTGTGTGGGTAGATATTCTCGTTGCCCAGAATCACACATCTTCTAAATATTCTTTTTTTTGTGTGTGTGTGTGTGGCCAGATATTCTCGTCGCCCAGAATCACACATCTTCTAAATATTCTTGTCTTATTTTTGTGTGGGTAGATATTCTCATCACCCATGTGTTTCTGGGATCCACGAGGGAAGCAAAGAACAGTAACACTGTAACCTGCCCTGCCGGCTGTAAGAGGCAATTAAGGACTGTTGATGTGAGACTAAGTCATCCAGTAGAACTGTACCTGCAGCATTCAACCAATCATGAACAAGCCCACTAAGAGCTTGGCTTCAATTAGTTGAGGGCCTGTGCTACACGTGGCAGGTGAAAGGCACAAAAAAAGCAGAATATATTCTAGTCTGCATTTGGGCATATGGTGCTAGATCCATATTTTTATTTATCAATTGGCACTAGGTGGGTGGTGTGATCTGTATCACGCTGGCTGTCTATACTTCCCAAGCATTTCCAGGTGGATATACAAGCATGTTGTTCATATCTCCGGACATTTTATTTTTCTTCCTCATTTGCACTCAGACCTCCACTTTAATGTCTCTAATAAAACACTAGTAAAGTTCAGGGTCATGACATTCAGTTTTAGGTGGGGTGAAATTGGGTAACACCATATTTGTTTGTATTTAGCACTATAAGATTGGGAGGACTGTAGAAGCTGAATGATCCTTATGGTGTTATTGCTTTACATGCAAAGATACCACAAGCCTATCTTAAACTGATATTGAGGATATGTAAATGTGTTGAGTCCTGTTTTCAGTCTAAACATGATGGCCTGATCCTGCATTGACAGTTGATCAGCATCACTTGTAATATTGTCTCCAGGAATCAAGAATGTACATGCAGATCATGCTGCAAGTCATCTAGGCAAAGCCCAGGGGATAGTCACACTTCTGCGAGCCACACCTCATCACGCCTGTAAGCGGCGGATCTATCTACCCATGGAAGTTTTAGCAAAGGTATGTGTCTAATGTATGGCCAAGTGATTAGAGCACCTGCCATATGTAAAGGCAAGAATTATAAGTTGTTGAAATTGCTTCTAATTGATCCTGATGTAAACATGGTTTTCATACTATTGTCTGAATCTGAGAATGTGAAAGCAGCGAGATAATTAATTGGAGATGTGATTTATGTAAATAGATATCTCCAACAATCACTGCATTGTTTTGTGCAAGGGTTACATGACGACTATCACATTTGTCATACTAAAAATAGCTACTGAGGAATACTTATAAAGCAAATTGGTCAGCTGATTAGAAAAATCAGAGCCTGATTCAGGTATTACTGTTGAAGTGTAAAAAAGAATTGCAATAAGAAAACATGACTTCATGTCATGCATTATTATCATCATGTGCCTGCCAAGTGGCATAGACTTTCTTGTATCTCCACGGGTCTCGGTCCTTGGTGTAGTGGATCACATTTATTGATGGTATTCCTCCATGTCACTGTCTCAGTCCTTGGTGTAATGGATCATATTTATTGATGGTATTCCTCCATGCCACTGTCTCAGTCCTTGGTGTAATGGATCATATTTATTGATGGTATTCCTCCATGTCACTGTCTCAGTCCTTGGTGTAATGGATCATATTTATTGATGGTATTCCTCCATGTCACTGTCTCAGTCCTTGGTGTAATGGATCACATTTATTGATGGTATTCCTCCATGTCACTGTCTCAGTCCTTGGTGTAATGGATCACATTTATTGATGGTATTCCTCAATGCCACTGTCTCAGTCCTTATTGTAATGGATCACATTTATTGATGGTATTCCTCCATGCCACTGTCTCAGTCCTTATTGTAATGGATCACATTTATTGATGGTATTCCTCCATGCCACTGTCTCAGTCCTTGGTGTAATGGATCACATTTATTGATGGTATTCCTCCATGCCACTGTCTCAGTCCTTGGTGTAATGGATCACATTTATTGATGGTATTCCTCCATGCCACTGTCTCAGTCCTTGGTGTAATGGATCACATTTATTGATGGTATTCCTCCATGTCACTGTCTCAGTCCTTGGTGTAATGGATCACATTTATTGATGGTATTCCTCCATGCCACTGTCTCAGTCCTTGGTGTAATGGATCACATTTATTGATGGTATTCCTCCATGTCACTGTCTCAGTCCTTGGTGTAATGGATCACATTTATTGATGGTATTCCTCCATGCCACTGTCTCAGTCCTTGGTGTAATGGATCACATTTATTGATGGTATTCTTCCATGCCACTGTCTCAGTCCTTATTGTAATGGATCACATTTATTGATGGTATTCTTCCATGCCACTGTCTCAGTCCTTGGTGTAATGGATCACATTTATTGATGGTATTCTTCCATGCCACTGTCTCAGTCCTTATTGTAATGGATCACATTTATTGATGGTATTCTTCCATGCCACTGTCTCAGTCCTTGGTGTAATGGATCACATTTATTGATGGTATTCTTCCATGCCACTGTCTCAGTCCTTATTGTAATGGATCACATTTATTGATGGTATTCTTCCATGCCACTGTCTCAGTCCTTATTGTAATGGATCACATTTATTGATGGTATTCTTCCATGCCACTGTCTCAGTCCTTGGTGTAATGGATCACATTTATTGATGGTATTCTTCCATGCCACTGTCTCAGTCCTTGGTGTAATGGATCACATTTATTGATGGTATTCCTCCATGCCACTGTCTCAGTCCATGGTGTAATGGATCACATTTATTGATGGTATTTCTCCATGCCACTGTCTCAGTCCTTGGTGTAATGGATCACATTTATTGATGGTATTTCTCCATGCCACTGTCTCAGTCCTTGGTGTAATGGATCACATTTATTGATGGTATTTCTCCATGCCACTGTCTCAGTCCTTGGTGTAATGGATCACATTTATTGATGGTATTTCTCCATGCCACTGTCTCAGTCCTTGGTGTAATGGATCACATTTATTGATGGTATTCCTCCATGCCACTGTCTCAGTCCTTGGTGTAATGGATCACATTTATTGATGGTATTCCTCCATGCCACTGTCTCAGTCCTTGGTGTAATGGATCACATTTATTGATGGTATTCTTCCATGCCACTGTCTCAGTCCTTATTGTAATGGATCACATTTATTGATGGTATTCCTCCATGCCACTGTCTCAGTCCTTGGTGTAATGGATCACATTTATTGATGGTATTCCTCCATGCCACCGTCTTTGTCCATCTTGTATCATTTCTCTTGTCTTTCTATCATTGATCTTTCAAGCAATTCTCATCACATGACTTAAGAATGCTGATTGTCTCTTTCTTATATTTGCATGTAATGTTATACTTTTGTTAATCTCTTCCAGACAATTGTTGGTTACACTGGCAGTCCAAGATATTCGCTACATTAATCTCAGACACCATTTCTCTGTTTCCTCCAAGCTCTCCCTGATTTGTTCACATTTCAAGATTCACTGCCTTACAGTAAAACAAGTTCTGTATAACATTTCAGTACTCTCTTTCTGACATTCGGTCCCCTCTACTGTGTATCCACTTTGTAGCAGTTGAGGGACTTGTATATTCCAGTGACCCCAAGGGCTATGCTGAAGGTAGCACAGTTACTGGTAGGGTCTCCCGTATCAGATAGGTCAAGGGGTAGGGACCAGATGAAGTGATACACAAAGTACACAAAGCTGCTGCCTTGAAGGTAGATGAGACAGTCAAAGGCTAGGGAGAGCAAACCTGATAAACTGCTTGTCAAAGTCAGATCTACTGAGCCACAGGCTTGATGAAACAGTGCAACACAATTCACTGAAAGACAACATTCAGTGATTGTGACTTATTGCATAAGACGCTTTTCATTTTGTAAAATACAGCTTTTATTTGACCTATTTTGCTTTTAATCTCTGTCACACATTGCTATTATAATTGTCTTATACCACATGATAAACCACATGGTCATCTAGGTTTGATTTATCTCGCATGATACAGAAGCTCTACTTTACTTCAATGAAATACTCAAAATAATGTAAAAAACTGCTGGAAGATTTCAGTTCCATGGCTTTTGTTTCTGGCAGTCAAGTAGTTTGTGGTTAGCAAGCTCTCTGTCTCTGAGGACAATTGAATTTTCCCCTCCAGCAGTTCTTCTACAAATGAGCCTTGCAGATCAACAGTTATAACAAAGACAAACTTCAACAAGTGACCTATAGTCTTTAAGATTAGATTGAAGTAATCTGTTTCTCTAACATTGTATTGTCTTTACAACAGGATATAAAACCATGTTAAAATAAATATACTTTGCACTAATGAGTTTTAGTCAAATTCCTTCTAGCTAGGCATAAATTGTCTGTTAGACAATATGTTTGATGACAAAGTCTATGGTGTGTGAGAGTGTATCCTTTTATTGCTATGTTAAAGCCACATATATTTTTTTAGATGTTTTATCATCTAACATATAATGAGACATATAATGCAGACTGCCCTTACAGATTGACTGATAAGTTTGTGTGATCAAAGTCTGCATGTAATGCTTGATTCTGCATATTTTCAGCACAAGGTCTCCCAGGAGGAGATCATGCGTGGTCATATTTCTCAGCCACTGAAGGATGCGGTGTTTGATGTAGCCAGCCTTGCTCATCAGCATCTGGAAAAGGTAATGTCTTGCTCATATGAGTTCTTGTCTATTGTCCTGACCACATTTCCTATTGTCTGTTGTCTTGAGGTTGAAGTTGAAGGCAGTCAAGCAAGAAGTAGGCAGCAATACAAATATGAAGATGAAATCAAGAGATGGACAGACAGAAGTCTGCCAGAGTATATCTCCAGAGTGAAGAGATATAAAGTGATGAAGATTCATTTCTGCCTACCTTCATTGTCAAAGACATAAAATGTTGAAAATTCATGTGTGCTTGCCTTCAATGTGAGAGATGTAAAGTGTTGAATATTCTTAATTTCTGCTCACCTTCATTGTCAAAGATATAAAGTGTTGAAGATTCTTTTATACCTACCATCATTGTGGAGATGACACCCGATTGATTCTTTCCCATTTGTTCACTTATGTGAAGTGTAAGTGTATATGTGGGTATCATTTTTTCCATATTTTTTAAATGTTACTTGATTCTCTTTGCTCACCTGTATCAAAGACGTCAGTATGTAATGTTATGTCTCTAATCTCTTGAGCAAGATTACTTGGAATCTGTGTATTACATAAGTAGATCATTGGTAGATTGTTTGTGACATGCAAAAACATTGCAGTTAACAATAAAGAAATGAAAAATGTCACACTTGTAATACCATGGCTCCATAATTGACAACTTTGGGAAATATTTTTAAAAAGTCACAAAAGATACTAACCAAAGAAATGCAGAGATTAAACAGTGTTAAAAGAGTCTATGGCACAATACCAGGAAACTAATTAAAGTAAAACAATGTTAAGACCATGCATTTTTTTTTTAAAGTACAGATGTGAATTATGGACCATTTCACAATCACTACAGAAGAAAATCGGGGCTTTTTAACTAAAATATTACAGAGAACTTATTAGTGTACTGTAGATCTAGAGGAAGAAAAAAAATACTGACATCTGCAAGATCTGAACATCCCAGAAAACTGGCTCATATACAGCATAATGTCTAGGAAACTGAGAAATACTTTTGCCATTTTAAACATCACTGTCTGTGTCTTAGAACAAAACCTTTAATGAAAGCTTGGTTCCTGAAAGATGAAGCATGGGTTTACCAGCACGACAGTGGATACAGCACATTAAAGACACCAACGTCAACACCTTCCAGTGCCTTGTCGGCTGGTGTAGGCGATCACGTCCCTCCACAAATCGCGATCTCTGAGAGTATGGATCAGTTCAAGTCTGACTAGAGTGAACAACTCAGATATATAGTATTCTACAACCCAGTCTTCTTCTTATAGTTCATGCCATGTGACACTGATGACCATGTCTTTTCACAGCCTTCTGTCTCTTGGGCTGCCAGCCATTTTCAATACTGATGTTCCTCCTCTCATGCCATGATGTCAAAATGCCAGCATCTTCTCTCTTGGTTTCCCCCCTGCTTCACCTCCTCTCCAACTTTCCCATTGTGATGACATACCCAATCTCATGACATGTCCAAACAATATGAATTGTCTTCTGATGTGAGTAACCAGTTCTCATTATTTCAAGATATTGTCTTTGCTCTTTTCATCTGTCCACAGTATCCATATCATTCTTTAATAAAACTACATCCACGATGTAATTTCTGTGATCACTGATTGTTATGAGCAATATAAGATGTATTATGAGTTGCAACAGTTAGCTTCCATTATGTTTCTACAGGCAAGATCTCTTCAGAAGCAGCTGCCAGAGAAGTCTTACTTAGTGTTTTTAAATGCTGTAAGTAGACTTTTTGTATGTCCATGTCTTGAGTTCAGCTCAGACATTAGTACAAGGAAATGTGATAAGAAAACATGACTTCTATCTATGCAATATTATAAGCTGTTGAATATTTTACTACTCTTAAAAACATGGTATTTTACCAAATAAATTGCACTGTCGTGATTTGTTCAGTCTACAACTGTATTCAGGGAGTTGTGGTACCACGGTGGCTAGCACTGTCATGATTTGTTCAGTCTACAACTGTATTCAGGGAGTTGTGGTACCACGGTGGCTAGCACTGTCATGATTTGTTCAGTCTACAACTGTATTCAGGGAGTTGTGGTACCACGGTGGCTAGCACTGTCATGATTTGTTCAGTCTACAACTGTATTCAGGGAGTTGTGGTACCACGGTGGCTAGCACTGTCATGATTTGTTCAGTCTACAACTGTATTCAGGGAGTTGTGGCTAGCACTGTCATGATTTGTTCAGTCTACAACTGTATTCAGGGAGTTGTGGTACCACGGTGGCTAGCACTGTCATGATTTGTTCAGTCTACAACTGTATTCAGGGAGTTGTGGCTAGCACTGTCATGATTTGTTCAGTCTACAACTGTATTCAGGGAGTTGTGGCTAGCACTGTCATGATTTGTTCAGTCTACAACTGTATTCAGGGAGTTGTGGCTAGCACTGTCATGATTTGTTCAGTCTACAACTGTATTCAGGGAGTTGTGGCTAGCACTGTCATGATTTGTTCAGTCTACAACTGTATTCAGGGAGTTGTGGCTAGCACTGTCATGATTTGTTCAGTCTACAACTGTATTCAGGGAGTTGTGGCTAGCACTGTCATGATTTGTTCAGTCTACAACTGTATTCAGGGAGTTGTGGCTAGCACTGTCATGATTTGTTCAGTCTACAACTGTATTCAGGGAGTTGTGGCTAGCACTGTCATGATTTGTTCAGTCTACAACAGTATACAGGGAGTTGTGGTAGCACAGTGGCTAGCAGGTTCCCAGGTCTGCCCAACCAAACAATTTGTCAGGAAATGTCCAGGAAAATAAATGCGGCTGGCATGATATTGACCACATCAGTCACAAAGTGCTGGTTGGTCTCCAGAATACGGGACTAGCACCTTATACCCAACATACCTCAAGGCCTGCACAAGTGTTCTGTACTCTACCTTCACAGCTGCATTCATGTGTCTTATTTCTGGTGTAATTTATCAGCAAGTTCTGTTATAATTCTGTAACCACAGTGTGTTGATTACGCAACCGTTGCATAAAACTAAGAAGAGGGAAATGAAGAAGTCTGGAGGAAATAAGGTATAATTCACTCAGCCCGCACTCTAACCCACTGGCAGAAGTAGTATTATCCTTTTTTTTGGAAACCTCTTCTCAGGAGTTCGGTTTATTGTGATTAACTCAAGAAACAAGACATTTTCATTAAGAAGAAAGACCCCTGACTCATCCTAGCAGACGAATTATCATAGTTCCTCTGTCTCGTTACTAAATGGGGGGACTCATGCACAAGTCGTATACTGCAATAAAAACCCATTTTCCGGTTGAGAATTGAAAAGAACAATTAGTAGGCTGCTACTTGGCTATATTTCTCATTAGTAAACTTACATAAAAAGAATATTTATGTCTTCTTGGAGTCTGGCTTACACGCACTTGTTTGTGTACTGTGCTGTAATGTCCTTTGATGTCCTTGTGCGATCTGTGGGAGGAGATGAAAAACTAGAACCCCTGTGCATGTGCACATTAAAAAATTCCTTGACAGCTTGAAGTTGAAAGAGCAGAATGAGTAGGCTACTGTCTGAATCAAGTGGCAAATTAGCAAACTTACCCACAAAAGAATGATTATAGTATTATTATTCTAGGGTATAGATACATTTAGATCCATGCCATTTTTTCAGTCTGTGCACTGTGATAAGATTCTCCTTGTGTGAACTCTGACAGGAGGGTGAAGAACTTATAGATATCCGTGTGTGATGCACATTATTCAAACCATATCAATCTATATTCATATTTAAGATTAATTCAATAACATCATTATAGAAAATCTAATTTGTGTCTACAGCTCAATTCAGTAACATCATTATAAAAAGTCTTCTTTGTGTCTACAGCATGTTTGTGATCATTATCTCAAGAACCTCCAAAAGGTTGACTTCAATGTCTTTGATGGCAAACTGCAATGGAAAAACCCACTACTGGCCTACCACATGTATGTCAATAAGTTGAGAGGAAGATTTTAATGTTCAATACATATTAGTGTTTATGTTTATGAGTGTTTTGATGCTGTTTTCTGTAAACCATCCATTAGAGAACTTGCCAAGTCATGCTTTTTTGACATTGATGTTGATATTTTCTGCAATCTTTTACAACTGAATAAGATCATCTGAGGGCAGATAGACAGCAACAAACTATTCTTGATCACAGATCCATTATTGAGTAATTTCTTCTTAGTTTACTATAGCCTGTGTTATATTTATACATGTTTTGTTAGTAATCTAACCTTTTACAATGATAATTTCTTATGTTAGTTTGTTAAAGCTGTACTTATGTTCATTTAGTGTTCTAGACATTTATAGTGTAATTTCTTTTCTGTGGATGTTAAAGCTATACTTTTGTTCACTTAGTGCTCAAGATATTTATATGGTAATATTTTATGATTGTTAAAGCTGTACTTTTTGTTTATTCAGTGCTCTAGACACTTATATGGTAATTTCTTATGTCTGATTGTTAAAGCTGTACTTTTGAGTTCATTTAAAGCTCTAGAGACATTTATATGATTGTTCTTAAGGTTTGTTAAAGCTGTACTGTTTGTTCATTTGGTGCTCTGTACAGATTCATCTGCTTCCGTTTCTGTAATTAAATACACAGTGATGATGACTTATTGTAACTGTGCCCTTTATTGTACAAAGGTATAAACTTGTTTTATGCATTATTATATAAAACAAATAAAAGTTAAGATCCAAGAACTCTACAGTAATTGATTTTATGAAAAGACACGTTTATTTGTTTAGTTTATAGTCCGCACATAACTTAAGCACCCATATGTTACCAGAGCCCGAAAGAATAGTAATAATGTATTCCCTTAATGAATTTACACACAGAAGCCACAATCAATAGTTTGTTTGGTTTATGGCCTGGTATATTTTGTTGCATCTCAGATGCATACTACAGAGTATTATATGCCATATGAAATGAATAGATGAATCATATTTTGGCTGACATAAACACACATAGTCCTTGATAACCGTTCAAAGTACTATGCTAGAGTAGGAGCTTGTCCTACCAGATGCTGGAGTGGCCTTTAGGCATAGAGATTAGCTGTGAATATAACAGAAATAGTTGACTGTCGACTAAATCAGCTGGTAATCATGAGATGTGGTGAGTCAGTTGATGTTGCAGCAATCTCTTTGAAATAGCTCAAAACTGTTGCTTGACCATCAGTGGGTATGGGGAGCTATTCTTGCCACCTCCCATCACCTTGACCCTGCTGCAAGATAGGGTCTATTTTTTTAGACGAATGGTTATTAGCAATAGACCATTCGCAATTTACAGAAGTCAAGGGAAACCATTCATAACTGGCAGGAGTCCAGGGAAACCAGCATTGTATCTATCCCTTGTAAACCATGCTTTTTCACAAACTGGATCTTATTGATGTTAGTGTAAGATCACATCCAATTCACTTACCTGATCCTGTTGGGAAATATTTGAGTTTCATTGTGTCAAATGTCTAGTGTCAAATTATGTCAAATATTTCATGAGTTGATGAAACTGTAAACATGTAAGTGTGATGAGGACGACATGAACGAAACGTTTCGATAAGCATTCTTTTTTACAGTTTAGTCACTTCTAAGATCAAAGTGTAGTCATATGTGCTTGATCTTACCAGGGCCGCTAACAGAGGCGGTGGGACCTGATGGAGCGACTCTGCACCCTGGGAGAATTGTGAGCCCTTAGAAACAAATTTTTAAAATATTTTTTTCGTTCTCTGCCTTCTGGCTAAGATCAAAGTGTTAAATTTATCTGCACTTGATCTGGCCAAGGTGCAGAGACTGTCATCCAAACTGCGAGCTCGAATCACCAAATGACACTGGCAGATGGGCCTTGGTGGACACCAATGGGCTGAAAGGCACATAGTGGGACTAAGAGGCCCTTTTAAACAAATATCTGCGCTTCTTTGCCTTTTTGCTTAAGATCAAAATTTAGTCAACTACACTTGATCTGGCCAGGGCGACTAGTAGAGATGGCAATCCGAATGACACACAGAGAAGTGGGACCTCACGGGGCAGCTCTGGCTCCTGGGGAACCGTGAGAGCGAGTCCTCATTTATTTTTTAATCTGCCAGTAAGTGTAGTATTGGCACTTGATCTTGCCATGGCCACCAGCAGAGGTGGTCATCCGAATAACACACAGGGACATGGAACCTCATGGGGCGGCTCTGGCCCCTGGGGAACTATCAGCCCTTATTTTAAAAAAATATCAGTGTTGATTTATCTGCACTTGATCTAACCAGGGCAAACAGGCAATCATCCAAACTGACAAATATGAATCACTCACTGACCACTAACACTGGCAGGCGGGCTTTGGTGTACCACAATGGGCCCGAAATGTACATAGTGGGAAATATGGCTTCGGTGATGTCTGTCCATAGCATTCTGTCTCATGTGCTGCCAGTCATTTCTGATACTGTTGTTCCACCATGCTTTGATGTCAAACTGTCCAGGATCTCTTCTCATTCACCTTACCATTGTGATGACATACTCCAGCTTCCCCTTCTCATGACCTGCCAAAAGAATGTGAACTGTTTCTTCTGATGTGAGTAACCAGTTCTCTGTCTGAGTTAACTTGTTTCAAGATATCCTCACTGCTTTTTCTATCTGTCCCCGGTCTTCTCATCATTCATCTATAAAATCATGTCTGTAGATTCCATATAATTCCAAACTTTCTGTTAATTGTCCATGATTCACTTCTGTACAGCAGGATACC
This sequence comes from Cepaea hortensis, assembly GCA_963921405.1. NCBI lineage: Eukaryota > Metazoa > Mollusca > Gastropoda > Stylommatophora > Helicidae > Cepaea > Cepaea hortensis. The sequence goes on along the minus strand of OY992889.1, from coordinate 23,589,350 downwards.
TATTAAGAACTGTGGTCCTCATGTCTGTATACAATTTGTTCAATGGTACACGTTACTTGCCGCAAATAATGGCAAACCATCACAAATACTTGGAGATGTCGGCCCCAAATACTTGCATCTCAGCTTTTAATAGTGAAACATTATGCTCACACGTTAGAAAAAAGTTAACTCAAGTAGCAGTGCAAATGAATACATATTTATTCATCACATATTACATAGTTGGAATACAAACTTGCTCACACTTGTACAGATGGACAAAATAAATATCATCATACTGAAAGTAGGTTGCAAAAGCTGGATCTGAAACATTGCTCTTCAGATACCAACTGGGTGGGATCATTGTGACCATATCATCTCAGCTAAAATACAACATCTGTGTCATGCATGATCAAGAGAGGGTTGGGGATGTTAATCACACAGAAATGTTAGAACAATGTCATAGAATTAAACAGTGCAGTAATTGTTAGTGTATGCTGACATAAAGTGCTTTGGCTGGGGTTACTCATCAGCTGTAATGCCACACACATCTTTACTCACATTTATCGATTAGCAAACATGGCGATTATTAATATGGCAGAGCAATGGATGGGCCATGCATCATCAACGCCATAATAGATGCTGGCTAACAGATGACTTTAAGGAAATAGGAATCCATTTCCTTGTCCAGTGTGAGGGAGATGGGGGTGAAGTCGGGAACCACCAGACATGAACATTTTTTCAAGAGCACAAGACATTTGATTAACCTACACGGAACTGGCATGGCCACTCGATAGATGCTGGTGATGTAGAGATCAGAGCACCTTTGGACCTGTCTGAAGTTCAATAATGATGACCGTCACTAATCACCTGTACACAATGTCCATGGTCTGTCAAACAGACAAGAGCAGGACAACATGTTCTCATACAGAAAAAGTAGGTACAGAAAAGTCCCTTTTACACACATAATGTGCATATGGAACCAGACCCATATCTGTAAAGACCACCCCATCTCCTAGTCCCCACTTTCGGCTAGCATGACCTGGGAGCCCAGGTCAATTTTAAAAATTTGAAATGCCCTGATGCGGACTAAACCCAATACCACAGGTACGGCAAGCTAGCATCTAGCCGCTACATGGCCACGGCTCCCTATACAAAACAAGACACAATAGGGACTATCTTGACTGCAGCAATGACAATATAATGAATCAGCCAGGTATGTGTAGATTCTGCGGAGGAATGACAAATATAAACCAAACAAGGGCCTGAGGCTAGGAGAGCAGAATTCACAAAGGGAAAATGAATGAACATAAAAACAGAAACCACATAATAATGCACCAACCACAACACTTCAAAGGGGTGCCCACGGCAAAGTGGTTATGCCATGTGCCTTTTATTCTGAAGGTTGTGGGCTTGTTTTCGGACAGCGTCGTTCAGAAAACGGATGCAATTTTTGCAGTTCATTGTGATGCCCTTGGCCGGCAGCTTGTCATTCCATGGAGAGAGACCAAGCCAAATAGGGTAAACCTGCAGCAATGAAGACGACTCTTGACTTCAACCTTGCAATTAAAGTTGCATGTAATGGACTAGAGACTCCCAGAAATAAGCTAAGTGTGATTGGAAGGTAGACTCTGCCACTGAGGTCTGACCTCCTCAGCCTGATGGCTCCCAGAAATAAGCTAAGTGTAATTGGAAGGTAGACTCTGCCACTGAGGTATGGCTTCCTCCTCAGCATGATGGCTCTCAGAAATCAGGTATGTGTAATTGGAAGGTAGACTCTAGCACTGATGTACGACCTCCTCAGTATGATGGCTCCCAGAAATCAGGTATGTGTAATTGGAAGGTAGACTCTGGCACTGATGTACGACCTCCTCAGCATGATGGCTCTCAGAAATCAGGTATGTGTAATTGGAAGGTAGACTCTGGCACTGATGTACGACCTCCTCAGCATGATGGCCCCCAGAAATCAGGTATGTGTAATTGGAAGGTAGACTCTGGCACTGATGTACGACTTCCTCAGCATGATGGCTCCCAGAAATCACACAAAACTGCTGTAAGTTCACAGGTCAGTGACCCTGTTACACGCCTTATGGCACATGGGGCGTATGGTGCTAGACCCATATTGCTTTGAATAGACCAATCGTCACTGGGTGGCTGATGTGGTCAGTGTCACACTGGCTGGCTTATCTTCCTTTTAGGCCGGGTCGACCTGGGAGGCCAGGTCAATTTTTAACTATCTGAATCTGCCCAGGTGCAGAACGAACCCATAACTATCACGTCAGCAGGCAAGAGTCTAGCACCATGCTGCCATGACTCCCCAATCGCTATAGTTGGTTAAATCCATTTAAGTGTAATTATGTAAAAGCCTCCATTCTGGGTAAATTTCATCAAGCATAATTGTAAATATATTCATTCGGGGTAAATTTTATCAAGCATAATTATTAAAAAAAACCTCCACTCTGGGTACATTTCAAGTTAAATTATATAACAACCTGCATACTGGGTAAATTCCGTTAAATGTGATTATATGAAAACCTGCATTGGGTAATTAATACCAAATGTAATGGGTTTTTTAAGTTTGTTTTTGATTAATTTTTACCAACTTACATGATATAAACACCTACATTCTATGTATACCAAATGTGATTATGTAAAAAGCCAATGGAGTAAAATCTATCAAATGTAACTTTATAAAAGCATGCTATGAGCATCTTCCAACTAATGTGACCATATAAAACCAGTGAGGAAATGCTGTCAAATGTAATAAGAAAAACAAAATCCTGTGGAGAGAATTCTTTAAAAGATATATAAAAAAATCTGTGGAAAATTGTTTACGAAAAGTAATTACATTGAAAAAAGCTGGCGGAAAAATTGTCCATGAGATTAATTATGTAAAAACCAGTGTGAAAATGTCGATGAAGTTTAATTATATAAATACTAATGCCCTTGAAATATAATTATATTTATGTATATTTTAAAAAAAACACCAGTGTGAAAATGGAATACAATATATTTTGTTACGATGGGGAAATATTTATGAAGTGTAATTATTTAAAAAATTGTCAATACTTGGAAAATGTCAATTAAATGTAATTATGTTAAAATCAGTGTGAAAATGTCCATAAAATGTAATTATATAAAAACTAGTGTGAAAATGTTCATAAAATGTAATTATATACAAAAAATAGTGTGATAATGTTCATGAAATGTAACTGTATTTAAAAAATAGTATGACAATGTCCATTGAAATGTTATTATATAAAAACTGGTGTGAAAATGTTCATAAAATGTAATTATACAAAAAACAAACTAGTGTGAAAATGTCCATGAATAGTAATTAGATAAAACAAAAGGTGTGAAAATGTCCATGAAATGTAATTATATTATTTTAAAACTAGTGTGAAAATTATCATAAACTTGTAATTTTTTTTTTTTTTAACTACACTGAAAAGGGCTGTAAGATATAATTTTATTGAAAAAACAAGTGGGGAAATTTCAATGAAATGTAATTATATAACAACTGTTGTCAGTTCCATGGCATGTAGTTGCATAATAGCATATGAGATATATTTTCACGATACTATATACAAATGTGTGAAATAGTTTTGGTGAAATTTAATCACATTAAAAATGCATAAGTTCATCAAGTGTGTTGGTATCCTAATACGTAACATGTAAATGCCACCAACTGTAGTCATGTAAAAGCCAGAATTTGTTAATATGCCAGAAGTATTTCATATCATTAGAAACATCACCAAACTTGGCGCGATAATTTTCAGAAAATGAAATAATACAAAAATGTTAACGAAACGTCAAATCAGAATTGTTCTGAAGTAATTTTCATCAAAAGTAACCATATGGAAATATGTGTGTGGTTATATTTGAGGCAGGGAAATTGAGCATGACAAATGTCATGATAGCAGGCGTGTTGGTGACATCTCTAGGAGATGGCATTGATGTCATGAGTGCAGCAGGACAAGGCTTCGATGTCTGCACTCACCACTCACTAAGTGAGGGACAGACTGGCCACCTACCCCTCCATGCATGCAGGCTGACAGAATGTGATGACCTAGCACATCAGAGACACAGCAGGGTCCGCTGGCTTTGGGACTTTGTCCTCACTGTTGAAAATTAAGTATAACCACATAATATCACACACAGACTTTCTTGCTTGGGAAATTTCCATCAAGTGTAATGATTATGAATATGTGTGGGGTAATTTCCATCAAATGTAATTATATGAATATGTGTGGGGTAATTTCCATCAAATTTAATTACATGAATACATGTGGGGCGATTTCCATCAAATGTAATATGAATCTGTGGTGTAATTTTCATCAAACATAACAATATGAATGTGTGCAATAATTTCCATCAAATTTAATGTGAATATGTGTGAGGTAATACAAATCAAACGTAATGATATGAATATGTGGTCGGGTAATATTTTACATGTAATGATAATAATATGTAGGGGATCATTTGTATAAATTTGATAGTATCTATATAATGTGTGGAATAATTGTTATTATATGTAACTTTATTGGGATATTCTGAATGAAATAATATTCATTACATATATTGGGTTAATTTTCTAGAAATACTATAAAGTAAAACGACTTATGCTAAATAATTACTATCAAATGTGATATAATAAATATGTGGAGTTATTGTCATCAAATCATGATTTACTAAAGTGATTTTCACAAATGCAAGAGGTTTCAGAATAGGCTAGCACCTTCTATAAGCGTGACCAATGAAAATTAGTAGCCTGCCCATGTCCACTAATCACGCTAGTTGCCCCAGCTCCATTTGGTGCAGACTGGGAAACTGGATCCACAAGATTTCAGACTGATAGCAACATGGGTGCGGTTGAGATCCATCTTGTTTGACATTGCCTATCATCACAACCAGAAGTCGGAGAAAGGATAAGAGCACTTACTCTTACATTTCCGGTGCTTTCAAGGCAAGGAAGGGCATTCAATCCCTACATCGGCATTAAGTTTCACTTAAGTGTTGACTTCTCATTCAGAAAACAATGTAAAATTGTCTAACAATTCAACCTGGGGTTGATCACAGCGTCCTGCAAAGAACATGCAATATTTTTTTTAACAGCCACAACCACGGTTTGACAAAACTCTCTCCTAAGTTAAGGGTGATGGCCACTTAGGTTCAAACGTCAGGATTCACACCTGTGAAGACCCAGGCACCTTACTGTTTGACAGATTGAGTCTCCAGTCTAGCCAAAGCTCCGAGGATCGCCATGTCTCTCTACAGATGTGAAGTTCCAGCACTTGTCTTACACACCCCAGCACTTGTCTTAAACACCCCAGCACTTGTCTTACACACCCCAGCACTTGTCTTACAACCCCAGCACTTGTCTTGCACACCCCGCTAGTTCTGGCAATGGGGAAGGAGAGCACAGCAACGCTGAAGGTGGTACTCTGGTACTATGTCGAGAGAACAGTCTCTACACCAATAGATGAAAGGCCTTTGCAAAGCTCAGAGGATGCTTCAGATTTGTACAACTCAGTTTGACAGAGGATTCACAACCAAGGTTATAAGAGAAAGCAAGCAAGCAACTATGTGACTTTATATAAAGAGGCAGATAATTTCCATCTCATTTCATGTTGTTCCTCTTGTACCTTACAGTGTCGAGGTGAAGCATACACAGCGGGACAGTGCCCGTTTATGGGCTTCTTATAATCAAGATTCCCATGGACTCTGTTATTCCCTCTATCCATCATTTACATGGTCGGCTTCTTGTTCTGGTCCCATTTGATCTGTTCATCATTGCTTGTTGTGGTGCACTATTAGTTGCAAATTTGGCCATAGTACGTGACTACTACACTTATGCAAAACTAAAGCTATTTCCCTTATGGGCGATTTAAGAAAAGCAGAAGACACAAAGGATTTAAAGCGGGTTGGAATACAATTTCATTTACAAGTGAAATCATCACAAAGCATTTCACACGATTAAAGTGTAAAACAATTTGACAGCTATGTTCAAAATAAATGTGTTCATTAACAATGAATTGCACATACACCACAATGTTTCTAACTAATATATATTAGAATATATGTAGTTCACAGTGTTTACAAGCACCTGGCACAAGTACACCACCAATCAGATCTAATTAATAAGCACTATATTCTATATACAATATAAACATACTTTCAAATAGGCAATTTGAAATAATTGTTACTCATTGTGTTGTTTGAGCTTCATCATGAAATAGCAAAATTAACAATAGATGTTCATAAATTATGTTATTCTGGACAAGAATATAAATGATTGTAAGTCATTTGATGTTGTTTTTGCTTCATTGTGAAACAGTAAAAATAACAATAGATGTTCTTAAATTATGTTCTTCTGGATAAGTATATAAATGATTGTAACTTATTTCATGTGTTGTTTGAGCTTCATCATGAAAAAGTAAAATGAACAATAGCTGTTCTTAAATTACCTTCTTTTGGAGAAGTGTATGAATGTTTACACCATTCTCGCATGTAGCAGGCCCATTGCAGAACATCGCTGCCATCATGGCCCACTATTTCCGGCGTATTGCCAGTTCCCCTGCTTCATGTGTTTTCATGACCAAGTTGTCTTTAATGCATGTGTCCACCTTTGTTCTGGCTGACCCCTGCCTTTTCTTCACTATTGTGTTCAATACTGGGACTTTGTTGAGTGCCAACATCACAGCACCGGAACAATCCCATACCTGCTGCATCCCCATCTTCAACACTCCGTGAAGAGTTCCATCACTAATGGTACCAGGTGCAGTCTGATTATGTCTGTCTGGGCCTTCCTCGGAGCACTGAGTGTCAATCAGAGCTTCTAGTCACTCCTTGGCACATCATTCTCTCCAAGTCATGGTGATTGATCTGTTTTTCCTCACTATAACATAGGGCCCTGAAAACACCCGTCCGGGATAGTACAATATGGAAACATAATGGTTACAATTATTACATACAGTGGGATCCCTCGTCTTCTGCGTTCATCAGGAGAGTTTTTTCAGACGTGATTGCCAGTGGGATCCTATTATACATGCATCCCAACCCCCACAAAGTAAAAACAACTTGTGAAAGTGGAAAGTAGACCAATTTGTTTAAAGTAGAGACTACAGGACCAGCTCAGCAGTCGGCCGAACATTCTATGCTGCAACTCCAGTTATTAGGCACAGAACCACACCCTTTCCTGTCCCTTTGTATGCCCAATTCAATTGCATTTACCAATTCACATGCAGGTGCCAGTCTACCTACATCGGCAGAACAGAGAGGCAGTTAAACAACAGGGTGGTCGAATACATACCCAATTGGATTGAGAAGATAATACACAAATATTATGGGAACCTGGCCAAACCGACACACCACAAACCTCCTATGTCATCGATTGGACGGCACATTTTGATAGAGACAATGCGTTTAACATGTTGTTTAATATACAAAATAGTCGCTTGTTAAAGATTGCAAAAGCCATCATGATTAATCTGCATAGGCCAGTTTTGCGCAAACAGAAAGACATGATAGTCAGTTTAAAATTACTGTGGTAGACAATTGACATTACTGTGCGAACATGTGTATATTTCAGCTTGAAGGATTTATCTAGTTATTTTACTCTATGTTGTGTGATTTCTGCAGTATGTACCTGACCAGATGCAGCAAAATATGCCAGGCAAGAAGTATCTATGCCTAATAATGTATACAAATATACATAAAAATAAGAAATGTGAAGATTAAATCAACATACATTATATTCTATACAATAGAGAATTGTTTACTCCATTGTAAGCGCTAGTAATACTAAAATATAAGATATGCAGATGATGAACGTGATTTGCAGGATTTAGTGAATACTGTTATTGTACACAATGAACAAATCATTCAGCAAATCTCAAAGACAGAGATATCACAATGCAACATCCAAGTAAATGGAAAAACAGGTGAATTGCTACAACTGTCTAGGAAAACTGTCTGGAAACCCTAAAATTCCCCCCTGGTAGGAATTCCCCACCGGTTGAGAACCACTGCTTTAGCCAGATGAAAAACAAGCCAATAAAAATTGATCAATTGCGGTGATAGTGTTAAGTGCTATATGGAACCTATACTAATGTAAGAATGAGAATCATCGACAGTAAGCAAAGCTGAGAAACATCTGATGGTAACAAAAATGTGGTTTCTGAGAAAATGCAAACAACACCATGGACAGACAGCAAAATTAATGTGGCAATCCTTCAAGAAATAAATGAAAACTAAATTTATTAGAGGTAGACATTCACGATATCTTTGCCATGTTATGAGCAGAAATAAACTTGGTTACCACTGGCAAACTCGAGGGGAAAACAGCAAAAGGAAGGGGAAAACAGCAAGAGGAAGGCAAAAAGAAATACATTCTAGATATCGGCTACATGGCATGATCAGGACAAGAACAGACTTGATCTGAGAGTGGTAATGGTGTGAGAGGGCAAATCATGACACAAACACTTTACGCTATGAGACATGATCATGATGATGATGAGTACTACTACATGTAATAACTATGGTAGCATTAAAGTATCACTTCACAGGTACAAGGTGCAAGCCCCATTATAGACCCACCATCACTCGATGGATGATGTGCTCAATATCACGCTGACCATTTTACTCTCCAGAACATTTTTTAGGCTGGGTCAACCTGGAAACCTGGGTCACTGAAACAAAAATCCCCCCACCTTGAGAGGGATTCGTACACATGACCGCTGGACCAGCAGGCAAGTGTGCTAGACACTGTACCACCATGATTCCAGCATAACTCTATACCACCAGACAAGTGTGCTAGAGACTGTACCACCATGACTCCAGCACAACTATATACCACCAGACAAGTGTGCTAGAGACTGTACCACCATGACTCCAGCACAACTCTATACCACCAGACATGTGTGCTAGACACTGTACCACCGTGACTCCAGCACAACTCTATACCACCAGACAAGTGTGCTAGACACTGTACCACCATGACTCCAGCACAACTCTATACCACCAGACAAGTGTGCTAGACACTGTACCACCATGACTCCAGCACAACTCTATACCACCAGACAAGTGTGCTAGACACTGTACCACCATGACTCCAGCACAACTCTATACCACCAGACGTGTGCTAGACACTGTACCACCATGACTCCAGCATAACTCTATACCACCAGACAAGTGTGCTAGAGACTGTACCACCATGACTCCAGCACAACTATATACCACCAGACAAGTGTGCTAGACACTGTACCACCATGACTCCAGCACAACTCTATACCACCAGACAAGTGTGCTAGACACTGTACCACCATGACTCCAGCACAACTCTATACCACCAGACAAGTGTGCTAGACACTGTACCACCATGACTCCAGCACAACTGTATACCACCAGACAAGTGTGCTAGACACTGTACCACCGTGACTCCAGCACAACTCTATACCACCATGACTCCAGCACAACTCTATACCACCAGACAAGTGTGCTAGACACTGTACCACCATGACTCCTGCACAACTCTATACCACCAGACAAGTGTGCTAGACACTGTACCACCATGACTCCAGCACAACTCTATACCACCAGACAAGTGTGCTAGACACTGTACCACCATGACTCCAGCACAACTGTATACCACCAGACAAGTGTGCTAGACACTGTACCACAATGACTCCAGCACAACTCTATACCACCAGACAAGTGTGCTAGACACTGTACCACCGTGACTCCAGCACAACTCTATACCACTAGACAAGTGTGCTAGACACTGTACCACCATGACTCCAGCACAACTCTATACCACCAGACAAGTGTGCTAGACACTGTACCACCGTGACTCCAGCACAACTCTATACCACTAGACAAGTGTGCTAGACACTGTACCACCGTGACTCCAGCACAACTCTATACCACCATGACTCCAGCACAACTCTATACCACCAGACAAGTGTGCTAGACACTGTACCACTATGACTCCAGCACAACTCTATACCACCAGACAAGTGTGCTAGACACTGTACCACCGTGACTCCAGCACAACTCTATACCACCAGACAAGTGTGCTAGACACTGTACCACCATGACTCCAGCACAACTCTATACCACCAGACAAGTGTGCTAGACACTGTACCACCATGACTCCAGCACAACTCTATACCACCAGACAAGTGTGCTAGACACTGTACCACCATGACTCCAGCACAACTCTATACCACCAGACAAGTGTGCTAGACAATGTACCACCATGACTCCAGCACAACTGTATACCACCAGACAAGTGTGCTAGACACTGTACCACCATGACTCCAGCACAACTCTATACCACCAGACAAGTGTGCTAGACACTGTACCACCATGACTCCAGCACAACTCTATACCACCAGACAAGTGTGCTAGACACTGTACCACCATGACTCCAGCAAAACTCTATACCACCAGACAAGTGTGCTAGACACTGTACCACCATGACTCCAGCACAACTCTATACCACCAGACAAGTGTGCTAGACACTGTACCACCATGACTCCAGCACAACTCTATACCACCAGACAAGTGTGCTAGACACTGTACCACCATGACTCCAGTACAACTCTATACCACCAGACAAGTGTGCTAGACACTGTACCACCATGACTCCAGCACAACTCTATACCACCAGACAAGTGTGCTAGACACTGTACCACCATGACTCCAGTACAACTGTATACCACCAGACAAGTGTGCTAGACACTGTACCACCATGACTCCAGCACAACTCTATACCACCATGACTCCAGCACAACTCTATACCACCAGACAAGTGTGCTAGACACTGTACCACTATGACTCCAGCACAACTCTATACCACCAGACAAGTGTGCTAGACACTGTACCACCGTGACTCCAGCACAACTCTATACCACCAGACAAGTGTGCTAGACACTGTACCACCATGACTCCAGCACAACTCTATACCACCAGACAAGTGTGCTAGACACTGTACCACCATGACTCCAGCACAACTCTATACCACCAGACAAGTGTGCTAGACACTGTACCACCATGACTCCAGCACAACTATATCAGACAGCAGTTTCTCAAACAATAAATCTCACCCAATATGTCAGGGTCAGGGTGTAGTCCCATGGGAGAAACTGTTACTGATGTGGGCAGCATTAGGTCGTCACATATTTTAGGTCAAATCACAAAGAACTGAGGTGGTGTTCCTTGTCTCCCTTCCTTCGGACACAATTCTGAAAGTTGTCTGGTATCCATTGCTATGAGGCTGGGTGGAACCAGGTTGTAGCAGAATGCACTCAATAGGAGTCATGGCGACGTAGAGGTTAGTGCCCCTGCATGACAGGACAGTGGTCAAGGCTCATCACCAGCACAGGCAGGATATTTTTTTGTCCGACAAGTACAAACCTGGGGGTCAGTCCAATATATGGTGACTGCTAGGGAAGGTCAGGTGGTGCGGAAGGGAACTGATCATCTCACCTCATATAGTTTAGTTTAGTTGACGGATCAACATCACAGATGTAACCCATAAGTGCTCTGTTCTACTCCTAATTGAAGCCCGAGCCCGGAGAAACTCAGTTCAGTGCACAAACTCTGTAGCACCGACGAGGATCCTGAAATACTTTGGGTAGATTTTTAACTCAAAATTTTGCCCGGGCAGCGCTGTTAGGCTACTCTTTTTCGATTTCCAACAGCCAAGGGATTTTTTATGTGCGCAACAATACACACGGGCGTCCGATCTCACTACCCGGAGACCATGGGAAAATTTGCTTACCATAAGTCCACGTGAAAAAATCCTGGCCATCACCGGGGCTTGAACCCGGGACCTCCAGCACTCAAGGCGGACACCATACCTCGAGACCACTCAGTCCAAATGTCACCTCATATGTCATGGTGTAGAATATGTGAAAGCCCAGCACTGCACACCCCACCAGCAGGATCTGCCATGGGGCTACCTTTATCCAATATGCATTTGTTAATTACATTCAAGGTTATTGGCAATCTATATTCTCTCAAGCAGAAATAATAAAGTCACCAGCGTTTGCAAAACTGAACTCTGCAACTCATTGTCAGGACTACACTAGAAATAAATATGATATGTGCATATCTGAACTCAACACACACATACACTCAGATGCGCACATGTGTGAGAGCACACACGCATATACACAGATAGCAACACATACAACTGCATATGGTAGACAATTTTAAAGAATATTTAAAACAATGTTTTAAAATAAAAGCCGAGAAACAAGTCACAAATGATATGTAAAAAAATACAAAATATACGAGACATTTCTACAACAAAATACCCCCCCCCCCTTTATTTATGCACGTAATTCGGCTCAGAATACAACTAAAAAACATGTGGTAATCAATCCCTCAATGTTAGAAGGTAAACAGTAGATAACAACTACAAAAATAATACATCAGTTATCTTATAAGGAAAGTAATTTGAAAATAATGCTGCTCTGTTTAAATATAAAACAATAATCTGTTTTATTACTGATATCTCTCATGACAAACTAAATGAAAAATATTAATGGACAAAGTCACATCCCAACTGTAAGAAATATGTCTAGTAGTTAGTTAACCAACAAATCATCCTACTGCACACTGAACTATTTGTCCACAAGTGCTCAGTTCACCACCTCAGGATCTGACTCAGTGAGTAGCAACTGACAACACCAGTGCTGTGCTGGTTCACTAATCTTCTTTGGCTCCCTGCAAGGCTCTCTTGTCTAGCTTGACCCCATTCGACTTAATGTTCTTGCAGTCTAGTCAAGTTGCAGATTCATCTACTCATCCTGCCTCCCTGAGGGCATTCAGTTATGATGAGTAAAAGAAAAAGCACATCTGTTCGAATTTATTAACAAAAACACATATTTTGTTAAACAAAGAATGAAAATAAAATTTGCTACAAGAAACTGTATATAATATCTTGATATGTAAATAAATTGCTAAAACAAATTCAGGAGTACCCAAGCATACAGCAAGACAAAAGAGTCATGGTTGTAAATGCAAAAGATAAAAAAATGCATCATATGGTGGAGTATGAGAGGTGGTACTGGAACAAACAGACGATCTACTAGTAAGTACAAAATAAAAAGCATATCATATACATAGCTCACATCTCCAGTTCAAATAGAACAGTCCATTTCTTTATGACAAATATATGATATATTTAGCATTTTGAAATATGATGGTCCATTTCTGTATTGAAAATAAAATTACCATTTACATATTTCAAATGTGTGGTCCAATTCTTGGTATTTAAAATACAATTACCAGTTGTGTAATTATAATAAATGAGTTAATTTGTTTTATGATAAATGCATTGTATATTTCAAATGTCATACCTCACTTCTGTATTTTAGATACAATGTCTAATTTCTTTTATGTCAAATACAATATTTCATTTCTGTACATCAAACACAATATTGTATTTCTCTATTTAAAATACCATATCTCATTTATAAATACTGTATCTCAATTTTATATTCCAGATGCAATATTTCATTTCTATATTTTAAGTACAGTACTTCAATTTTATATTTCAAATACACTATATAGTTTCTATATTTCAAATACAATATCAAATACAGTATTTCATTTCTCTATTTCAAATACAATATCTTAATTTTATATTATAGATACAGCATCTCATTTCTATATTTCAAGTAAAAAATCAAATTTTTTATATTTCAAATACAACATCTCATTTCAATATTTCAAGTACAATCTCATTTCTATAATCTAAGAACAATATCTAATTTAAATATTCCATATGTAGTCTGATTTCTATGTTTCAAATGCAATATCTGATTTCTGTATTTCAAATACAACAATGTTTGCACTGTTATTACAATTACCATTTCTAAATTTTAAATAGATGGTCCATGCATTTGGATATTTGAAATACAAATACTACTTCTTTATTTCAAACATGACAGTATTTTAATGGTATTTCAACTAAACTGGTCCACATCTGTAAAATATAATTGTATCATGTTATTTTACTCCAGTTCACAACCTTGTTTTCTCACAAAATAACACACGTTCACATTTGTGCATAAAGTATACTTATATGGTGTGTTATTTTATCAGTGGTTTAATTAATTTCATATGCTGGTTCTGTGGCCCCAAAGTAAAGCAATTCCATGTTGAAATGTATCACTTCAATTAACTGTATATCTTCTGTCTGGCTTCAATACTTCTATCACAGTATGCAGAAGAAAATGAGAGAATTCAGTAGTGATAGTTGGTTGATTAGTTTGTAGTCCTCTGGAAGTGTCTGAAAACAAACCCATGACCTTCTGAGTATAAGGCAAATGGCATAGTCCCTTCGCCACAGAGAGCTTAACTCTCTTCCATCTAATGCACTGACCTTCAGATGGTCTGAGACCTGGAGATAGCTTGCATCTACTGGAGTGAGGTTACTGTACAGATGTGCCCTCCCAACCCGGTACCTTGGTACTATTTCACAGGGACTGTATTGCTGACCCTCCTTCCCCTCTCCAAGCTCAAAAACCAGTGAAATATGCAAGACTGGTCCTGGACCTTCATGTCTGTGGAGAGGCACGGACAGTGTGTATATTTAGTATACACAAACAAGCAAATGTATTGTCATGTTGGACAACAACCAGGACGATGCCAAGAAATCACAAACAGCCAAAAAAATGCTTTGGTTGACTGTGACGTCCTGTAAAGGATATGCAACTAATGTTAAGTATTCACTTTAGTGTTTGTATCTTAGAGAAAAACTAATAAGTAAAAGATCTGATTTTACTAATAAGTAAAAGATCTGATTTTAAGAAAGAAAGATCTTAGGGTAAGACGTTTAGGATTTGATGGTAAATTTTTAAAGATTTGATATTAAGAGGTTAAAGATTTGATATTAAGAGGTTAAAGGTCTAATGTTAATGGGCTAAAGATCTAATGTCAAGAGGTAAAATATGTGATGTTTGAGGGTAAAAACTCTGATGTTAAAGGGTAAGAGATCTGACACTAAGGGGTAAGAGATCTGATGCAAAGGGTTAAAGGCTTTGATGTTAAGGGGTAAAACATTTTACATCCCTATAATTAAAATACTGATTTTCACTACAACCTATCACCACAATGTGGAGACTGCCAGCCTCTGCTGTTCACAGATGTCTCACACATCATCAAAATCTGTCTCACTGTCAGCCAGTTCTGCTGAATCCTCCAAGGTCAGTGACTTTAAGCTGGTAGACCGGGGCGAGGTGACACTCCCATGTTTGCTATTATTCCTGCGCAATCTGTAAAAATAAATTATTTATATATAACATTATATAAACAATGACATGTAACCTACAGGGAACTAATCATTATTACCATTACAACACAGGGGATAGGAATTGTTTTTTATTGACCTGCATTCCCAAGTCAACCCTTACTCAAATGGGTACAAGAAAGTGTCTAGTAAGTAAAAGGCATCACCCACCGAGTGCTGATTGGTCTAGAAAACATGGGTCTAGCAACATATGCCGATCTTCTTCTTCTTCAGCATTCCGAACCATTGAGGTTCTTTGCTGCAGATACAATCCGTCTCCATTCGTCTCTCTGGTTGACCTTCTCTTGCCAGTCGTTGATTCCAAGTGCTTGTAGGTCTGTATATATATTATCTCTCCACCGTCTTCTTGGTCTACATCGGGGTCTACGGTCATTTATTTCCTGAGTGTAGGCGAGTTTTGTTTCCCTATTATCTTCCATTCTTTCTATATGCCCCAGCCATTGCAGTCTATTAGCCTTCATGATACCATTGATTAGCGGGGAGTTAAACATCATAAATGTCATTGTTGCTTCTTCTTTTCCACTCTCCACTTTGTGTATCCCTCATGGGCCCAAAGATGCGTCTTAAAACTTTGTTCTCAAAGGTTTGTAGCAAGGCTTAGTCTCCTTTAGTTGTACTCCAGGTTTCAGAGCCATACAGCACAACTGGTCTAATCAGTGTTTTGTATATTGTGATCTTGGTGTTATGAGATAGCGCATTTGATTTTAGCAGATGTTGTAGAACATATGCCAATAAGGCGTGAAAAAAGATCCTTTACTTTACTTGCACAGAGGGAACTAATTAATATCTCCATTACACGAGCAAGTAAGTACTGTCCCTGTTACATGTGTAAGTAGTTACTAGCACCATTACACAGCAGGAACTAATATAGATCTCTACTCTCACACATGCAACTGTATGTACGTAAGTTTGAAAAGAATGATTAGTGGCTAAACTGTGAGGTGTTGACCTCTAGCTGAACAAAAGCCCTGGTTCGAATTCAACAGTGCACAATTCTTATGAAGTAAGGAGCCTTAGAAAGATATATCCTTCAGGGCCATGAGATAGTGGATCAAATACACAGCTTCTCAGATAAGGGTGAAATATTAGGAACTCCCTTGTTATCATCGATGTCATGGGGTCACTGATAACTGTGAAGGTGAACATCGCTCGCCATCTCACACAATCACCAGAACCCCAGATCAGGTCTGTGCTTGTGCTCTGATTATGCCAGATGGCCAATCCACCCAGGTGTTTATTTTTGTCTTCCTCTTTTTCATTTCCCAACTAAATTTCAAGTTTATTTCTCCTCATAACATGCCCACAGCATTGTCACTGTTTACTTCTAATTTCTCTAACCATTTTGTGATTTTCATCTGCAAATGTTAAATATTCCTTGGACAGTTTACCTGAAGTAGGCTGTAAGTGACAACTCCCATGGCAAAATTGTAAAGTGTTGAAAATCTATTCATAATGGAATATTTGAATAACGAAGACACAAACAATAGATTGCACAATTTATTGCCTGTCACATTTTGCTGCAGCTCATCAGGTACATGCTGCAGAAATCACACAACACAAAGTAAAATAACTAGATAAATCCTTCAAGCTGAAATATACACATATTCGTACAGTAATTGTGATTGTCTAATACGGTAATTTTAAACTGATTATCATGTCTTTCTGTTTGCACAAAGCTGGCCTATGTAGATTAATCATGGTGGCTTCTGCAAACTTAAATCTCTTATTTGAATGCAAAAGTCAAGTGCAAATTACCACAATAATTTCCCCAACAATAGGTTTATGTGCAGTTGCAGCAGTAGATTTTTAAAATTTGAATGAGATGTTTAAAAAAGGAATACAGGTGTTTCAAAACAAATGTTACAGAAAACACCTCTGCATTTTGAACGAGTATAACAAATGCCTGTGTTCAGGAACAAACACATACATATATGCAGGCTAATATCGAGAGAGACCAAATGAAGTGGTCTGGAAATGTTATGAGAATGAAACCTGATCAACTATCGAGCATACAACAAAAAATTATTTGGACATAGAAGAAGACGGTCTCCCTGGCCTAGGAGTTAGCGTCTTTCTCTGTAATCCCATATATTCTCGTGAGTAATGTAACCTGCGCGAGAATCGGTAGCGGTTCTCGTCGCATTGGTAACTTACGGGGTATGTGAGCCGGTCGCTCAGAAAGCAATGGCAAACTACTGAGCGTGATCTTGCCTAGTACATCAACAACAGCTGAAAAATACTGGTGTTGACTGCAATGTCCTGTAAGGGATATGCAACATTAAAAAAAAAAATTTTTTTAAAGAAGACAAAGAAAATTATGGATAGACAAAATCAAGGCTATTCTAAGCAAACAAGGATACAATACACCCAAGGGAAAACATCTGGCCTCAGAACACAAACTTAAGCTCCTCATGCCCTGATGTTTAATGGCAAGTGGGGATTAGGAAAAGAGATACATCACCAATCTGAGGCTAGACAATAGACAAGCTACCCAAAACCACTCTTGTAAATAGCAAACTGTCTAAAGCAAGCGTGAACTGTCCATGCAACCACCTCGATTCTGTGACAAACATTATTTTCATGGGTTTTTTTTAATGAAGAGGGTGACAAAATGGCAAAAAAAAGTGAGCGTCTAGACTGATACAGTATAGACATAACCTATGATGAGAAAAAGCAGTTTATAAGAAGCACTTATAGAACCAAGTGTACACCAGAGCATCCAGGCTACCAGAAAGATTATGCTTATTACCAACTCGTTCAAAGTGGACAAGAAGCAGTTTTCAGATTGTACAAGGCATAACAAGCTGAAATACCAATTATTCAATAAACTAAAGATAGAAGAAATTGATGAATGTAAATGTGGAACTGGTAAAATGGTGGCTAATCATTTTGATGCAAAAGTGTTCAACATATGCAGAACAGAGGAAATTGCTTTGGCCTACACCTGTGACATTCTATATGGAAATGTCAACAATCTCAAGTTCAGTTTCTGTAAATATATTCAGGTTGACATATAAAGAGGGAGTAGGAGGAGCAGCAGCAACAGCAGCAGGAGGAGGGAAAGGCGTACACACCCATAGATGTTCTGTCTCCTGCAGCAAATGTCACCAGATGTAGATGCTAATCTTTCCACTGACACACTGGTTGTAGACTTGTCACCAGGTGTAGATGCTAATCATTCCACTGACTCACTGGTTGCATACATGTCACCAGATGTAGATGCTAACTGATCCACTGACTCACTGGTTGTATACATGTCACATTCATCCCCTTACGCTCATTTCACGAGGCCTGGTCAACCCCAGAGTTGTGATGGCGGAAAAATAATCCTACCACCGCTGAGGATCAAATCTGACCACTGTCTTGGCAAGCATGTACACTAACCACTGTGCCACAATGCCACCATTTGTTTTTCCTCTGCATTCATTTCAGTCTGACAGCCATGGTGTAGTAAATTATATTTTAATAACTCCAATACAAAACAGTGTGATGGATCACATTAGCCAGCAAACAGAACATACTGAACAGTGTGACAATCTACTAACTCTGACTCAACTGGGACCATATGGAGGACCACACTAGCCAGCAAACAGAACATACAGAACATTGTGACCATACAGAACAGTGTGACAATCTACTAACTATGACTCAACTGAGACCATATGGACCACATTAGCCAGCAAACAGAACATAGTGAACAGTGATTGATTGATTGATTGATTTAGGAATCGACATCACAGCATTCGGGGCATTCCCATAAGTGCTCCGTCCCCATCCTCAGCAGCCAGCGAAGCGTTCCAACACTAATAGTACCAGTAGCAATCTGATTATAAGTCCGTCTCGCCTTTCCGTTGAGCGCCGGCCAGATCCCTTCGTCACTCCTCGTTGTCTCATTCTTGCCAGACCATGGTAATCCATTAGCTCCTCCGAGGTGTGCACGTGCTCCCACAAGGCCGCAACCACGTCTGCCTTGTCATGTATCAATACTCCACCAAGTTCTGCAGAGCCAGCCAATCTGTCCGCCTGTTCATTTCCCAGCACGCCGGCATGCCCCGGAGAAAAGAACGGTGAACAGTGTGACAATCTACTAACTCTGACTCAACTGGGACCATATGGAGGACCACACTAGCCAGCAAACAGAACATAGTGAACAGTGTGACAATCTACTAACTCTGACTCAACTGGGACCATATGGACTATATTAGCTAGCAAACAGAACATAGTGAACAGTGTGACAATCTACTAACTCTGACTCAACTGGGACCATATGGAGGACCACATTAGCCAGCAAACAGAACACACAGAACAGTGGACAATCTACTAACTCCGACTCAACTGGGACCATATGGAGGACCACATTAGCCAGCAAACAGAACACACAGAACAGTGGACAATCTACTAACTGTGACTCAACTGGGACAATATGGAAGACCACATTAGCCAGCAAACAGAACACACGGAACAGTGGACAATCTACTAACTGTGACAATATGGAGGACCACATTAGCCAGCAAACAGAACACACAGAACAGTGGACAATCTACTAACTGTGACTCAACTGGGACAATATGGAAGACCACATTAGCCAGCAAACAGAACACACAGAACAGTGGACAATCTACTAACTCTGATTCAACTGGGACCATATGGACCACATTAGCCAGCAAACAGAACATAGTGAACAGTGTGACAATCTACTAACTCTGACTCAACTGACATACGTCACTTACCTGGACTGAAGGTGCCTGACCTGAACATCTAGGCTCTCTACCTGAGTCTGCAGCTCTTCACTTGTTCTCTGAGCCTTGCGTGCTGCATTTCGTTGTTTATCAACCTGATTCACAGAACAGTTCATTGGTTACAACTCCATCGTTAAAGTAAAAAGATTTGTTGGTTGTGAATTTTCTTGAAGACTGTGAATTTTACCTCTTGGAGTCAGGGTCGTTTGAGCCCCAAATATTACTTCTATCAAAGTGACATTGGTTAGACAAAAATAAAGTGTGATATTTTACAAACACACTGTCTTGTTCTGCCAGTGTTGGTTCAACATTTATGGCTATCATTTTAACACACAGAGTTTTAAGGTCATAGAAATTATCCAGAACACCAGGGACCGAGATCTGTGGAGCAACATGGATGCCTCTGCCAGTGTGCGTGGGAAATGATAATGATCATTTTACCCAAAAAACAAAATTGTATTTACAAAACATATGGTTACTGAGTTGAGATGAGTCAAGAACCAACATCACAGCACTTGAGACATTCCCATGTGTGCTCCATCCTCACCTTCAACGTATGGCTAATGTAGGATCAACATCACATAACATGAGGCAATCTCACAGTTGCTCATGCTCCATCAGCAGATGTCTTAAGATGATGCTGATTGTTCCAGTAATATGCTGGTTATAAACACTTTGGATGCATGTTCTCATGTCACTCCTTACTGCAGCCAGACCCAACTACAATCCCAAGCATCCTTCCTCAGACATGTTGTGTCATTTGTTTCTGTGTTATCAGCAAGCAGCTGTTCATAGATTCCGAGCTGGCTCCTTTGCCATATGCAGTAATGTGTGTGCAACTGCTGGTTTTTCTAGGGACTGCTGCTTCCATTAACGATAAATTTAATTGTTGTGGTAGACTCTTGTGTTGGCATTCTGGCAGTGGCCTTATGCATGTATGTGTGTGCATGATCTTCTTCTTCTTCGTTCATCCGGATTTTTTTTTTTTTCCGGATGTGATTGCGTTGTGCCCGTTTACAGCAGAGCTGCGTTCTTGCGCCGTTAGGCCGGCACATCCGACTTCTGCGGGCATTTGTTGACCGGGTTAACCTTCCCGGGTGTGCATGATCTTGCTGTCTGCTTCACTTTTCACATGGGACAGTGAAGAGAATTTTCACAACAGCAGGAGAGGAAGGTCAAGCCTTTAGAAATGTAATGTTATAAGGAGGTTCAGTCTACAAGGTGTGGACTGTGCCTGGCCCTGCAGCCAGCAGGGTTAGGATTGGCTAGCCTCTCCCAGGAAGGGTGGTAAGTGAAAATTAGTAGCCTGCCGATGACCCGCAGACTACACAAGTCAACTGTCAAAGACCTAGGGAGTACCACCTGCATGAGAAGTGGAGGAAAAGGATATAAGAGGATATATGATACAATCCCTACTGGGAGTAACAAGGCCCTACCCAGGGAATAGAAAAGACAACGGGAATGAGTGGGTGAACAGGTCTCCACTCAGACACACCAGTGTCAACCTAAGAAGTGAGAACTCTGGTCGGGTTGTAAGTACACCCGCCCAAAAAGATGTAAGGAACTCTTAAGAGAGTTTACCCGTGGATAGGCCACGTGAAGCACGCAATCCTAGGGATCGTCGTGAGCCATCCGCGCGTGGTGTGAATGCGACAGCTGAGTCTTAGCAGACGGGGGACTGACTGTTTAGATGAACGCATCGGCCAAGGCGATGTGGTTTTTGTTATGTAGATATCAGTAGTGCTAGTGCCTAGGACTGACTTTGATAGAGTGAATATTGTATATTATTATGCTTGTAAATACTGTGTGATTCAATGATGGCTCTACATTTTGTGAGCGCCAAGCTGAATTAAAATGTGTAACTAATCCTCTTGTACGCCTTACGAGTTTATCGTGTGGTGCAAGCGAAGTATCCAGTAATGCTTGTCAACCTCGGTTGTTGACACGTGGTGCAGACTGGGAAACCATGACCGCGAGGTTATGGGCTCGCCATAGGGGATGGACTCCCTATGGTCAGATTTGTTTCCTAAACCTGTAACTGGCCTAGCAAGCCGGCAGGGGATCTTCATACTGCTCGTAGAAAAACTAAGAAGTATAAACGGACTGACCCAAATGGGATGAGACAGGGAGGTTCTTTGGATATTAGGGACCAGGAGGAAGAGAGGTATTGACTTCTGCATGATCTGGAAATTGAAGAGAAGAGAATTGCCTCATCAACAGCATTAACTCTGTAGGGATGAAATACCTTGGGCATATTGGATGTCACGGCAGTTTGGAGAGAGCAGTAATGTAGGGCGTGCTATAATTAGAGGGGTATTCTGCAATGGGTCAGATGATGACTCTAATGAAAGCTATACTAAAGAGACAAGTTGAAGGCAGCTGATACGTGGGAAGGTAACCTGAAATAATGGATGAGCTGCTATCTATAAAACTGTACCATGAGATACGGAGACGTTTTGGAGATCCATAGCAGGCAATGTTCACTGTACAGATGCCATTTGGAGATGTCAAAGTTCAATATTGCAAACAAAACATAATTTGATAAGACACTTTATTCACCCCAATGCTGTGTTATCAATGCCAGACATGGACAGTCCTTGAAATACACAGGTGTAATATCACACCTTGTGAGATGAGATGCATTAGAAACACAGCTGGGAGAAAAAGGAGAGACAGCGAGACAAATTAGGAACAATGAACAAGTGTAGGGATAACACATGGTACTGACTTTATAGAACACCAAAGAATTAAGTGGTTTGGACATTTAGCTATAGTGGAACAAGATCAACCAGCTGCTAGAATGTTCTACATGAGAACATTGGGATACAAGGCGGGAGGATGACCCATGAAGAGTTGGTTAGATGGAGTAAAAGAGACCTTGAAGAAATCGTATACGACATTAACACAATCGACAAGACAAGCAAAACACAGAAAACTGCACTAGAAGAAGAATGTTCATTATTAAAAGCTGGGAGTTTTCTCATCTCTTGCATTGAAGTAAAATAGGGACCCTTTGAGATGCCTTGAGGTGTACTGGGTATAAGGTGCTGGCCCCTTATTTGTGTGGACCAATTGGCACTTGATGGGTGATGTGGTCAGTCTTCACTCCCCAAGATATGTCCTGGCACTCATGTTAGGCTGCGTAAACCTGGTAGCCCAGGTCAAAGGTCAATTTTAATGTATCCAGCTTGATGGAGATTCGAACGCTTGACTACTTGCTAGCCACTGCACTACTGTGGCTCCCTCTTGCAGTGAAATATATGAACTAACTTGACCACATGTGGATGTGCTACAATACCTCATCTTCCACCGCTGCTAAGTCATGCTTTAATTTGTCCACTCTGCTTCTCAACGTACGGACCTCAGTTTCGTACTGCTCTGCCCGTCGCCGATGATGGTCAAGCTCTGTCGTTCGCTCTGCAAGTGCTTTCTTGAGCTTCCCATGAATGTGCTGCAGATCAGCAAGTTCCTGGACATAATGGAAAATTGTGCTGATTTAATCAGAAAGAATAGGAAAATGTAGCTTGATGATTTAATCTACATTTTGGTTAGAGCATACTATAGAAATTTGGCTTTCTCTGTGGCCACATCTACTGTGTATCATGCCTTTTTGAAAGTCATGAATTCATGATTTTTTATAGGTTATTTCTCACTTGTTGCACTGACTGCAAAACCTCCTTAAACTGGCTGAGTTCAATATACTCAGACCGACTGATGGTGTGTGAAGAATAATCACAAATGGCACAACAGCTCAAACATGGTTTAGTTTTCAGAGTTCAATATATTCAGACTGACCTCTGATGGTTTGTGAAGAATAATCACAAATGGCACAAAAGCTCACCTTGTTTTTTTCACAGAGTTCAAACTGCAAGGTTTTGATGTCAGAATCCACCAATGATGATGATGTGTGACTTTTTTTCTCCAGTTCTTCTTCTAGATCTGCCACCTGGTGAATAGAGCATATGGATGCACTTCAAAATGTGGCGATACTCTTAAAAATAGGTCCATAAAAACAATTTTCTGACAAAAACATATACCAAAACTAATTAACAAAATAAACCAAGGAGACAGCATAACATGCTGAAGACTAAAGAAGGGAGGCAATGTACATATATTATTCTAGAAAAGAAAAAAACAATTATCACTTAGTAAGTAAAGGTCCTTTATACATGACCAATATGCATTAGGCATATTAAGCTAGAGCTGTATTATTGTAGACCATATGGCATTCATTGAGTCATCACCATGTTACCACCTTTACTTCCCAAGGCATTTCCAGGTACACATTTTAGGCTAGGTCCACCTGGGAGCCCAGGTCAATGTTTTAAAATGTGAAACTGCTCTGATGCAGATTGAACCCAAGACCACTAGTGCAGCAAATGAACATCTAGTTCAGTGGTTCTCAACCAGTGGGGAATTCCCCCCCCCCTCCTCAGGGGGGGGGGGGGGGGGGGATTTTAAGGTTTCCAAGGGGGGAATGAAGACCACAGATTGGCATTTTCAAATTGGCTTCAGGACCACACAAAATTTGATCAGGAGATTAAGTGTACTCGTGACGTTAAATTCCACGATTATTTCAAGATCGCGTTAATACAAGAACCGATTACTTGATATTGTTTTCCCTCCATAATTTACAATTCTGTGCTTCTAGCCCTTCTGAGATTTGTTCTATAATGTAAGTAGACCCGCAAATCACGTTTTATGCAGATGCTTAGACGTGTTCTAGTATGTTATTAAATTTAGCTTCTATTTTTATGTATAATGTGTAATTTTCGACTATTAAGAGTGAATCAAATGAAAATGATGAAGATCACATGCTGTAATGTGATATTTAAATAGCAGGAAATAGCCGTTTCCTTGTCATACTACAACGATGGCTAATATCATTATGGAATATTCACAGTGAGCTGAATGTCAATGAATGCACGTTTGCATTCGACAAACATTGTATGTGTAATTTTTCATCACTCTACATGAGACTGTTTATTTTTGGGTAACTTATCATGACCTCACTCATTTTCTTTGATATCACCATTGTTACTGTTTTCTTGATATTCAAGGAGAGTCTAATATAATTTATGTGGTGTTTTAATAAAATATTGTGAATATAAAAATGCTTTTATTTAAGTTTTAATATCCATCAGCATATTAATTTGCCATTAACTATAAAACGTATCTTTGCATGTAAAGGTTATGTACAACTATGGAAGAAAATAAGGATTTTCACTATTATAGGCATGTTATTTTTAATGCACCTTTTGAGGTTGACAATTTTGGAAAGGTGGGGGGGGGGGGGGAAATGACAGTCTGAACATATGGTGAAAGGGGGGGAGGGGGCCACGGGCCAAAAAAGGTTGAGAACCACTGATCTAGATGCTCCGCTATCACAGCTAGGAAGAATCATCATTATCATTTAGCACTTCCTTTGCAGAAGACCACTCCCCTTCTCAAAGACTCACTTGCCAGTTCTCCTGCCTTCTACATTTTTGTGCATAGGGTGACTTTAAGTCCTGTGTCCATCACTGTGTGTTGTCTTTAAGTCCTGTGGCCATCATTGTGAGGTGTCTTTGACTCATGTGTCCACCATTGTGTGGTATCTTTAAGCCATATGTCCACTATTGTGTGGTGTCTTTAAGTCTTATGTCCACCACTGTGTGGTGCTTTAAGTCTTGTGTCCACCATTGTGAGGTGTCTTTGACTGTGTCCACCACTGTGTGGTATCTTTTAGCCATATGTCCACTATTGTGTCCACCACTGTGTGGTGCTTTAAGTCTTGTGTCCACCATTGTGAGGTGTCTTTGACTCATGTGTCCACCATTGTGTGGTATCTTTAAGCCATATGTCCACCATTGTGTGGTATCTTTAAGTCCTATGTCCACCACTGTGTGGTGCTTTAAGTCTTGTGTCCACCACTGTGAGGTGTCTTTGACTCATGTGTCCACCACTGTGAGGTGTCTTTGACTCATGTGTCCACCATTGTGTGGTATCTTTAAGTCCTATGTCCACCACTGTGTGGTGCTTTAAGTCTTGTGTCCACCACTGTGAGGTGTCTTTGACTCATGTGTCCACCACTGTCAGGTGTCTTTGACTCATGTGTCCACCACTGTCAGGTGTCTTTGACTCATGTGTCCACCACTGTCAGGTGTCTTTGACTCATGTGTCCACCACTGTCAGGTGTCTTTGACTCATGTGTCCACCATTGTGTGCTATCTTTAAGTCTTATGTCCACCACTGTGAGGTGTCTTTGACTCATGTGTCCACCATTGTGTTGGTCAGATCTTGCTTTGTCTCTCAAAGACCATGCTGTTCTTTCTAAACCACTCTGACATCTTACATGGTCAAATTAAAATCAAGAAAGTACTTCATCATTTTTCACATGAAGTTGATGTATCTCTGGAGCTTCAACTTAATATTACTAATGAGCCTGTCTTGTGTCACAGCACGGAAGGGATTCAACACACAAATTAATCAATGACGTCAGAGATCGTGATTTGTAGACAGGTATGGTCACTCACGCCAGCTGGCGAGGCACTGGATGATGATGATGATGATGATGATGATGATGATGATGATGATGATGATGATGATGATGATGATGATGATGACGAGCATAATCTACAACAACGTATGTACCTGAGTGCGTAGTTTCTTATTGTCTCTCTCTAGGGCCAACTTGTCAGACTCTAGCCTCTCTCGCTTGGCCCACTCACTGGCGTTCTCTGCTTGAATACGCTCCAACTGCAATGATCAATTACACTTAACCTGACAGACTGCAATGATCAATTACACTTAACCTGACAGACTGCAATGATCAATTAACATAACCTGACAGACTGCAATGATCAATTAACATAACCTGACAGACTGCAATGATCAATTAACATAACCTGACAGACTGCAATGATCAACCACACATAGCCTGACAGACTGCAATGATCAACCACACATAACCTGACAGACTGCAATGATCAATCACACATAACCTGACAGGCTGCAATGATCAATCACACATAACCTGACAGACTGCAATGATCAACCACACATAACCTGAAAGACTGCAATGATCAATCACAGATAACCTGACAGACTGCAATGATCAACCACACATAACCTGAAAGACTGCAATGATCAATCACACACAACCTGACAGACTGCAACGATCAACCACACATAACCTGACAGACTGCAATGATCAATCACACATAACCTGACAGACTGCAATGATCAATCACAGATAATGTTACAGACTGCATGAATCTTCATATACTAAATGTGGCTCTATAGTCTAAGTTAATTAGAAAACAAACTTTTTTTCATGCGAGACACATTGCATATATGGTGCGAGCTTAGAGGTATGATGTCCGCCGTCAATTCTAGAAGACTGGATGTGGGATGTGACTATATAAGGAATCAGAGGATGGTATACCTCTTCCTTAATTCTGCCATCAGGTCTCTTGGGTAAGGAAGAAAAACTTGGAGGACCTGTCTCCATGCTGTACTCATTACAAATACCTCAATAGTTGGAAAACGAAGAGAGGAGGCCACATGGATCGATGTCCAGGCCATATTTCAAATTAGAAAATTATGGAGCTCAGCATGGGTAAATGGATAAGAGCACTCATTCTTAAACTTCTGGTGTGCTGATGCAGAGGTAGCAGGTTCAACCTCTACACCGGTCAGTTGGACTAAAGTGTTGACTTCTCGTCCTTGAATTGGAGACGTAAACTACAAGTACCTCAGAAGTTGGAGTGGGTTTGCCTGAGGGTGAGAGACACTGGTAAAAGATAAAGCTAATCCGCATGTCAAAAATCTGTCCAGTGCACTAGAAGAAGTAACACGTGTATGGGCTACCCTTGAGTTCAAGACGAGCGAACCAAATAAAGGGGATGAACCAAAGAATCTAGCATATTTTGTTGGATGAACCAAAGAATCTAGCATATTTTGTTGGATGAACCAAAGAATCTAGCATATTTTGTTGGATGAACCAAAGAATCTAGCATATTTTGTTGGATGAACCAAAGAATCTAGCATATTTTGTTGGATGAACCAAAGAATCTAGCATATTTTGTTGGATGAACCAAAGAATCTAGCATATTTTGTTGGATGAACCAAAGAATCTAGCATATTTTGTTGGATGAACCAAAGAATCTAGCATATTTTGTTGGATGAACCAAAGAATCTAGCATATTTTATCTTTCATTTTTCAGCCTTTCCCTCACTGCTCACAGTCAGCTGTAACTTAGAGTCTTATGAAGTGGTCAAAGACCTGGTGCTTCATTGTAATGTTAATGATATAGGGTGTACTTTTAATGACTGTGTAGTGTTTAAAAATATTTCCGGTCCAAGTTTTGTATTCACTTTCTGTAAAGTTCATGCAACATAATAGGTAAATACAAAACTTGAACCTGCAATATTTTAAACACTGCACAGTCAAAAATATACCCTGTAGATTTCCCATGTACCCTGACCTGTGGAAGCTGACACAACCTGCAACAACCACTCATGTCCATCTCACTATACCTCTCTTCTGAGCTCTGTGATCTGCTTATCCAAGCTTGTCCTGGAGACTGCTTCATCCTCAAGATCTATGGCCAGGCGGCTGAGCTCATCTTGATGGAGTTTTTTGTTTCTGTCCATCTGTAGAAGATACGAAAGGCATGAAGATTAGCCTAGCCAACGATAAAGGTAAATCCCATGGTGGTGAAGGGGCAGGTATACAATACTTCCTTCTCTGCCTTTCTTCTGTCAATGGAGAACAGACCCTCAACCAGCTCAGCCAAGTCCTTTATAGGCTTGTCCTTGATTGGTTGGATATTGCAGCTAAAGTCTTCTATGGAATGAGGTATAATGAATGAAACACCAGTCAACAAGTTGGTGGTAAGCTTTACTAGAATACGATCAACAAGTAACAAAATGGACGTTGCAGTCAAAGCCTTTGCCAGCATACAAACAACAAACAACAAACACACACCAATAAAACAACATGACAAACTTTGCCAGCATACAAACAACAAACACACACCAATAAAACTACATGACAAACTTTGCCAGCATACAAACAACAAACACACACTGATAAAACTACGTGACAAACTCTACATGAACATAATAATAAATGTTTGCATATCCTTTACAGGACATCACTGTCAACATCAGCATCTTTCAGCTGTTGTTGATTTCTTGGCAAGATTACGCTCAGTAGTTTGCCATTGCTTTCTGAGCGGCCGGCTCACATACCCTGTAAGTTACTCACGCGATTCGAACCACTGCTGATTCTCACCGTCGTCACATTACTTACGAGAGTATACGAGATTATGAAGAAAAGTCGCTAACCTCTAGGCCAGGAATCCGGCTACATGAACATACAAGTGTATGTATATATATATAAGCTACTCATCTGTTTCCTTGTTGTGAACTGAATATGTGTGTAATCAAATCTGAGTGTATGATTATGTATGGAATGAGGTAGCTAGTCTCACACCAAATGACATGCATTTCACATATACTAGATCATGACATAATGGGGTAGGGTGACCAGCTTCTATGTTACCATCTTTCCCTGACAGAAAATTATATGGTGCACATTTTGCTATGCAGTCAAGTGCCCGCATCTCCATCATAAGCCACACAAGAAGAATCTCAACACACTGCACAAGCTCTGTAGCCCCGGGGAGGATTCAACAGTATGCATACCAGAATCATCATCATCATCATCATCATGTGCCATGACGATAAGCGTGGGCGGTCATGTTTCGCAGTCTCATGCGATCACCAGAGTCGTGAATAAGCTCAGTGTTCTTGTCTCAACCATACCACAAGGCCAAGCCATCCAAGTGTTTAATTCTCTGCCTTCCCTTTTTTCTCTTCCCCTTGATCTTGCCAGTTGTCACCAAGTTCTCCACTTTATTTCTTCTCATAACGTGGCCAAAAGTCTAATTTCTCTAATCAGTTTATGGTTTTAATTTGTTTCTTGTAGGACTTGCTCATTGGTTTTTATGTCTGTCCATGGTATACTTAGCATTTTCTTCAGAAACCACATTTCCACAGCCATCAGATGTTTTTTTAGCTTGTCTGCTCATTGTCCACGCTTCACTAGAATCACTCATGCTTTAAACATTCATATGTGGATGGGTTTTCTCATTTTGAAATGTAGCCTGCACAGTGGTCTATTAAGTCTGCTCCTTTCAATGTCCTTCTGCTGAAATATTTTGTAATAACAAAACATGCGGACAGATCCCCCTAGTTTTTTGCCCTTGTCTGAGAAGGCTAGATATCTGAACCATCCCCAGGATCACTGAGGGGAATGATGTCCTTTTCTTATTTGTAAAAATGCACACAACCTATATGATTTGCAACTGTCATGGGATTATTTAACATGTACAGTTTGCACAAGGGACTCTCCAGTTTTTCACCCATATCCGAGAAAGCTAGGCACCCAATTTTACTACTCAAGAGACTAGGGGGGTGTGTGATATCATTAGAAACATATTCTTCTTCTTCTTTCGTTCGCTTGAAATATGTCTATATCTGCAATGTCGTCTCTTGCATGAATTGAACTGTTTTTTTCAGTTCACACAGTGGTCCATAGAGTTTATCTTCCACTGTCGTCTCTCTAGGCCAGAAGGTTTGCCTAGATATGTTATATTTTGGGCAGTCTTGGAGTATGTGCTCTGCTGTCTGTGACGCCAATCCACATGTGCACATGGCTGTTTCACCAATCTTGAATTTTGTATACATGTGGTTGCGTAATCTATTGTGTCCTGTTCTGAGGCGCAGAATAATTACTTGTTCTGGTCTGTCCATAATGTGGTAGTCATCTTGAGCAGGTTTTGGTGGCTTTCTGACTGATTTGATCATTCTTTTCTTTTGGTGGTATGTAACGGGCACATCAGGCTGTTCCTCTTTGGCTCCTTCCTTAGCCAATTGATCAGCTCTGTCGTTTCCGGGTACTCCACAGTGGGATGGTATCCACTGTATGGTGACTTTATGCTGACTGCTAAGTTCAGAAAGTAGTGTCCTTAGTACTGGCAATTTCCCAGAGAGGAGCGCCTCGAGTACTGATTTTGCATCTGTTAGTAGCACCACAGGTTGTGTACCATTGCTGTTATTTAGTAATTTCTCTGTTGCTATCTTGATTGCCTCAATTTCGGCATCATAGTTATGGCAGTACTTTCCTGTCGGAACTCTGGCTGTGTCCCTAGTAGTATTTGGGTATTCTATGTACACTCCCGCTCCTCCATTTCGAACAGCATTTTGTGCTGACCCATCTGTGTAGACTCGGATCCAGAGGTCCTGTGGGTATTCTTCATCAAGGAAGCTGAGAGTGGCTGTTCTGCGCTGCACACTGTTCTGTTCTTCCTTGTCAAATATTCCTCTCACTTTTGTCTGGATTTGTAACGATAGTCTATGCTCATCTTTCCATGGAGTTCGCTCTGGAATAGTTGTTAGGGGGATACCAACTGTGGGCAGATCAGTGGTTTCTCTGCAGAGTTGTTTGGCCTGGTGGATAAAACTACTTCTTTTCAACCGCCCCATAGCTAGGTTTTCAAATCTGTTCTTCATAGGGTGGCCTGGCAAGCTGAGGAACTTTTCTGCTTGTATTAGCGTTTTCGTATCTCTGCGCTCACTCAGTGCCTGTGTCCTCCCCATCTTCTCCATTTCCACTATAGGGGTTGATCTCATCCCTCCTGTGGTGACTCTAAGTGCTTGATTTTGCACCTTGTCCAGCTCTTGTAGTGTGGTATTTGATGCTGAACACCACGCAGTTGACCCATATTCCAGGTGTGGTCTGTTGGTAAACTTTGCTAAGTATTTTCGTACTGGCTCCCCATGTGGTTCCACTTAGCTTTCTCAGGATGGCTATTTTCCTTCTGGCTTTTGCTACTGCTTTGTTGATGTGCTTTCTCCATGTCAGCTTGCCATCAAATGTTACTCCAAGGTATGTTGGTTCTTTATCTTCTCTTAGGGGTGTTCCATTTATCTGGATGATCCCTGCCTTTTGTTTTGGAGAGAGGGTAAATAGGGTGGTGCTGCACTTGTCAGTGTTTATGCTGACACACCATCTATTTGCCCATGCAGCAAATGTATCTACAGCTCTTTGTAGCAATCTGGTGGCCACTGATGCATATTCATTTGTGCTCCATAGAACCAGGTCATCGGCGTACATTGCCGCTTTAATTCCATGCGGTAGGTGAGCAACAAGATCATTGATGAAGATTAGAAAAAGTGTGGGGGACAAGACTCCGCCCTGGGGGACACCGTGACGCAGTAGTACTTTCTTGCTCTTGAGTCCGTCTATCTGTACTCGGGCTCTTCTGTTGTGCAAGTATGCTTTCACCCATTTGTACATTCTTCCATTGACTTTGCAGTTTCTCAGTTTCTTCATCAGACCTTCTTTCCAGACTTTGTCAAAGGCTTTCTTCAGATCTATCCATGCCGCAAGCACCAGCTTCTTCTCTTGGAATGCATCCTCAATTTCTTGAGAGAGGTAGGTTGTCTGATCTTCCGTAGAGTAGCACTGCCTAAAGCCAGCCTGTTGTGGCACAAGGATGTTTTTACTTTCAATGTACCACTGCAGTCTGTGATTGATGATGCGCTCCAGTGTTTTGCAGAGACAGCTGGTGAGGCTAATTGGTCTGTAGCTAGAGGCAATGGAACCATCTTTCCCTGATTTTAGGAGGGGTATCATGATTGCTTCTCTCCAGGCTTGTGGAACACTGCCTAAGGTCCAGCTGTTATTGAAGATCTGCAACAGCTTTGTTTTGGCCTCTGTTCCTAGGTTCCTGATCATTTCATTGGAGATACCATCAGCTCCTGGTGACTTTCTCATTTTCAGTTTTGATATGGCTAGCTCCAGTTCGCTGATTGTGATGGGTGCCTCCAGAACCTCATGTACTATTTCCTTCTGTCCTGTATGTTGTCGTTTCTCTCGAATCTCTTGTTGTTTCTCTGGACTAATTTTGATATTGCTATCTTGTGCGAACGAGTCCGCAAAATGGTCAGCTGCTTGCTTTCTTGTTAAGATTTTTCCATCTTTATGTAGTGCAATTTTTGAGTTTCTCCCTGTGCCCTCGTCATTAAGCTGTTTTATTAGCTTCCACAATTTCCTTGTGTCTCTTTCAAAGTTCAGAGACTCCGTTTTCTCCTGCCAGCTTTTCCGTCTAGCCTGCAGCTTGGCCCTTTGAAATTTGGCTTTTGCATGCTGGAATTTATTGTGGTGCTCTTGGCTGGGTGTGGCCTCTGCTTGCTTTCTACACACTTCAACATCATTATGCAACTGTTCCAGTTCACTACTCCAGTAGGGTTTATATTGTTTACGGGCTCCTCTTGGTACTGTTTCTCGCGCTGCCTGTAGTATGCATTTCCCAAACTCTTCAACTGCTTTATTTATGTCTTTCTCAGTGTTCAGGTTTCTAACCAGTATGCTGGTGCGATGCTTGTACATTGCCCAGTCTGCTTTCTTGTAGTTCCACCTCGAGAGGGTGCTGCTTTCACTTACAAGCTCATTTTCTACGGTTAGAAAGACTGGCCGATGGTCACTGCCACCAAGTTGTTTCCCAACAATTCGTGTAATGTTCCACTCCAGGTCTGGTGAATGAAAAGCCAGGTCAGGTGTAGTTGTAGAGTGCCATGATCTCGAGTAGAAAGTATGTGGGTCGGACGGCTTGTTAATCAACATGAATCTATTCTCATCCTGCCAGTCTTCCAGTCTCTCTCCTCTCTGGTCCATGTGATCATAGCCCCAGCTCTGCGAGTGGCTGTTGAAATCGCCACACACAATCATTTTTTCTTTTAGTGGTAGAGTTTCCAGTGCCTGTGGGCGGTCACTTGGACAGTAGTAATTGATCAGATGTAGATCTGTATTACCTGTCTTAAGTTTAAGTGTCTGATACTCAGCCCCTTCCATGTAGACTTTGATTTGGGAAGCCATGATGTTATTTCTTACAAGGGTCAGTATCCCACCTTTTCGCCTGTCCTTTCGGTCAGATCGGTAACACTGGTAGCCTCTGATTTTGAAGGCTATATTTTCATTGAGGTGAGTTTCTTGCAAGCAACATATGCTTACTTTTTCTTGATCCAAGATTTGTTCTAATTCTATTTTTTTGTTGCTGACTCCCTCCGCATTCCAGTGCATTATTTTAAGTCTTCGTTTAGTATGGCCAGTCGTCCTATTCTCATGTCCCCTGGCTCCACAGGACATCTGAGAAGGACCTCCAGTAGTTGGGGTTGGACCCTTTCGAGGCATAGGGCCCGGCACTGCACCTGCCTGGGGGTCCAGAGCAGGGCAAGCACCATAACGATTAGCAGTAGTCGACATATTCCATTTTGCGTGATTGCGTGGCATCCTGATTTCTGTGGTGCACCTCTTGGCTGGTTGCCTCCGTCTTCAGCACCTTTCTTTGCTAGAGCAGACTGTGGTCTCACTCGAATTAGAAACATATGAATCTTGTACAAATGGCCAGCCCTGTCTGGGGATCAAACCAGACAATGTCTGAGATCACATGAGCAGCTGTACCTCTCAGTCATCATCATTATCATCATCATCATCATCCAGTGCCATGCCAACTGGCATGGATGATCATGCCCCTCCACAAATTGCGATCTCCAATGGCATGGATCAATGCGGGTGTTAATTCCCTTCCGTGCCATGACACAAAACTGTTTAGAAGTTTCTCATGCTGTCATTATTAATGATGAAACATGTAAAAAATATGTGAACAGGAATTAAATATGACACATAAAGCAAACAATTACTCTAAATAAAGAAACTCTTTCCATGAGAGACAACACTGAATAATGATTCCCTTCACACAACTTCAGAACAATATACAGAACCCTCTTGACAAACAACACTTATAAATTATCTAATTTCCACTGATGCAATGGCTTCTGTAATTAACATATCCTCTAATAAAGCAATATTAAAACAAGTAACAAACTCTCAAGAAAGATAACATTCAGTTATCTGTGGCTGATTTTAAACCTGGGATGTAAGGATGATGAAACTGTGTTCAACACCCCCAAGCTGCAGATGCTGACATTGTGCATATAGGTTTCCAGTTTTATATTGTCTACATGTCCTCTAGCAGATCACTTCACATGGATTTTCTCAATGATGTGAGCTTCAGCCAATCAGAAATCAATGGCGAACTACTGAATGTAACATTGCCTAAAACATCACCAATAGCCAATAAATGCTGGGGTTGATTTCAACATTCTGGAAAGGAAATGGAAACGACTTTTTCGTGTGTCCTCTTATCTCAACTCTCTCACTATAAGTGCTAATCAGTATCCACGAGTAAGAAAATTCAGTGAATTAAATATGCTCAGAAATAGTTTCTAAATTTTTCTAAATATATATAATCAGTCTTTTACTCATATGCTTCAACTTCATAAAAGTTAAAATCAAATAATCTATCTGTGATTCTCATAGGGTAACTGTAACCCGAGACACTGCCATCGAAGTGTGGAGTGTTGGGAATACTAGGTCATGGCACAATGAGGTATGGTGATCAACTTCTTCCGTCCCCTAATGCCCATCCTTTCCACAAAATATATTCATAACCATGCCACCAGGCCAGATCTAGCCCACAGCCATGCTAGTTGCAAGCAATGAAACCAAATCAAATCCAGCCACTGCTAAGGATTGAACTCCAGATAACTGTATTGGTAAAAACGGCAACTACTCAATAAATCAAGAAGACACAAAATCAGAAATCAAGAAATCAAGACTAATGTGGGAGTTATAGCAGCACTAGATTTTATCAGAAAGCAGCAAGTTAAATAGTTTGGCCATGTAACTAGATTACCAACTAGCAGTATACCACAACAAGCTATGATGTACAGACCAGATGCAAGCAGAAGAAGAGGCCGGCCACATAAACGATGGACAGAGGGAATAGCAGAGTCCAGAGGAATCTTGAAACATGAAGCACATAAACAGGCACACTCCCACTGTTTTCACTTCACCTCGACACCGCAAGGTACAAGAGGAACCTGATGAGATGAGATGAGACCCACTGTGTTATTACAGCTCTTCTCCTTCTACTGCGGCCTGTTATCTTCTTCTTCTACTGTGGCCTGTTATCTTCTCCTTCTACTGTGGCCTGTTATCTTCTCCTTCTACTGTTGCCTGTTATCTTCTCCTTCTACTGCGGTCTGTTATCTTCTCCTTCTACTGTGGTCTGTTATCTTCTCCATCTACTGTGGCCTGTTATCTTCTCCTACTACTGTGGCCTGTTATCTTCTCCTTCTACTGTGGGCTGTTATCTTCTCCTTCTGCTGCGGCCTGTTATCTTCTCCTTCTGCTGCGGCCTGTTATCTTCTCCTTCTGCTGCGGCCTGTTATCTTCTCCTTCTACTGTGGTCTGTTATCTTCTCCTTCTACTGTGGCCTGTTATCTTCTCCTTCTACTGTGGCCTGTTATCTTCTCCTTCTACTGTGGCCTGTTATCTTCTCCTTCTACTGTGGCCTGTTATCTTCTCCTTCTACTGTGGCCTGTTATCTTCTCCTTCTACTGTGGCCTGTTATCTTCTCCTTCTACTGCGGCCTGTTATCTTCTCCTTCTACTGCAGCCTGTTATCTTCTCCTTCTACTGTGGCCAGTTATCTTCTCCTTCTACTGTGGCCTGTTATCTTCTCCTTCTACTGTGGCCTGTTATCTTCTCCTTCCACTGCGGCCTGTTATCTTCTCCTTTGGCCAGTTATCTTCTCCTTCTACTGCGGCCTGTTATCTTCTCCTTCTACTGCGGCCTGTTATCTTCTCCTTCTACTGCGGCCAGTTATCTTCTCCTTCTACTGTGGCCTGTTATCTTCTCCTTCTACTGTGGCCTGTTATCTTCTCCTTCTACTGCGGCCTGTTATCTCCTTCTACTGTGGCCTGTTATCTTCTCCTTCTACTGCGGCCTGTTATCTTCTTCTACTGTGGTCAGTTATCTTCTCCTTCTACTGTGGCCTGTTATCTTCTCCTTCTACTGTGGCCTGTTATCTTCTCCTTCTACTGTGGCCAGTTATCTTCTCCTTCTACTGCGGCCTGTTATCTTCTCCTTCTACTGCGGCCTGTTATCTTCTCCTTCTACTGTGGCCTGTTATCTTCTCCTTCTACTGCGGCCTGTTATCTTCTCCTTCTACTGTGGCCTGTTATCTTCTCCTTCTACTGCGGCCAGTTATCTTCTCCTTCTACTGCGGCCAGTTATCTCCTTCTACTGTGGTCTGTTATCTTCTCCTTCTACTGTGGCCAGTTATCTTCTCCTTCTACTGTGGCCAGTTATCTTCTCCTTCTACTGTGGTCAGTTATCTTCTCCTTCTACTGTGGCCTGTTATCTTCTCCTTCTACTGTGGCCTGTTATCTTCTCCTTCTTCTGTGGCCTGTTATCTTCTCCTTCTACTGTGGCCTGTTATCTTCTCCTTCTACTGCGGCCAGTTATCTTCTCCTTCTACTGCGGCCTGTTATCTTCTCCTCCTACTGCGGCCAGTTATCTTCTCCTTCTACTGTGGCCTGTTATCTTCTCCTTCTACTGTGGCCGGTTATCTTCTCCTTCTACTGCGGCCTGTTATCTCCTTCTACTGTGGCCTGTTATCTTCTCTTTCTACTGTGGCCTGTTATCTTCTCCTTCTACTGCGGCCTGTTATCTCCTTCTACTGTGGCCAGTTATCTTCTCCTTCTACGGCGGCCTGTTATCTTCTCCTTCTACTGTGGCCTGTTATCTTCTCCTTCTACTGCGGCCAGTTATCTTCTCCTTCTACTGCGGCCAGTTATCTTCTCCTTCTACTGCGGCCAGTTATCTTCTCCTTCTACTGCGGCCAGTTATCTTCTCCTTCTACTGTGTCCAGTTATCTTCTCCTTCTACTGCGGCCAGTTATCTTCTCCTTCTACTGTGTCCAGTTATCTTCTCCTTCTACTGCGGCCAGTTATCTTCTCCTTCTACTGCGGCCAGTTATCTTCTCCTTCTACTGCGGCCAGTTATCTTCTCCTTCTACTGCTGCCAGTTATCTTCTCCTTCTACTGTGTCCAGTTATCTTCTCCTTCTACTGCGGCCAGTTATCTTCTCCTTCTACTGTGTCCAGTTATCTTCTCCTTCTACTGCGGCCAGTTATCTTCTCCTTCTACTGTGTCCAGTTATCTTCTCCTTCTACTGCGGCCAGTTATCTTCTCCTTCTACTGCGGCCAGTTATCTTCTCCTTCTACTGCGGCCAGTTATCTTCTCCTTCTACTGCGGCCAGTTATCTTCTCCTTCTACTGCGGCCTGTTATCTTCTCCTTCTACTGTGGCCTGTTATCTTCTCCTTCTACTGTGTCCTTCTACTGTGGCCTGTTATCTTCTCCTTCTACTGTGGCCTGTTATCTTCTCCTTCTACTGTGGCCTGTTATCTTCTCCTTCTACTGTGGTCTGTTATCTTCTCCTTCTACTGTGTCCTTCTACTGTGGCCTGTTATCTTCTCCTTCTACTGCGGCCAGTTATCTTCTCCTTCTACTGCGGCCTGTTATCTTCTCCTTCTACTGTGGCCTGTTATCTTCTCCTTCTACTGTGGTCTGTTATCTTCTCCTTCTACTGTGTCCTTCTACTGTGGCCTGTTATCTTCTCCTTCTACTGCGGCCAGTTATCTTCTCCTTCTACTGCGGCCAGTTATCTTCTCCTTCTACTGCGGCCAGTTATCTTCTCCTTCTACTGTAGCCTGTTATCTTCTCCTTCTACTGCGGCCTGTTATCTTCTCCTTCTACTGTGGCCTGTTATCTTCTCCTTCTACTGTGGCCTGTTATCTTCTCCTTCTACTGTGGCCTGTTATCTTCTCCTTCTACTGCGGCCAGTTATCTTCTCCTTCTACTGCGGCCTGTTATCTTCTCCTTCAACTGTGGCCTGTTATCTTCTCCTTCTACTGTGGCCTGTTATCTTCTCCTTCTACTGTGGCCTGTTATCTTCTCCTTCTACTGTGGCCTGTTATCTTCTCCTTCTACTGTGGCCTGTTATCTTCTCCTTCTACTGTGGCCTGTTATCTTCTCCTTCTACTGTGTCCTTCTACTGTGGCCTGTTATCTTCTCCTTCTACTGTGGCCTGTTATCTTCTCCTTCTACTGCGGCCTGTTATCTTCTCCTTCTACTGTGGCCTGTTATCTTCTCCTTCTACTGTGGCCTGTTATCTTCTCCTTCTACTGTGGCCTGTTATCTTCTCCTTCTACTGTGGCCTGTTATCTTCTCCTTCTACTGTGGCCTGTTATCTTCTCCTTCTACTGTGGCCTGTTATCTTCTCCTTCTACTGTGGCCTGTTATCTTCTCCTTCTACTGTGGCCTGTTATCTTCTCCTTCTACTGTGGCCTGTTATCTTCTCCTTCTACTGTGGCCTGTTATCTTCTCCTTCTACTGTGGCCTGTTATCTTCTCCTTCTACTGCGGCCTGTTATCTTCTCCTTCTACTGCGGCCTGTTATCTTCTCCTTCGCCAGTTATCTTCTCCTTCTACTGTGGCCTGTTATCTTCTCCTTCTACTGTGGCCTGTTATCTTCTCCTTCTACTGCGGCCTGTTATCTTCTCCTTCTACTGTGGCCTGTTATCTTCTCCTTCAACTGCAGCCTGTTATCTTCTCCTTCGCCAGTTATCTTCTCCTTCTACTGTGGCCTGTTATCTTCTCCTTCTACTGTGGCCTGTTATCTTCTCCTTCTGCTGTGGCCTGTTATCTTCTCCTTCTGCTGTGGCCTGTTATCTTCTCCTTCTACTGTGGCCTGTTATCTTCTCCTTCTACTGTGGGCTGTTATCTTCTCCTTCTGCTGCGGCCTGTTATCTTCTCCTTCTACTGCGGCCTGTTATCTTCTCCTTCTACTGTGGTCTGTTATCTTCTCCTTCTACTGTGGTCTGTTATCTTCTCCTTCTACTGTGGCCTGTTATCTTCTCCTTCTACTGTGGCCTGTTATCTTCTCCTTCTACTGTGGCCTGTTATCTTCTCCTTCTACTGTTGCCTGTTATCTTCTCCTTCTACTGTGGCCTGTTATCTTCTCCTTCTACTGTGGCCTGTTATCTTCTCCTTCTACTGCGGCCTGTTATCTTCTCCTTCTACTGCGGCCTGTTATCTTCTCCTTCTACTGTGGCCAGTTATCTTCTCCTTCTACTGTGGCCTGTTATCTTCTCCTTCTACTGTGGCCTGTTATCTTCTCCTTCCACTGCGGCCTGTTATCTTCTCCTTTGGCCAGTTATCTTCTCCTTCTACTGCGGCCTGTTATCTTCTCCTTCTACTGCGGCCTGTTATCTTCTCCTTCTACTGCGGCCAGTTATCTTCTCCTTCTACTGTGGCCTGTTATCTTCTCCTTCTACTGTGGCCTGTTATCTTCTCCTTCTACTGCGGCCTGTTATCTCCTTCTACTGTGGCCTGTTATCTTCTCCTTCTACTGCGGCCTGTTATCTTCTTCTACTGTGGTCAGTTATCTTCTCCTTCTACTGTGGCCTGTTATCTTCTCCTTCTACTGTGGCCTGTTATCTTCTCCTTCTACTGTGGCCAGTTATCTTCTCCTTCTACTGCGGCCTGTTATCTTCTCCTTCTACTGCGGCCTGTTATCTTCTCCTTCTACTGTGGCCTGTTATCTTCTCCTTCTACTGCGGCCTGTTATCTTCTCCTTTTACTGTGGCCTGTTATCTTCTCCTTCTACTGCGGCCAGTTATCTTCTCCTTCTACTGCGGCCTGTTATCTCCTTCTACTGTGGTCTGTTATCTTCTCCTTCTACTGTGGCCAGTTATCTTCTCCTTCTACTGTGGCCAGTTATCTTCTCCTTCTACTGTGGTCAGTTATCTTCTCCTTCTACTGTGGCCTGTTATCTTCTCCTTCTACTGTGGCCTGTTATCTTCTCCTTCTTCTGTGGCCTGTTATCTTCTCCTTCTACTGTGGCCTGTTATCTTCTCCTTCTACTGCGGCCAGTTATCTTCTCCTTCTACTGCGGCCTGTTATCTTCTCCTCCTACTGCGGCCAGTTATCTTCTCCTTCTACTGTGGCCTGTTATCTTCTCCTTCTACTGTGGCCGGTTATCTTCTCCTTCTACTGCGGCCTGTTATCTCCTTCTACTGTGGCCTGTTATCTTCTCTTTCTACTGTGGCCTGTTATCTTCTCCTTCTACTGCGGCCTGTTATCTCCTTCTACTGTGGCCAGTTATCTTCTCCTTCTACGGCGGCCTGTTATCTTCTCCTTCTACTGTGGCCTGTTATCTTCTCCTTCTACTGCGGCCAGTTATCTTCTCCTTCTACTGCGGCCAGTTATCTTCTCCTTCTACTGCGGCCAGTTATCTTCTCCTTCTACTGCGGCCAGTTATCTTCTCCTTCTACTGTGTCCAGTTATCTTCTCCTTCTACTGCGGCCAGTTATCTTCTCCTTCTACTGTGTCCAGTTATCTTCTCCTTCTACTGCGGCCAGTTATCTTCTCCTTCTACTGTGGCCAGTTATCTTCTCCTTCTACTGCGGCCAGTTATCTTCTCCTTCTACTGCGGCCAGTTATCTTCTCCTTCTACTGCTGCCAGTTATCTTCTCCTTCTACTGTGTCCAGTTATCTTCTCCTTCTACTGCGGCCAGTTATCTTCTCCTTCTACTGTGTCCAGTTATCTTCTCCTTCTACTGCGGCCAGTTATCTTCTCCTTCTACTGTGTCCAGTTATCTTCTCCTTCTACTGCGGCCAGTTATCTTCTCCTTCTACTGCGGCCAGTTATCTTCTCCTTCTACTGCGGCCAGTTATCTTCTCCTTCTACTGCGGCCAGTTATCTTCTCCTTCTACTGCGGCCTGTTATCTTCTCCTTCTACTGTGGCCTGTTATCTTCTCCTTCTACTGTGTCCTTCTACTGTGGCCTGTTATCTTCTCCTTCTACTGTGGCCTGTTATCTTCTCCTTCTACTGTGGCCTGTTATCTTCTCCTTCTACTGTGGTCTGTTATCTTCTCCTTCTACTGTGTCCTTCTACTGTGGCCTGTTATCTTCTCCTTCTACTGCGGCCAGTTATCTTCTCCTTCTACTGCGGCCTGTTATCTTCTCCTTCTACTGTGGCCTGTTATCTTCTCCTTCTACTGTGGTCTGTTATCTTCTCCTTCTACTGTGTCCTTCTACTGTGGCCTGTTATCTTCTCCTTCTACTGCGGCCAGTTATCTTCTCCTTCTACTGCGGCCAGTTATCTTCTCCTTCTACTGCGGCCAGTTATCTTCTCCTTCTACTGTAGCCTGTTATCTTCTCCTTCTACTGCGGCCTGTTATCTTCTCCTTCTACTGTGGCCTGTTATCTTCTCCTTCTACTGTGGCCTGTTATCTTCTCCTTCTACTGTGGCCTGTTATCTTCTCCTTCTACTGCGGCCAGTTATCTTCTCCTTCTACTGCGGCCTGTTATCTTCTCCTTCAACTGTGGCCTGTTATCTTCTCCTTCTACTGTGGCCTGTTATCTTCTCCTTCTACTGTGGCCTGTTATCTTCTCCTTCTACTGTGGCCTGTTATCTTCTCCTTCTACTGTGGCCTGTTATCTTCTCCTTCTACTGTGGCCTGTTATCTTCTCCTTCTACTGTGTCCTTCTACTGTGGCCTGTTATCTTCTCCTTCTACTGTGGCCTGTTATCTTCTCCTTCTACTGCGGCCTGTTATCTTCTCCTTCTACTGTGGCCTGTTATCTTCTCCTTCTACTGTGGCCTGTTATCTTCTCCTTCTACTGTGGCCTGTTATCTTCTCCTTCTACTGTGGCCTGTTATCTTCTCCTTCTACTGTGGCCTGTTATCTTCTCCTTCTACTGTGGCCTGTTATCTTCTCCTTCTACTGTGGCCTGTTATCTTCTCCTTCTACTGTGGCCTGTTATCTTCTCCTTCTACTGTGGCCTGTTATCTTCTCCTTCTACTGTGGCCTGTTATCTTCTCCTTCTACTGTGGCCTGTTATCTTCTCCTTCTACTGCGGCCTGTTATCTTCTCCTTCTACTGCGGCCTGTTATCTTCTCCTTCGCCAGTTATCTTCTCCTTCTACTGTGGCCTGTTATCTTCTCCTTCTACTGTGGCCTGTTATCTTCTCCTTCTACTGCGGCCTGTTATCTTCTCCTTCTACTGTGGCCTGTTATCT
This sequence comes from Cepaea hortensis, assembly GCA_963921405.1. NCBI lineage: Eukaryota > Metazoa > Mollusca > Gastropoda > Stylommatophora > Helicidae > Cepaea > Cepaea hortensis. Next base: position 23,546,264 of record OY992889.1, on the reverse strand, counting down.
TCTCCTTCAACTGCAGCCTGTTATCTTCTCCTTCGCCAGTTATCTTCTCCTTCTACTGTGGCCTGTTATCTTCTCCTTCTACTGTGGCCTGTTATCTTCTCCTTCTGCTGTGGCCTGTTATCTTCTCCTTCTGCTGTGGCCTGTTATCTTCTCCTTCTACTGTGGCCTGTTATCTTCTCCTTCTGCTGTGGCCTGTTATCTTCTCCTTCTGCTGTGGCCTGTTATCTTCTCCTTCTGCTGTGGCCTGTTATCTTCTCCTTCTGCTGCGGCCTGTTATCTTCTCCTTCTCCTGCGGCCTGTTATCTTCTCCTTCTGCTGCGGCCTGTTATCTTCTCCTTCTGCTGCGGCCTGTTATCTTCTCCTTCTGCTGCGGCCTGTTATCTTCTCCTTCTGCTGTGGCCTGTTATCTTCTCCTTCTGCTGTGGCCTGTTATCTTCTCCTTCTACTGCGGCCTGTTATCTTCTCCTTCTACTGTGGCCTGTTATCTTCTCCTTCTACTGCGGCCAGTTATCTTCTCCTTCTACTGCGGCCTGTTATCTTCTCCTTCTACTGTGGCCTGTTATCTTCTCTTCTACTGTGGCCTGTTATCTTCTCCTTCTACTGTGGCCTGTTATCTTCTCCTTCTACTGTGGCCTGTTATCTTCTCCTTCTACTGTGGCCTGTTATCTTCTCCTTCTACTGTGGCCTGTTATCTTCTCCTTCTACTGTGTCCTTCTACTGTGGCCTGTTATCTTCTCCTTCTACTGTGGCCTGTTATCTTCTCCTTCTACTGCGGCCTGTTATCTTCTCCTTCTACTGTGGCCTGTTATCTTCTCCTTCTACTGTGGCCTGTTATCTTCTCCTTCTACTGTGGCCTGTTATCTTTTCCTTCTACTGTGGCCTGTTATCTTCTCCTTCTACTGTGGCCTGTTATCTTCTCCTTCTACTGTGGCCTGTTATCTTCTCCTTCTACTGCAGCCTGTTATCTTCTCCTTCTACTGCGGCCTGTTATCTTCTCCTTCTACTGCGGCCTGTTATCTTCTCCTTCTACTGCGGCCTGTTATCTTCTCCTTCGCCAGTTATCTTCTCCTTCTACTGTGGCCTGTTATCTTCTCCTTCTACTGTGGCCTGTTATCTTCTCCTTCTACTGCGGCCTGTTATCTTCTCCTTCTACTGTGGCCTGTTATCTTCTCCTTCTACTGCAGCCTGTTATCTTCTCCTTCGCCAGTTATCTTCTCCTTCTACTGTGGCCTGTTATCTTCTCCTTCTACTGTGGCCTGTTATCTTCTCCTTCTGCTGTGGCCTGTTATCTTCTCCTTCTGCTGTGGCCTGTTATCTTCTCCTTCTGCTGTGGCCTGTTATCTTCTCCTTCTGCTGTGGCCTGTTATCTTCTCCTTCTGCTGCGGCCTGTTATCTTCTCCTTCTGCTGCGGCCTGTTATCTTCTCCTTCTGCTGCGGCCTGTTATCTTCTCCTTCTGCTGTGGCCTGTTATCTTCTCCTTCTGCTGTGGCCTGTTATCTTCTCCTTCTGCTGTGGCCTGTTATCTTCTCCTTCTGCTGTGGCCTGTTATCTTCTCCTTCTGCTGTGGCCTGTTATCTTCTCCTTCTGCTGCGGCCTGTTATCTTCTCCTTCTGCTGCGGCCTGTTATCTTCTCCTTCTGCTGTGGCCTGTTATCTTCTCCTTCTGCTGCGGCCTGTTATCTTCTCCTTCTGCTGCGGCCTGTTATCTTCTCCTTCTGCTGTGGCCTGTTATCTTCTCCTTCTGCTGCGGCCTGTTATCTTCTCCTTCTACTGCGGCCTGTTATCTTCTCCTTCTACTGCGGCCTGTTATCTTCTCCTTCTGCTGTGGCCTGTTATCTTCTCCTTCTACTGTGGCCTGTTATCTTCTCCTTCTGCTGTGGCCTGTTATCTTCTCCTTCTACTGTGGCCTGTTATCTTCTCCTTCTGCTGTGGCCTGTTATCTTCTCCTTCTACTGTAGCCTGTTATCTCCCAATAGAGCAAGAGTCCTCAACCAACTCAGGCCGAGGCTTCCCATCAGTTGCAGTCTGCTGTAGCTCCCTCCATGTCCTCCCCATATTATCTATCTGTTTCTAATTCTCTTCTCCGTATGTTTTTAGGTCTCTCGTTATTTCTTCTTTTGTCCCATGGGTTCCTGAGGAAGGGTTTTCTAATGATACTATCAACAGGTTTTCTCAGTGTGTGTCCTATACACTGCCGGTGTCTTTTCCCCACTTGATTCATTGGGATTTGTTCATTTTGCCCCATGAGCTTCACATTGGTGATTTTGCCATACCAGTTTAGTCCTATTCTGCACAATCACCAACGAATGAATGTTTGTATTTTATCTGTCATTGTCATAATTGTTCTCCGTGTTTCTGATCCATACAGCAGTACTGATTTTTATTTGACGTCAAGAGTTACATTTTTTAAAACTTTAGTTTTAGACTACAAGATATAATCAGATTGCTACTGGTACTGTTGGGGTTGGAACTCTTCGCTGGCTTCTGAGGATGGGGACGGAGCGCTTATGGGAATGCCCTGAACGCTGTGATGTCAGTTCCTAAATCAATCAATCAATCAATCAATCAATCTTATGGGGCTAATTCTCTTTAAATAAATTTTTTTTCCTAAAAAACAAATAACCACTGATAACAAATTGAAATACCAAATGAAATTACAGTTGACAATACCAACATGCTTTCAGTGTAATTAGTACAAGAAAAAAAACAGCTTGCAAAACAAACATAAATAAACAAATTAATTGGCAATATTGAACAGCCTAAGAGGAAATAATCATTGTACAACCATTTATGTTAGTTGGAGCCTCCATCAGCTAAGTATGACAATGTATTGCTCCTGATTTATGAGCAGAAATTCTCCAGCCACACAATTTGACATTTCTTCTCTTCTGCTTGTTGAAGTAGCTTCCTTTAATCGATTTCAGGATGATTCCTTACAATGCATTTCCATGTATGATGATGGCATTGTATATGTAAAATGCTGCTTTTTGAGACTTAATGTTTTTACTAGATAAAGCCCATGTAAATTACACATCAACCAAATGTTACAATTAACAATGAAGAAATTGAAAATGTAACTAACTGTGAAAACACTGACTCCATATAACCATGAAGAAATTGAGAATGTCAAAAACTGTGGAAACCCTGACTCCATATAACCATGAAGAAATTGAAAATGTCACAAACTGTGGAAACCCTGACTGCATAATTAACAATGTGAGCGGTGAAGCATTCTTTTGTGCTAGAAACATCAGGGGAGAACCATGTCTTGATGGCAACCAGAGAACAGAACCTTCACACAAAGTGTCCGATCTACACCTGAGCACTGGCTAGTAATTGAACCAGCCAGGCTGACTTACGGCGCTGAATGAACAGATTGCACTCATCCCAGATGACAGAACTGTTGAGAAACCTGAACCAGGCTTCACCCAGAGCAAGAAGGGATGCCATTCAGTGAAGGATCGCCCATGTGTATTGTTGCACACGTAAAAAATCCCTTGGCAGTTGGAAATCAAAAAAGAGTGGCCTAATGGCGCTGCCCGGACAAAATTTTGAGTTAAAAATCTACCCAAAGTATTTTCAGGATCCTTGCCGGTGCTGCGGAGTTTGTGCACTGAGCTGAGATTCTCCTGACTCAGGCATAAGTTAGGAGTAGAACGGAGCACTTATGGGTTACACCCGTGTGCTGCGATGTTGATCAATCGACTAAACTAAACTAATTAACAATGAAGAAATTGAAAATGTCACAAACTGTGAAAACCCAGACTCCACAATTAACAATGAAGAAATTTAAAATGTCTCAAATGTGGAAACTCTGACTCCACAATTAATTACAATGCGGATTGTTCAAAAGAAAACGTTCACTAGCAAAAGCAATGCAGAGATAAGATAAAACAGTATTAAGCCTATGGCGCAACAGCCAACAAACAAATTACAGTAACAATTTTGAGAGCATGCATCTTTCCTCTGGCACATACAGATGTGAGTCATGGACCATTTTGCAATCACTGAAGAAGAAAATTTGGGCTTTTGAACTTAAAAGTTACAGAAAATTTCTTAGAATACTGTGGACAAAGAAGAAGAAAAGAAGATTTAAACATCAAAGGAAATTGGCTGGTAAACAGCGTCATGCTTTGGAAACTGAAACACTCTGGTTATATTAAACTTTTCAGTGGTTTAGAAAGTATAGTCAAGGGAGGTACGCTTACTGGAAAAAGAGACAGGGGTCAGCCAACACGAAGGTGAACACAGGTCATTAAAGAAGTTTAGGGCAAGGCAATGCATGAGGCTGGGGATCTGGCAAAAGATGAAGAGTTTTCCAGTTAGTCTTGATGAGAGCAACATTCTGTAAACAACCTGTTACGTGGATGAATGCAAGCCCATTTTATGTCAACAAGGCACAGTGAAGATATGATGTGAGGCCCATGATGTCCATGACTGAACGTAGGATATTGGGCTCACAACTACTCTTGTCCTTTCCCAGATCTCTGAGACCTGTGTCATGAGGCTGAGATGAGCCCAGAGTTGTAATAATGTGCACTGTCACTGCTGTTAATTGAAGCTTGGACCAATGTAGTGATAAGTGTCTGCTCTAATCACACAGCCACCAAGGATCTTTTAAATTCATGTACAAGTGAAAACTACCTTGTTTCACTCTGTGACAGTCACCAAGGATTTTTTCAATTCATGTACAAGTGTACATGGCGAAAGGGTTAAGGATGCAGTAATCCTGCATACCCACATTCAAAACACAGCTGTGGGTGATATGGCAGCAGACCGCCTTACATTGGTTTTTTATAAAATGGTATGGGTGCCAGTCGTTCAGAAAGCAATAACAAACTACTGAACGTAAACTTGCCCAGGAATCACGAACAGCCAAAAATTACTGGGGTTGACTGCTACGTCCTGTAAAGGATCAGCAACAAACTAACAAGTAAAAACTGCCTTGTTTCACTCTGTGACAGTCACCAAGGACCGTTTCAGCTCATGTACAAGTGAAAACCGGTTTTGTGGCGAAGGAGTTACGAATGTAATTTGTAATCCCGCACACCGCATTCAAAACAGATGTTGGCGATTTGGAAGCAGCCATCTTGTGTAAGTTCCCATATAGAGGTATGAGTGCTGGTCGTTCAGGAAGCAATGCTGAACGTAAACCTGCCAAAAAATCACAAACAACCAAAAAACACTGGTGTCGACTGTCACGTCCTGTAAAGGACATGCAACTAACTTGTAACAAGTGAAAACTGACTTGTTTCATTCTGTGACAGCTTTTACCTCATGGCAGTGATCCTGTCGTCAATCTGCTGTTTCGTACTGATACATCTGCCCTATTAATTACCCAAGTTTTTGATCATGTGACTCAAATAATACAGTTCACAACAGCAATAAGAAATTAGACAGAAAGCTTACCCAGTCTAAGGAGGATTCACAGTCCACATTTTGCTGGATTAAAGCATGAAATGGGGGGAAGCAATAATTTGGTTAGTATGACTGCAGAAGTCAAGTATTTCTCAGCTGACTGTCAGGTTACTTTGTACCCACCCACTTAGACTGAATTGACAATGTATACCTCACATGGTTATTTTGTTAGAAGTGCTAACATATGTCAAACATGCTCACTTTGTTAGAATTGTCAACGTACATCCCATAGACTAACTTCATTAGAAATATGAACATACATCAAGCATGCTCACTTGTGCAGAACTATCATCATACATCTAACAGACTCACTTTGTTAGAAATATTAACATACATCCTCAATTTGCTATAAATTGTAACATACAAACATTTCAAACACTGGCTGTTATAAATGTTAACATATACCCCACATGCTCATCTTTAGATTTATTAACATACATTTCAAACACATACTTTGTTAGATATTTTAACATACATCTCATATGCTCACCTTGTTAGAAATAATATTCATTTCACAAGTTTTAGTATGCAATGCATGCAAAAAACAACCTAGAGAACTACAGCAGTAACAAACAATAATATGAACAAACAAAGACATCACAAAAGTATTCAATCATGCTATATTCTCACTGTTGCATTGTAAATGTTAAAAAGACACACATACACACTTCAAACCTCACAACTGAGGTAAACAAAACAAAATAAGCTAACTATTAACTTGATTTAAGCTAAAGTGATACTCAAAGGCACTGTATATAATTATACAGGGTGTTTGTAAAGTCTCACTACACTTTGTATGTAGAACAATTTTGAAAAATTAAGTATATGACATCATCAAAAAAATGTGCTGAAATATTTCATTAAATTAGTTACAATAGTCACTGCTTTGGTCTAACGATTTTTTAGGGAAGCTGGAAAGTGCCAATGAAGTATTCATTATAACTTATTCAATAAATGTCTAACCCTAATTCGATGAGGTTTATCAGGATATCTTGCTATAAATCTTTGAACAACCATCCGTGTGTATAAACCGCCATTTCAAAACACTTGTTCAACCAAAAAAATTCTTTCTTCCATTGAAAAAACTTCTGTTTGGAGTGCAAAGAATTACTCCAGCAGACGACAGCCATGTATGCTTCATGGACTGTGGAGCAAATTTTTTTAATGACATCATGTACTTCATTTTTCAAAATTGTTCTACATACAAAGTGTAGTGAGCCTTTACAAACACCCTGTAGTTATACATCTAAACAGATGTTTTAGAAATGAACTCATTATGCAACTTCTCATGTTTTAATATAAACATTTTATTGACAAAACATCTGGTAAACGATAACTGCAAAGGGCCTGTGAAGTGTCCGGACCATCACATTCTGTCGGCCTGAGTGCATGGAGGAATAGATGGCCGGTCTTTCCCTCCCATACCAAACAGAGAGCCTGGGAATCGAACCCTCATCCAACCATGCTCAAGCCATTGTCTGCACAACTTCCTAACCATTACAACAATCCACCCGCTAAAGGCAATAAAGTTCATACTCAATTTTAAACAAGGCCTATTTTTCTAAAAACGTCTCCATAGCATCATGAATTGCTTCTGAAGTGTATATCTGTTAACATATTTCTGAATTTGCAGCACCTCATTGAGTCATAGGGACAATAAAACGGCACAACTATGGCCTCACTCTACGAGGATTAGTATGTGAGAAAATTAAATCCTAAATGTAGATAGCTGCTTATCTGTTTACAGGATGTTGCAATCAACCTCAGTATTTATTGGCTGTTCGTGATTTACTAGGCAAATTGTATGTTCAGTAGTTTGCCATTGCTTTCTGAATAGCTGAGACTCATATAATAAAAATCAAACTCTGGAAGCGGTAAGTCAGGACATTGTGAAACTGCATTCACCAACCTCTAAATCAGATACGTCCATTTATTGCCTGCATGTTGTGGTGAATTACAGATGAGTAGGAGATCTCAGGGTCGGCCTGTACTACGATACAAAGATGTGTGTAAGCGGGACATGATTGATACAGGCATAGATAATGCACATTGGGAGCAAGTCGCCGCTGAACGTGTTGGATGGAGGGCAACTATTAGAAATGTATTAAAGACAAAGGAGAAAATGATTGCAGATAAAGCACACACAGAGCGTGAGAGATGTAAGATGGTGCACAATGGTGGAAATGACCATGTTTTCACATGCATCTACTGTGGGTAAACATTTGCAGCAAGAATTGGCCTTACCAGCCACACTCGCCACCGCCATGGGTTGTAGTTATTAAGCCTTTTTGAAGGACAATGTACCAAACTATCGTCTGTCAAGACGGAAAGGTGCCAATGTAAGCCTTGTACCCCACAATGGAGTACAGTTATACAGTTAGTTATCATTTCTAGCTGACTGTACTGCACTTGTATCCCACAATGGAGTACAGTTATGCAGTTAGTTATCATTTCTTAGTTTAGTTTAGTCAACGGAGCAACATCACGGCACACAGGTGTAACCCATAAGTGCTCCGTTCTACTCCTAACTCAAGCCTGAGTCCGGAGAAAATTTTGCCCGGGCAGCGCCGTTAGACTACTCTTTTTTTATTTCCAACTGCCAGGGGATTTTTTTATGTACACACCCGGGCGTCCGATCTCACTACCCAGAGACCAGGGGAAATTTTTGTTACGAGAAGTCCACGTGAAAAGATCCCGACCCTCACGGGGCATGAACCCGGAACCTCCAGCACTCAAGGCGGACACCATACCTCAAGACCACTCAGCTCCCCCTAGTTAGTTATCACTTCTAGCTGACTGTACTGCACTTGTATCCCTCAGAGTACAGTTATGCAGTTAGTTATCACTTATAGCTGACTCTACTGCACTTGTATCCTTCAATGGAGTGCAGTTATGCAGTTAGTTATCGCTTACAGACTGACTGTACTGCAATTAGTCTCATTTATATGAGCCAGGCATCCCTCAGTGCACATGTTAGTTTGAAGAACTGTAGAAACAAAGAAGACCTACCTCGGCTTTTAATTCCTGCTTGTGCATGTTGCTCTCTTCCAGCTTTGAATGTGCCTCCTTCAGCTCTTTCTGAAGCCTCTCAGCAATTTTCACATGGTTGCAATTCTCCCTTGAAATAATAAACATACATGTCAATAATATTTTCATTACAATTGTGTCTTATGTAGGCAAAGACAGGGGAACAGATTTACCAATATAATATTTTGATTATGTGGTTGTTTCGGGATTTGAAATTTAAATATTGAGCACAACCCACTACTGGCAACGCCGATCGCATTCTGGTATGAACCTAAGGCCTATCCACGTCAATATGGAAGCACTATACTCGAGTTTCGCCCTCATTTGAGCTCGTCAGTAGTGCATATCCCTGACCGGATCCGGAAACAGTTCCGGATCACGCGTGTGAAGCGGGTGTGTAACCACGCGGCACACACTGGACACACCAAATTATCACAACAGAATATCACAACGCTACCCATCGTAGGCTATGCTCAAGATTGCCCAATCGCCGCGACCGACGTCCGTCAATCGATGGGACCCGAACGATCAGGACTTCTCACTGGCAAGGAACACCAGGCCTCCTAAATCCAGTGAGCAATAATAAATTGATTATGTGGTAGTTTCGGGATTTGAAATTTAAATATTGAGCACAACCCACTACTGGCAACGCCGATCGCATTCTGGTATGAACCTAAGGCCTATCCACGTCAATATGGAAGCACTATACTCGAGTTTCGCCCTCGTTTGAGCTCGTCAGTAGTGCATATCCCTGACCGGATCCGGAAACAGTTCCGGATCACGCGTGTGAAGCGGGTGTGTAACCACGTGGCACACACTGGACACACCAAATTATCACAACAGAATATCACAATGATACCCATCGTAGGCTATGCTCAAGATTGCCCAATCGCCGCGACCGACGTCCGTCAATCGATGCGACCCGAACGATCAGGACTTCTCACTGGCAAGGAACACCAGGCCTCCTAAATCCAGTGAGCAATAATAAATTGATTATGTGGTTGTTTCGGGATTTGAAATTTAAATATTGAGCACAACCCACTACTGGCAACGCCGATCGCATTCTGGTATGAACCTAAGGCCTATCCACGTCAATATGGAAGCACTATACTCGAGTTTCGCCCTCGTTTGAGCTCGTCAGTAGTGCATATCCCTGACCGGATACGGAAACAGTTCCGGATCACGCGTGTGAAGCGGGTGTGTAACCACGCGGCACACACTGGACACACCAAATTATCACAACAGAATATCACAACGCTACCCATCGTAGGCTATGCTCAAGATTGCCCAATCGCCGCGACCGACGTCCGTCAATCGATGGGACCCGAACGATCAGGACTTCTCACTGGCAAGGAACACCAGGCCTCCTAAATCCAGTGAGCAATAATAAATTGATTATGTGGTTGTTTCGGGATTTGAAATTTAAATATTGAGCACAACCCACTACTGGCAACGCCGATCGCATTCTGGTATGAACCTAAGGCCTATCCACGTCAATATGGAAGCACTATACTCGAGTTTCGCCCTCGTTTGAGCTCGTCAGTAGTGCATATCCCTGACCGGATCCGGAAACAGTCCCGGATCACGCGTGTGAAGCGGGTGTGTAACCACGCAGCACACACTGGACACACCAAATTATCACAACAGAATATCACAACGCTACCCATCGTAGGCTATGCTTAAGATTACCCAATCGCCGCGACCGACGTCCGTCAATCGATGGGACCCGAATGATCAGGACTTCTCACTGGCAAGGAACACCAGGCCTCCTAAATCCAGTGAGCAATAATAAATTGATTATGTGGTTGTTTCGGGATTTGAAATTTAAATATTGAGCACAACCCACTACTGGCAACGCCGATCGCATTCTGGTATGAACCTAAGGCCTATCCACGTCAATATGGAAGCACTATACTCGAGTTTCGCCCTCGTTTGAGCTCGTCAGTAGTGCATATCCCTGACCGGATCCGGAAACAGTCCCCGATCACGCGTGTGAAGCGGGTGTGTAACCACGCGGCACACACTGGACACACCAAATTATCACAACAGAATATCACAACGCTACCCATCGTAGGCTATGCTCAAGATTGCCCAATCGCCGCGACCGACGTCCGTCAATCGATGGGACCCGAACGATCAGGACTTCTCACTGGCAAGGAGAAGCCTACGATGGGTAGCGTTGTGATATTCTGTTGTGATAATTTGGTGTGTCCAGTGTGTGCCACGTGGTTACACACCCGCTTCACACGCGTGATCCGGGACTGTTTCCGGATCCGGTCAGGGATATGCACTACTGACGAGCTCAAACGAGGGCGAAACTCGAGTATAGTGCTTCCATATTGACGTGGATAGGCCTTAGGTTCATACCAGAATGCGATCGGCGTTGCCAGTAGTGGGTTGTGCTCAATATTTAAATATAATATTTATATATAATAATACAAATGGCAAGAGTTTTTAATAGCACCAGGAAATTTGTGGAAGTTGAAAGAAATTAAACTCAGCACCAAATTTAGAATAGTCAATTACAACATTAAATTAGTACTACTGTTGGATCAGAGATGTGGAGAACGACTGAAACAATTGCTAATAAACTACAAGCATTCACTAATTTGTGCCTGTGTGGAGAGAACTACAAGCATTCACTAATATATGCCTGTGTGGAGAGAACTACAAGCATTCACTAATATGTGCCTGTGTGGAGAGAACTACAAGCATTCACTAATATGTGCCTGTGTAGAGAGAACTAAACTACAAGCATTCACTAATATGTGCCTGTGTGGAGAGAACTAAACTACAAGCATTCACTAATATGTGCCTGTGTGGAGAGAACTAAACTACAAGCATTCACTAATATGTGCCTGTGTGGAGAGAACTAAACTACAAGCATTCACTAATATGTGCCTGTGTGGAGAGAACTAAACTACAAGCATTCACTACTATATGCCTGTGTGGAGAGAACTACAAGCATTCACTAATATGTGCCTGTGTAGAGAGAACTACAAGCATTCACTAATATATGCCTGTGTGGAGAGAACTACAAGCATTCACTAATATGTGCCTGTGTGGAGAGAACTACAAGCATTCACTAATATATGCCTGTGTGGAGAGAACTACAAGCATTCACTAATATGTGCCTGTGTGGAGAGAACTACAAGCATTCACTAATATATGCCTGTGTGGAGAGAACTACAAGCATTCACTAATATGTGCCTGTGTGGAGAGAACTACAAGCATTCACTAATATGTGCCTGTGTGGAGAGAACTACAAGCATTCACTAATATATGCCTGTGTGGAGAGAACTACAAGCATTCACTAATATGTGCCTGTGTGGAGAGAACTAAACTACAAGCATTCACTAATATGTGCCTGTGTGGAGAGAGCTAAACCACAAGCATTCACTAATATGTGCCTGTGTGGAGAGAACTACAAGCATTCACTAATATATGCCTGTGTGGAGAGAACTACAAGCATTCACTACTATATGCCTGTGTGGAGAGAACTACAAGCATTCACTAATATGTGCCTGTGTGGAGAGAACTACAAGCATTCACTAATATATGCCTGTGTGGAGAGAACTACAAGCATTCACTAATATGTGCCTGTGTGGAGAGAACTAAACTACAAGCATTCACTAATATGTGCCTGTGTGGAGAGAACTAAACTACAAGCATTCACTAATATGTGCCTGTGTGGAGAGAGCTAAACCACAAGCATTCACTAATATGTGCCTGTGTGGAGAGAACTACAAGCATTCACTAATATGTGCCTGTGTGGAGAGAACTACAAGCATTCACTAATATGTGCCTGTGTAGAGAGAACTAAACTACAAGCATTCACTAATATGTGCCTGTGTGGAGAGAACTAAACTACAAGCATTCACTAATATGTGCCTGTGTGGAGAGAACTAAACTACAAGCATTCACTAATATGTGCCTGTGTGGAGAGAACTACAAGCATTCACTAATATGTGCCTGTGTGGAGAGAACTAAACTACAAGCATTCACTAATATGTGCCTGTGTGGAGAGAACTAAACTACAAGCATTCACTACTATATGCCTGTGTGGAGAGAACTACAAGCATTCACTAATATGTGCCTGTGTGGAGAGAACTACAAGCATTCACTAATATATGCCTGTGTGGAGAGAACTACAAGCATTCACTAATATGTGCCTGTGTGGAGAGAACTACAAGCATTCACTAATATATGCCTGTGTGGAGAGAACTACAAGCATTCACTAATATGTGCCTGTGTGGAGAGAACTACAAGCATTCACTAATATGTGCCTGTGTGGAGAGAACTACAAGCATTCACTAATATATGCCTGTGTGGAGAGAACTACAAGCATTCACTAATATGTGCCTGTGTGGAGAGAACTAAACTACAAGCATTCACTAATATGTGCCTGTGTGGAGAGAGCTAAACCACAAGCATTCACTAATATGTGCCTGTGTGGAGAGAACTACAAGCATTCACTAATATGTGCCTGTGTGGAGAGAGCTAAACCACAAGCATTCACTAATATGTGCCTGTGTGGAGAGAACTACAAGCATTCACTAATATATGCCTGTGTGGAGAGAACTACAAGCATTCACTAATATGTGCCTGAGTGGAGAGAACTACAAGCATTCACTAATATGTGCCTGTGTAGAGAGAACTAAACTACAAGCATTCACTAATATGTGCCTGTGTGGAGAGAACTAAACTACAAGCATTCACTAATATGTGCCTGTGTGGAGAGAACTAAACTACAAGCATTCACTAATATGTGCCTGTGTGGAGAGAACTAAACTACAAGCATTCACTACTATATGCCTGTGTGGAGAGAACTACAAGCATTCACTAATATGTGCCTGTGTGGAGAGAACTACAAGCATTCACTAATATATGCCTGTGTGGAGAGAACTACAAGCATTCACTAATATGTGCCTGTGTGGAGAGAACTACAAGCATTCACTAATATATGCCTGTGTGGAGAGAACTACAAGCATTCACTAATATGTGCCTGTGTGGAGAGAACTACAAGCATTCACTAATATGTGCCTGTGTGGAGAGAACTACAAGCATTCACTAATATATGCCTGTGTGGAGAGAACTACAAGCATTCACTAATATGTGCCTGTGTGGAGAGAACTAAACTACAAGCATTCACTAATATGTGCCTGTGTGGAGAGAACTAAACTACAAGCATTCACTAATATGTGCCTGTGTGGAGAGAACTACAAGCATTCACTAATATGTGCCTGTGTGGAGAGAGCTAAACCACAAGCATTCACTAATATATGCCTGTGTGGAGAGAACTACAAGCATTCACTAATATGTGCCTGTGTGGAGAGAACTACAAGCATTCACTAATATGTGCCTGTGTGGAGAGAACTACAAGCATTCACTAATATGTGCCTGTGTGGAGAGAGCTAAACCACAAGCATTCACTAATATATGCCTGTGTGGAGAGAACTACAAGCATTCACTAATATATGCCTGTGTGGAGAGAACTAGAAGCATTCACTAATATGTGCCTGTGTGGAGAGAACTACAAGCATTCACTAATATGTGCCTGTGTGGAGAGAACTACAAGCATTCACTAATATGTGCCTGTGTGGAGAGAGCTAAACCACAAGCATTCACTAATATATGCCTGTGTGGAGAGAACTACAAGCATTCACTAATATGTGCCTGTGTGGAGAGAACTACAAGCATTCACTAATATGTGCCTGTGTGGAGAGAACTAAACTACAAGCATTCACTAATATGTGCCTGTGTGGAGAGAGCTAAACCACAAGCATTCACTAATATGTGCCTGTGTGGAGAGAACTACAAGCATTCACTAATATGTGCCTGTGTGGAGAGAGCTAAACCACAAGCATTCACTAATATGTGCCTGCGTGGAGAGAGCTAAACCACAAGCATTCACTAATATGTGCCTGTGTGGAGAGAGCTAAACCACAAGCATTCACTAATATGTGCCTGTGTGGAGAGAACTACAAGCATTCACTAATATGTGCCTGTGTGGAGAGAGCTAAACCACAAGCATTCACTAATATGTGCCTGTGTGGAGAGAGCTAAACCACAAGCATTCACTAATATGTGCCTGTGTGGAGAGAGCTAAACCACAAGCATTCACTAATATGTGCCTGTGTGGAGAGAACTAAACCACAAGCATTCACTAATATGTGCCTGTGTGGAGAGAGCTAAACCACAAGCATTCACTAATATGTGCCTGTGTGGAGAGAACTACAAGCATTCACTAATATGTGCCTGTGTGGAGAGAGCTAAACCACAAGCATTCACTAATATATGCCTGTGTGGAGAGAACTACAAGCATTCACTAATATGTGCCTGTGTGGAGAGAGCTAAACCACAAGCATTCACTAATATATGCCTGTGTGGAGAGAACTACAAGCATTCACTAATATATGCCTGTGTGGAGAGAACTAAACTACAAGCATTCACTAATATCTGCCTGTGTGGAGAGAACTAAACCACAAGCATTCACTAATATCTGCCTGTGTGGAGAGAACTACAAGCATTCACTAATATGTGCCTGTGTGGAGAGAACTACAAGCATTCACTAATATATGCCTGTGTGGAGAGAACTAAACTACAAGCATTCACTAATATCTGCCTGTGTGGAGAGAACTACAAGCATTCACTAATATGTGCCTGTGTGGAGAGAACTAAACTACAAGCATTCACTAATATGTGCCTGTGTGGAGAGAACTAAACTACAAGCATTCACTAATATGTGCCTGTGTAGAGAGAACTACAAGCATTCACTAATATGTGCCTGTGTGGAGAGAACTACAAGCATTCACTAATATGTGCCTGTGTGGAGAGAACTAAACTACAAGCATTCACTAATATGTGCCTGTGTGGAGAGAACTAAACTACAAGCATTCACTAATATGTGCCTGTGTGGAGAGAACTACAAGCATTCACTAATATGTGCCTGTGTGGAGAGAACTAAACTACAAGCATTCACTAATATGTGCCTGTGTGGAGAGAACTAAACTACAAGCATTCACTAATATGTGCCTGTGTAGAGAGAACTACAAGCATTCACTAATATGTGCCTGTGTGGAGAGAACTACAAGCATTCACTAATATCTGCCTGTGTGGAGAGAACTAAACTACAAGCATTCACTAATATGTGCCTGTGTGGAGAGAACTAAACTACAAGCATTCACTAATATGTGCCTGTGTAGAGAGAACTACAAGCATTCACTAATATGTGCCTGTGTGGAGAGAACTACAAGCATTCACTAATATGTGCCTGTGTGGAGAGAACTAAACTACAAGCATTCACTAATATGTGCCTGTGTGGAGAGAACTAAACTACAAGCATTCACTAATATGTGCCTGTGTGGAGAGAACTACAAGCATTCACTAATATGTGCCTGTGTGGAGAGAACTAAACTACAAGCATTCACTAATATCTGCTTGTGTGGAGAGAACTACAAGCATTCACTAATATGTGCCTGTGTGGAGAGAACTAAACTACAAGCATTCACTAATATGTGCCTGTGTGGAGAGAACTAAACTACAAGCATTCACTAATATCTGCCTGTGTAGAGAGAACTAAACTACAAGCATTCACTAATATCTGCCTGTGTGGAGAGAACTAAACCACAAGCATTCACTAATATCTGCCTGTGTGGAGAGAACTACAAGCATTCACTAATATCTGCCTGTGTAGAGAGAACTAAACTACAAGCATTCACTAATATCTGCCTGTGTGGAGAGAACTAAACCACAAGCATTCACTAATATCTGCCTGTGTGGAGAGAACTACAAGCATTCACTAATATGTGCCTGTGTGGAGAGAACTAAACTACAAGCATTCACTAATATGTGCCTGTGTGGAGAGAACTAAACTACAAGCATTCACTAATATCTGCCTGTGTAGAGAGAACTAAACTACAAGCATTCACTAATATCTGCCTGTGTAGAGAGAACTAAACTACAAGCATTCACTAATATGTGCCTGTGTGGAGAGAACTACAAGCATTCACTAATATCTGCCTGTGTAGAGAGAACTAAACTACAAGCATTCACTAATATGTGCCTGTGTGGAGAGAACTACAAGCATTCACTAATATCTGCCTGCATGGAGAGAACTACAAGCATTCACTAATATCTGCCTGTGTGGAGAGAACTACAAGCATTCACTAATATGTGCCTGTGTGGAGAGAACTACAAGCATTCACTAATATGTGCCTGTGTGGAGAGAACTACAAGCATTCACTAATATATGCCTGTGTGGAGAGAACTAAACTACAAGCATTCACTAATATGTGCCTGCATGGAGAGAACTAAACTACAAGCATTCACTAATATCTGCCTGCATGGAGAGAACTAAACTACAAGCATTCACTAATATCTGCCTGTGTGGAGAGAACTAAACTACAAGCATTCACTAATATATGCCTGTGTGGAGAGAACTAAACTACAAGCATTCACTAATATGTGCCTGCATGGAGAGAACTAAACTACAAGCATTCACTAATATCTGCCTGCATGGAGAGAACTAAACTACAAGCATTCACTAATATGTGCCTGCATGGAGAGAACTAAACTACAAGCATTCACTAATATCTGCCTGCATGGAGAGAACTAAACTACAAGCATTCACTAATATGTGCCTGCGTAGAGAGAACTAAACTACAAGCATTCACTAATATGTGCCTGTGTAGAGAGAACTAAACTACAAGCATTCACTAATATCTGCCTGTGTGGAGAGAACTAAACTACAAGCATTCACTAATATGTGCCTGTGTAGAGAGAACTAAACTACAAGCATTCACTAATATCTGCCTGTGTGGAGAGAACTAAACTACAAGCATTCACTAATATGTGCCTGTGTAGAGAGAACTAAACTACAAGCATTCACTAATATGTGCCTGTGTGGAGAGAACTACAAGCATTCACTAATATATGCCTGTGTGGAGAGAACTAAACTACAAGCATTCACTAATATGTGCCTGTGTGGAGAGAGCTAAACCACAAGCATTCACTAATATGTGCCTGCATGGAGAGAACTAAACTACAAGCATTCACTAATATGTGCCTGTGTGGAGAGAGCTAAACCACAAGCATTCACTAATATGTGCCTGCATGGAGAGAACTAAACTACAAGCATTCACTAATATGTGCCTGCGTGGAGAGAACTAAACTACAAGCATTCACTAATATGTGCCTGCGTGGAGAGAACTAAACTACAAGCATTCACTAATATGTGCCTGCATGGAGAGAACTAAACTACAAGCATTCACTAATATGTGCCTGCGTGGAGAGAACTAAACTACAAGCATTCACTAATATGTGCCTGCATGGAGAGAACTAAACTACAAGCATTCACTAATATGTGCCTGTGTAGAGAGAACTAAACTACAAGCATTCACTAATATGTGCCTGCGTGGAGAGAACTACAAGCATTCACTAATATGTGCCTGCGTGGAGAGAACTACAAGCATTCACTAATATGTGCCTGCGTGGAGAGAACTAAACTACAAGCATTCACTAATATGTGCCTGCGTGGAGAGAACTAAACTACAAGTATTCACTAATATGTGCCTGTGTGGAGAGAACTACAAGCATTCACTAATATCTGCCTGTGTGGAGAGAACTACAAGCATTCACTAATATGTGCCTGTGTGGAGAGAACTAAACTATAAGCATTCACTAATATGTGCCTGTGTGGAGAGAACTAAACTACAAGCATTCACTAATATCTGCCTGTGTGGAGAGAACTAAACTACAAGCATTCACTAATATCTGCCTGTGTGGAGAGAACTACAAGCATTCACTAATATGTGCCTGTGTAGAGAGAACTAAACTACAAGCATTCACTAATATGTGCCTGTGTAGAGAGAACTAAACTACAAGCATTCACTAATATCTGCCTGTGTGGAGAGAACTACAAGCATTCACTAATATGTGCCTGTGTGGAGAGAACTACAAGCATTCACTAATATGTGCCTGTGTGGAGAGAACTACAAGCATTCACTAATATGTGCCTGTGTGGAGAGAACTACAAGCATTCACTAATATGTGCCTGTGTGGAGAGAACTACAAGCATTCACTAATATCTGCCTGTGTGGAGAGAACTACAAGCATTCACTAATATGTGCCTGTGTGGAGAGAACTAAACTATAAGCATTCACTAATATGTGCCTGTGTGGAGAGAACTACAAGCATTCACTAATATCTGCCTGTGTGGAGAGAACTAAACTACAAGCATTCACTAATATGTGCCTGTGTGGAGAGAACTACAAGCATTCACTAATATCTGCCTGTGTGGAGAGAACTACAAGCATTCACTAATATGTGCCTGTGTAGAGAGAACTAAACTACAAGCATTCACTAATATGTGCCTGTGTAGAGAGAACTAAACTACAAGCATTCACTAATATCTGCCTGTGTGGAGAGAACTACAAGCATTCACTAATATCTGCCTGTGTGGAGAGAACTACAAGCATTCACTAATATGTGCCTGTGTGGAGAGAACTACAAGCATTCACTAATATGTGCCTGTGTGGAGAGAACTACAAGCATTCACTAATATGTGCCTGTGTGGAGAGAACTACAAGCATTCACTAATATCTGCCTGTGTGGAGAGAACTACAAGCATTCACTAATATGTGCCTGTGTGGAGAGAACTAAACTATAAGCATTCACTAATATGTGCCTGTGTGGAGAGAACTACAAGCATTCACTAATATCTGCCTGTGTGGAGAGAACTAAACTACAAGCATTCACTAATATGTGCCTGTGTGGAGAGAACAATACAAATACCAGTGAATCAAGAGGTGAATAAATGATGCTGGCACCAGATATGGCACATTGAGAAAACCTGAGAACAGAGTAACTAGAATGGCCGTTGTCTGGAATCTACAGGGCATAAGAAATAGAGGAAGGGGTTTTTATACCTGGAGAAGAGAAGTAGAGACCAAGGAATAATAGGAAGGGGGGGGGGGGGGGGGGGGGGGCGTGGATGAAGTTGCATGGGATAGCTAAGGATAGGACAGCATGGAGGGATTTGGTGAAGAGCCCATAGCCCAATGGAGGATCCATCCATCATGTGCCATGCTGATAAGCGTGGGCAGTCATGATTCGCCATTTCACTCGATCACCAGTCATGGATCAACTCAGTGTTCTGTCTCGACCATACCACATGGCCAAGCTATCCAGGTATTTACTTCTGTCTTCCCCTTGTTCTCTTCCCCTTGATCTTGCCAGTTGTCACCAAGTTCTCTAGTTTATTTCTTCTCATAACATGCCGTACAAATTGTGACTGTCTACACCTAATTTCTCTAATCAGTTTACGATTTTCATTTGTCTCCTGTAGTACTTGGTCATTGGTTTTTCTGTCTGTCCATGGTATTCTTTGCATTTTCCTCAGAAACCACATTTCCACAGCCATCAGATGATTTTCAGCTTGTCTGCTCATTCACATCCATACAAAAGTACAGGTTCTATGTAGCACCTCAACAATATTTTTCTCGTTGTGACTGACATCTTCTTATTGGTCAGTATGTTGTTCATCTTGCAAAAGGCTACCTTCGCCATGGCCATTCTTGTTCTAATCTCTTCAAGGCATCTCTCATCAGATGTTATGACTGCTCCGAGGTAATTGTACAGATTCACTTGTTGAAGAATATTCCCATTTACTTGTACATAACAATGTGGCGGTAAATAAAGAAGAATTTTGTCTTTGAATCATTATCAAGTTGTTCAACCCTTGAGCTTGCGAATTAATCACGCTTTCTAGAGTCTGAACTCTGCTGCTCACTTCAGTGGCTTATGTCTTCAATCACAGGCCTCTGGAATCAAACCTGTAACATGGCAGATTTTAACAATTCATCTGGGCTCCCAGGACAACCCAACCTACCATGCAGGCAACATGATACTGACCACAACGCCCACCCACTGCCACATTAGTCTATACAAACATGGCTCTACCACCGTATGTCCATTAGTCTACACAAACATGGCTCTAGCACCATATGTCCATTAGTCTATACAAACATGGCTCTAGCACCATATGTCCATTAGTCTATACAAACATGGCTCTACCACCGTATGTCCATTAGTCAATACAAACATGACTCTAGCACCATATGTCCATTAGTCTATACAAACATGACTCTAGCAGAATATGTCCATTAGTCTACACAAACATAGCTCTAGCACCATATGTCCATTAGTCTATACAAACATGACTCTAGCACCATATGTCCATTAGTCTATACAAACATGACTCTAGCACCATATGTCTATTAGTCTATACAAACATGACTCTAGCACCATATGTCCATTAGTCTATACAAACATAGCTCTAGCACCATATGTCCATTAGTCTATACAAACATGACTCTAGCACCATATGTCCATTAGTCTATACAAACATGACTCTAGCACCATATGTCCATTAGTCTATACAAACATGGCTCTACCACCATATGTCCATTAGTCTACACAAACATGACTCTAGCACCATATGTCCATTAGTCTATACAAACATGGCTCTACCACCATATGTCCATTAGTCTACACAAACATGACTCTAGCACCATATGTCCATTAGTCTACACAAACATGGCTCTACCACCATATGTCCATTAGTCTATACAAACATGACTCTAGCACCATATGTCCATTAGTCTATACAAACATGACTCTAGCACCATATGTCCATTAGTCTATACAAACATGACTCTAGCACCATATGTCCATTAGTCTATACAAACATGACTCTAGCACCATATGTCCATTAGTCTATACAAACATGACTCTAGCACCATATGGCCATTAGTCTATACAAACATGGCTCTAGCACCATATGTCCATTAGTCTATACAAACATGGCTCTACCACCATATGTCCATTAGTCTATACAAACATGGCTCTAGCACCATATGTCCATTAGTCTATACAAACATGACTCTAGCACCATATGTCCATTAGTCTACACAAACATGACTCTAGCACCATATGTCCATTAGTCTACACAAACATGACTCTAGCACCATATGTCCATTAGTCTATACAAACATGGCTCTAGCACCATATGTCCATTAGTTTATACAAACATAGCTCTAGCACATGTCCATTAGTCTACACAAACATGACTCTAGCACCATATGTCCATTAGTCTATACAAACATGACTCTAGCACCATATGTCCATTAGTCTATACAAACATGGCTCTAGCACCATATGTCCATTAGTCTACACAAACATAGCTCTAGCAGAATATGTCCATTAGTCTACACAAACATAGCTCTACCACCGTATGTCCATTAGTCTACACAAACATAGCTCTGGCACCATATGTCCATTAGTCTACACAAACATAGCTCTGGCACCATATGTCCATTAGTCTATACAAACATGACTCTAGCACCATATGTCCATTAGTCTACACAAACATGACTCTAGCACCATATGTCCATTAGTCTATACAAACATGACTCTAGCACCATATGTCCATTAGTCTATACAAACATGACTCTAGCACCATATGTCCATTAGTCTATACAAACATGGCTCTAGCACCATATGTCCATTAGTCTATACAAACATGGCTCTACCACCATATGTCCATTAGTCTATACAAACATGACTCTAGCACCATATGTCCATTAGTCTATACAAACATGGCTCTAGCACCATATGTCCATTAGTCTATACAAACATGGCTCTAGCACCATATGTCCATTAGTCTATACAAACATGGCTCTAGCACCATATGTCCATTAGTCTATACAAACATGACTCTAGCACCATATGTCCATTAGTCTATACAAACATGACTCTAGCACCATATGTCCATTAGTCTATACAAACATGGCTCTACCACCATATGTCCATTAGTCTATACAAACATGGCTCTAGCACCATATGTCCATTAGTCTATACAAAGATGGCTCTAGCACCATATGTCCATTAGTCTACACAAACATGACTCTAGCACCATATGTCCATTAGTCTACACAAACATGGCTCTAGCACCATATGTCCATTAGTCTACACAAACATGACTCTAGCACCATATGTCCATTAGCCTACACAAACATGACTCTAGCACCATATGTCCATTAGTCTACACAAACATGACTCTAGCACCATATGTCCATTAGTCTATACAAACATGACTCTAGCACCATATGTCCATTAGTCTATACAAACATGGCTCTAGCACCATATGTCCATTAGTCTATACAAACATGGCTCTAGCACCATATGTCCATTAGTCTATACAAACATGGCTCTAGCACCATATGTCCATTAGTCTATACAAACATGGCTCTACCACCATATGTCCATTAGTCTATACAAACATGGCTCTAGCACCATATGTCCATTAGTCTATACAAACATGGCTCTAGCACCATATGTCCATTAGTCTACACAAACATGACTCTAGCACCATATGTCCATTAGTCTACACAAACATGGCTCTAGCACCATATGTCCATTAGTCTACACAAACATGACTCTAGCACCATATGTCCATTAGTCTACACAAACATGACTCTAGCACCATATGTCCATTAGTCTACACAAACATGACTCTAGCACCATATGTCCATTAGTCTACACAAACATAGCTCTACCACCGTATGTCCATTAGTCTACACAAACATAGCTCTGGCACCATATGTCCATTAGTCTACACAAACATAGCTCTAGCACCATATGTCCATTAGTCTACACAAACATAGCTCTAGCACCATATGCCCATTAGTCTACACAAACATAGCTCTAGCACCATATGTCCATTAGTCTACACAAACATAGCTCTAGCACCATATGTCCATTAGTCTACACAAACATGGCTCTACCACCGTATGTCCATTAGTCTACACAAACATGGCTCTAGCACCATGTGTCCATTAGTCTACACAAACATAGCTCTAGCACCATATGTCCATTAGTCTACACAAACATGGCTCTACCACCGTATGTCCATTAGTCTACACAAACATAGCTCTAGCACCATATGTCCATTAGTCTACACAAACATAGCTCTAGCACCATATGTCCATTAGTCTACACAAACATGGCTCTACCACCGTATGTCCATTAGTCTACACAAACATAGCTCTAGCACCATATGTCCATTAGTCTACACAAACATGGCTCTACCACCGTATGTCCATTAGTCTACACAAACATAGCTCTAGCACCATATGTCCATTAGTCTACACAAACATAGCTCTAGCACCATATGTCCATTAGTCTACACAAACATGGCTCTACCACCGTATGTCCATTAGTCTACACAAACATGGCTCTACCACCGTATGTCCATTAGTCTACACAAACATGGCTCTACCACCGTATGTCCATTAGTCTACACAAACATGGCTCTAGCACCATATGTCCATTAGTCTACACAAACATGGCTCTACCACCGTATGTCCATTAGTCTACACAAACATAGCTCTACCACCGTATGTCCATTAGTCTACACAAACATGGCTCTACCACCGTATGTCCATTAGTTCACACAAACATAGCTCTACCACCGTATGTCCATTAGTCTACACAAACATAGCTCTAGCACCATATGTCCATTAGTCTACACAAACATAGCTCTAGCACCATATGTCCATTAGTCTACACAAACATAGCTCTACCACCGTATGTCCATTAGTCTACACAAACATAGCTCTACCACCGTATGTCCATTAGTCTACACAAACATAGCTCTAGCACCATATGTCCATTAGTCTACACAAACATAGCTCTAGCACCATATGTCCATTAGTCTACACAAACATGGCTCTACCACCGTATGTCCATTAGTCTACACAAACATAGTTCTACCACCGTATGTCCATTAGTCTACACAAACATGGCTCTAGCACCGTATGTCCATTAGTCTATACAAACATAGCTCTAGCACCATATGTCCATTAGTCTACACAAACATAGCTCTAGCACCATATGTCCACTGCACCTTAAGGCATGTACAGGAGTCCTTTACGTTACTTACTACTTGTACTTGCTCCTTGTACTTACTACTTGTACTTGCTACTTGTACTTACAATCTCTCTAGCTGGATTGTGTTGTTTGCTTCATCCAGCTTCCTCTGCATCACCACCAGATTGTCCTGAGTCTGGGCACATTTGCTCTGGACCTACACAAGAAAGCATAGACCTAACTTCACAACATATAATGTACATAATACAAAGAAAACTGCTACTCCAGGAGGACTTTGGGTATTCTGGCATGGAAAGCAACACCAACAAATATAGGTGTGTGTATGCATGTGTATGTGTGTACAGGTGTGTGTGTGCATGTGTGAGTGTATGTATGATGGGTGCATGACTATGTGTGTGAGTGCAATTTTACACTATGATATACCACCCCCACTTCTTCTTCATCTTCTACTTTTTTCCCCCCGTCCTCATTCTTCTTTCATTTCCTTCTCCTTTTTAATTTTCTCCTTCTTCCTTCTTATTCTTCTTCATCCATCCATCTCAATTTTTCTCTTTTTCTTCCTCATCCTAATTCTTTGCCACCTTCCTCTTCCTCCTCCTTAATTTTCTTCCTATTCCTATTTTATATTTTCTTCCTTTTTGTGAGATACATATGTATTTAGGATTCATCACCATCATATATCAGGTCTTTTGCACGATGTCACTCTAATCACTACCCATTGGAAAGACTATTGTTCTTTCGCCAGCTTTCCTGCTGCATGCATTTTCATGTTCATAGTGTCTGAAATATCCTGTGTTTGCCTTCATCTTTGTCAACCCCTTTTCTTCCAGGCATCAGCACTTCCGTTACTGCTCTGTCTTTGCCACTGTGATGTTTAAGATGACCAAAGTGTTCCAGTTTCCAAGACATGGTTTTGTTTGTTAGCCAGTTTTCCTTGCTGCTCAGATCTTCTGGGATGTCAGTATTTTTATTTTTATTGATTCATGATATTCTAAGAATTTTTCTGTAACATTTAATTTCAATAGCCTCAGTTTTTCAAATATAGTGATTGCGAACTGGTCTATGATTCACATGTGACATGGGTCACAAGTATGGGTCTATGATTCACATGTGACATGGGTCACAAGTATGGGTCTATGAGTCACATGTGACATGGGTCACAAGTATGGATGGGTCTATGATTCGCATGTGACATGGGTCACAAGTATGGGTCTATGATTCACATGTGACATGGGTCACAAGTATGGGTCTATGATTCACATGTGACATGTGTCACAAGTATGGGTCTATGATTCACATGTGACATGGGTCACAAGTATGGGTCTATGATTCACATGTGACATGTGTCACAAGTATGGGTCTATGATTCACATGTGACATGGGTCACAGGTATGGGTCTATGATTCACATGTGACATGTGTCACAAGTATGGGTCTATGATTCACATGTGACGTGTCACAAGTATGGGTCTATGATTCACATGTGACATGGGTCAGAAGTATGGGTCTATGATTCACATGTGACATTGGTCACAAGTATGGGTCTATGATTCACATGTGACATGTGTCACAAGTATGGGTCTATGATTCACATGTG
The DNA here is from genome assembly GCA_963921405.1 of Cepaea hortensis. Lineage (NCBI taxonomy): Eukaryota > Metazoa > Mollusca > Gastropoda > Stylommatophora > Helicidae > Cepaea > Cepaea hortensis. Next base: position 23,520,273 of record OY992889.1, on the reverse strand, counting down.
ACATGGGACACAAGTATGGGTCTATGATTCACATGTGACATGGGTCACAAGTATGCCGCTGTGTTGGGGTTATGATATTCTTTTAGTAGTTCGCTTCACCTCAATTGATGGTGGTTATAAACAATGACAAAGTTTGTTGTCATGCAGAGGTCAGACTTGACAAATCAGGACTAGACAATACTTAACTCAGACACATGGCAGCTGTCTGTCATTTTATTGCCTATAGTACCTGGCAGTGTAGGGCAGTGGGGTCTTGAGCCTGAGGAATTAAGGCCACCTGGCTAGTGCAGTCGCCGTGAACTGTGCAGGTTAGGATTTTCTTTTCACCCCTGACAGAAAAAAATCCACGCCTTACCAAGGATTTGAACCCGGGTCTCCCGAAGGAGAACCAGGTGTTCTTAGCCACTCGGCCAGCAACATTTATTGAGACTATCAATCACAGGCAGTTCCCTCTTTGGGTTCACTCATTAGGTCTCTAAGAGATTGCTGAGGGCACTCACAATCTTGCCAGAGCTGTCATTAGCATCTCACACAAGGGCACAGCCAAGGAACACTTCAGTCTCACATTCATAGCTCTCACCTGGTCTATCGTTACATAGCACCCACAGATTGTCGTATCTTATATGCTTTCACTCTTCCTTCATATCTTATTTACAGCTGACTTGAGTCACACACAACAGCAGACAGGGATATGTTCAGTGTCATGCACATCAAGACCTAAACTATCTAGTACCTGAACATAGCTCATAAGGATTAGAAATCACTTACATTAAACAAACTAATTTTGCAGATTCACGCTGCTTAGAAAGAAATAAAACATTAAACAAACGTAATTAATTTTGCAGGCTCACACAGCTTAGAAAGAACTAAACTTTGAACAAACAGTTAATTTTACAGGCTAACACAGGTTAGAAAGAACTAAACATGAAATAGCCAGAAAGAACCTTACCTTAGAAAAAGTAAGCATGAAACAAACAAATATTTACCTGTATCATTTCTTCTTTAAGAAGTGTATGCTTCTCTTGAAGATTTGCAAGTTTCTCAGACAACTCAGAAATCAATGTTCTTTCACCCGAGTGTGACCTATCTCCTACAGTAGATGCATCATCTACATCCTTATAATCCCCATGATCTGCTGGTGGTTTAGATATGGAAGAAGTCTCACTCATATCATCAAAACAATCATCTTTGTCATGTCCCATTAAAGAGACAGTCTTAACTTTGTCTGAATGATCAAAATCGTCATGCGATTTGTTGATACTAGAAGCCGGAGACAGCAGATACTCTCCATGAGCTGGTGTTTCTGGATCTGTTGAAGCTTCATTCTTTTCTCTCTTCAAGCGAGAAAATTCCTTGGCTACTGACTCCAGCTTAGCCCGCAGCAATCTATTTTCTTCACGAGCTTTATTACGTTCATTTCTGGCTTTGTTCCACTTCTCTCTCCAGTTGGATGTGCAATCTGACCACCATCTCATTGTCTTTTCCATTTGTGCAACCCTAATTTTGGCCTCTTCCAATTCTGCAGCAAGTGTCTCTTCTCTTTCACTCCACCCTTCTACACCTGTATGTGAAGGAGTTCTGCTGATGGTTGCAGCATCGCCACTAGCACCTCCAGCTCCTCCATGGGGTTGTTTCAGGACATGCTGCTGGGAGTCCTTGTGTTCAGGAACATACGGCTGAGAGTTAGCATGCTGCTGAGATTGCTGGCGATGATGGTGATGAGGATGGTAAAGATGTGGTTGCAGTGACAAATCTGGAGGTATCCTTGGCATATGTGTGGGATTTTGATTCACATGAGCTGACATTTTATCGACACTCTGGTTTGAGGCACTAGTTGCTCTGATGAATGAGACGTCACCGTGAAGACTTCCAGATCCAGAACCTGGGGAGGCCAAAGCTCTATTCTTGCTCATCATCGGTCTACAATTGGAGCAACAACACACACCAAGACTAAGCTTAGTGGTCACCTAATAACAAGACAAATGACAGAATTACCAAACAATTTGTTCTCATAAAAGCTAAGCTCAAACAATGTTTACCTCAAATAAAAAGAGGACACAAAATTTGAGATAATAATATAAGGTGAAATACATAACTAAGTTGTTATATTTGAATATGAGGGGTAATTATAACATCAGATAGAAGATGCCTGACAAGGGTTAAGAGCAGAAAAGGTCAAACAAAAGTTACATTTCAGAAAATGAAAAGTCTCTCTTGCAATAAGTCACCACCATTGAACGTAAGAGAATACTAAAATGCCATATAGAACCTGTTTTACAGTATGGCAGTGAGTCGTGGAGCATGAATGAACAAATTAGGAAGAGATTAGAAGCAGAGATGTGGTTTCTGAGATGAATGTTTTGGACCTTGAACTGCCAGAGAAACTAACAGCAACTGCGTGGAAGAGGCTAGAAACTAAAATATTGTATACAACAATAAGAAAGAGATAAACAGCCTTCTTTGGTCATGTGATGGGAAGAGAGGCATTGGAGAGCATCGTGACAACGGAAAGATCAGTGGAGCAGAGGCAGAATGAGAGAAATGATGAAGAAAGGAGTGATATGGTGGAATTTTTTTTTTTTTTTTAGCATATCCTTTACAGGACTTAGCTGTCAACACCAGCATCTTTCAGCTGTATGTTGATCTCTTGGCAAGATTACGCTCAGTAGTTTGCCATTGCTTTCTGAGCGGCCGGCTCAGTATCCCGCAAGTCACGAGCGGGGGTCGAACCGCCTCAGCTCTCGCTCCGCTACGAGACTCTGCGTGATAAACGGGATTACAGAGAGAAAGTGTTGTAACCCCACAGCCAGAGAGACTGGCATATGGTGGAATAGAGAAATAT